>JAHQIW010006927.1:0-416261 GCA_019055375.1 Parelaphostrongylus tenuis | reverse complement strand
AAGGCAAATGAGTGCCTGAAGTTCCCGGCTGATTACCGCTAACTGGACCTAGAAAGTTTGACAAACGGAAATTATATCAGTTATAATAATCACAGATTTAGGAAGGAAAACCTTTATATATATCCGCACGTTATGGGGAAGATCTTGACGGCAACTCAAAAACAAGGTGCAACAGATGATTGCAATTCTCTTGGTTAATTAGAAAAAGAATACTACAAAAACATTTGAACTATCCACCAATCATAGATTGTCAATAGTCAACTAATGTCGGAAACGATGAGCGATGTGGTGACAGAGGTTAGGGGTGCTCTGCAGTCGCACACAAGGTCGATGGTCCGATCTCGCGCTCATGGCTAACCAAGCTGTCCATCCCTCCGGGTTCGGTAAATTCGTACCGGACTGGTCGCAGACTTGTCTAGCAGGATAAGTAGCCCTGACTCGATACAGTGAGAGGCCATCGCGAGTTATTGTAAAGCCCGTGTATGTACTCAATCACCTCAAACCAAGTTATAAATTGAAGACGAATGCATGGCGCAACGCATCACTAGAGGCTGATCAACGCCGAGACTTTTATCCCTTATCCTTTTTAATGTCCAGAGCATTTTCGCACAAATTCACTGTCTGTAACACAGGTAATAGACAACTTCCTAGAAAAACTTCTGAAAGAATGGATAAGCTTGAGAAAAAACGCCATACAATAAACATTAATCAGGTAATTCAATTGAGGAACATAGAATTTGGACTGGATCTACATTCAAAATATGATTTATCGACCAATTAAAGCTAAAACAGTTTTTGATCATGACTATACACACTAAAGGTTGAGCACTCTGATGGTAAGACTCAACATGAACGTTATATTTCTAGCAATTTCGAGACTATGATAAATAACGACTGTATGGACAGTGAAACAGTGAACGAATCATTGAAAACTTTCTGTTCTCGAATGGTGTTCGAGATCATCTGCCACTGACTCTGCCATCCTGTACTCGACATCTAAGGCATGGTCAGATTTGATTATATGGATCCAATTTCTGTATCACCTTCTCTCCTCTCTAGCAAACTTAATGGCTATCGCATGTGCTTTTCTTTGCAATCCTGAGGCATACTGCCAAAGCGTTCCAAGTTTGACCACAAAAGGTCGCTAGTCCATTTGGATTGTCGAGATGTATACTGTCCGGACGATATGGGGAAGATTTTGATGACGGCAACGACAAGCCGTATCCAAACATTGCTGTTGTCATAATGTGAACCTAACCACTTTTAAAACCTCTTAGACATAGAAAATGGGATAAGAAACCATAGTTCTTAGCGTTAATGAATTAATAAGAGATGCGCCATGGATATGTCCTCATCAAACATTTGTCATGATTCATTGAATAGCTGGCCTTTACAATGACTCGCGGTGACCTACCAATGCATTAAATCAGTTCTGCTGTCCTGCTACACAAATCTGATATTAAATCCAGTTCCTTGACAGGAGGTTTATGGGCCTCAAAACGTAATTGAACCATGAACCACGTGTGTGTTGCAGAGCACCTCAAACCATTCCAAGAAACACGTCATAATGAAAAGGAAGCAGAAGTGAATTAAAACTGTGGTGTTAACATAATTACAGAAAGGTTATCAATACGCACTTATCTCTTGTCCAAGGAAAAATGTAGGTATAAATTATACGCTTCGTTTTGAGTATTTTCTCAAGACCACGCAAAATTTCAGTATGCCAGATAATCACCTTTTGAGCCACGCATGTGATTTGTTGTAGGGTAGACTTATAGAGCCCGATACATGTGTTTCGACCTTGACAGTCTCATGATTCGGGCGGAACCCTTCGTCTTTTGCCAATTCTCTTGGGATGCTTCACTGCTTTAGTCTCCTATACCAAGAGTAGGTGACAACGAACACTTTACACCGCCCATTAAGTGAAATTATCACTGAATAGGCAGTGTTGTACACTCAATTGCTCTTGGCATGTAGGTATAGATTGTTCCTAACCGCCAATATTCGTCAAAGAGCAACGTTTAGGACTTAGTTTACAAAGCAAGTCAAATGCAAATCACATGCCATTTAATAGTGACCTAGTACACTTGCGCCTATGTTAGACAAATCTATTCCTTAACTAACCCGTATTTCGTAGATTTCCTGACATCAAGCATTCATGCACTTTACGAGTTGCACTCGATTTTATAGCTAGAAGAGGGCACGGTAGAACTGTAAGGCCGCACTGATCTCTAAATTTCAGCTATACTTTAGATTCCTAAATACAACTGTAACACGTAAAGCTCGAAATAAGTACACAGTGTATAACTGATCTGTTGAAAAAAAGAAAAACAAGTCAAGTATGAACATTTATCACAGAGGATACAAACAAAAAATAGCACTACTAACAATAAAACACTTAATTAACGTGGCTCATTTGAAGAAGAGTCTCAATACTTTCGTTATTGAAGATGAATCCCTGGAAAATGAGCATTCATTCTCGATTAAGATATATCAATAGTGTATAAAGAGCACAAAACAGTACAAAACAACTCTCAAGACCGACTATCTGTTGAAATCGGTACGAAAAGAATACTTCAGGGTTCTTCTTGATAAGCAGAAAAGAGGATGCTAATGGCAGAATCTATTGAAATCAATTAAGTAAACACCTTGTCTACTACGCGATTCAAATTACTTTACATTTCTCTGCCCGGGTTAAAAAAGTGACTGCGTATATGGTAGAAAAATTTCATCTTTCCAAGCTCTAAAGATGGTGACAACGCCGAAGCGTCAGTTACTACTTTATAGTGCTAAATTGTAATGAATGAAATTTACTGTTCGCCTCCCAAATGGTTTCCCGCCTCATCGTGGCTGGAAGGTGTTTCTGCGTGTCGGACTGCAAAGTATAGCGCAGGGTTCAACCCTCACCTACAAGGCCGCCCAAGCTGAGGAGTTCATCTTTACCAGCCGGAAAGTTCAGCTAAGAGTAAACCGTACCAGGAATGACCGCTGTCGTGGCAGCTAGTGGTCGCAAAGTGAAAGCTCTCTCTGTTTCACATAGGCCGGCGACTGTAGTGTGATGATGACCTGAGGAAGCCCCAGCTAGGCTTTCCTTGGGAAACCAGGCAACAGAACAGCTAAACCAGCTCATTTTCCCTATACTGAGGCTCGCACTATCAGTGGAGATGAGCAGTCCAAGCACCGAAGTAGGTAAGGAAATCTAGTACTAACAATCTCGTATCATAAGCTATCCTATAATCAGGCTTTATTACTCGACAAATTTCTCCTCAACAACATCGTTCCTGTTAATAAAAAGAAAACTACGAAAAGTAAAGGAACTAGTTGGGCAGTCGATCAGATATTCTTTGAAATTTATTCCTCAGCAGGAAGTTAGTAAACTTTATTAGTATTTGGTGAAGTACAGAGTTACTTTTACCAACTTCCGGCTATTGGTTTTAGACACTTTACAGACCCGTGCTAACAGTGTTTTTTCACTATTCGGATCTCAGCACTTCAATCATTCAATCAGTTTTTCGTCCTCTTCTTGAACGTCATGAAATACTGATCGGGCGAGTATCCTTGCAATCTCGAGGATAGTCTGGCATAGCGGCGCTGCTGTTGACCGCTGAAGAGGGTTAGGGATGTGGCGCAGCTCCACGCGCGCCCCGACGAGCATAACATCACTCGGAAACGGCGCCCCCCCCCCCCTATTGGTTCAATTAACAAGTATCTATATGACTGGAAGAAGATCCCGAAGTCAAAGAACAGTTGGTTTTCTTATCATTTAGGTAGTTCTAGCCTGAACAAACTCACCAAAAAACAAAAACTGACGTGGCAGATTCGTCGACGTGGATCAACTGGATCGCTGATTGGCCGTGACATAATGGTAGAGAACTACCAGCATGAATATTCCAATACCGAGAATATTCGCGGCAATCCCCAGCTGCACGTCGGTTATCATTTTCTTCTGAAAACTCCCCTCTAAAAGTTCATCGACAACAATTGAAAAGTGATAATTCATATAAATGCTGAATGAGCGAAGAGCGATTATTAAAGAACGAGATAACACCGTTGATTCTCTCAGTGAAAAAGAACATCAGCAGAAGTCTACGCCAATAACTGTAATCTAATTCGGGTAAACCATGCTCAAAAAGGCAAAAATGGGTACCAATTCTACAAAAAAAAGGCAAAAAAAAGCCTCAAGGGAGGCCGAGAAATCGAGATTCCGTCACTACAAAAACAAGAGATCTTATGAATGGTAGGCACACATTTCTGAGAAAAAGGAGAAATGTTCAGGAGAACTCATTGGTAGGCAAAAATCGACCTCAGACGGAAGCTGACCCCGCGTTTCATCCATACCGGAGGCCCGATCTGCCACTACACCACCGAGGAGAAATAGTAAAAAAAAAAAACTAAAATAATATCAAAAATCGACTCCCAGATGAGAGTGACTGATGGGAGCTAGCGATGAGCTGGTAACCGACCGGATGAACCTCTTGTGATGTGTCGCCGCCCGTCCGCACGCCCACCAACAGCTCGTCAAAACTCGGTGGCCACGTTCGCTGAGTATCAGATTGGCGATTTGGCTGCCGAGCGAGGCAGGTCGTCGTCGCCCCGCCCCCTCTAAAGAGCCGCAACGGCAACTGCAACGGCATCTGCAACGGTGGTGACGATGCCCAACCTGTCCACGACGGACGACATTCCACTTGCCGACGATGGTGAGTCGTGACCTTCTCTCATTTGTCCATGTTTATTGACTTTATAGGTGATGAGACGAGCATAGTTGGCGCAGTGGTTAGAGGTGCTCTCATTCGCCGGTCGATGGTTCGGTCCCGTGCACAAGGCTCACCAAGCCGTTCCACCGCAGTCGGTGAATTGGCACCAGACTTGTCTGCGAGAACAGCAGTACAGTGATTGGTACATCGGTAGGCTGCCGCGAGTCATTGTAAACGCCAGATATGCATTCAGCCATCTCAAATAATGCTACGAATGGAATTCAATACATGGGTAATCTCTCAGAGACTGATCATCGGCGACAATCTCACCCAGGTATTGTAATGGCGGCGTCGCTCCTCGTGGGGAAACAGGCAAGCAGCCAAAGATGCATGCATACGCATGCAGAGCTGCTTCTGTGACTGCCGCGCAAACGACGGTACGGCGCCGCCTAGATACAACGAGGGTTATTCTTCTATCACGGGATGAAAGCGTCGTTGAAGAGCTTCTTGGTTTTCGTCTAGAATCTTTGGAAGCGGCGTACTCGTCAAAAATGATGTGCTAGTGAGATTAAATTCTCAGTTCACAGTGAGCACCTCGATACACTGGCGTTTCGACCGTTTCTTTTTGAAAATAAATCTACTTCATACTCTAAAATACAGATTGAAAAACAAGGATTATACCAATCAAGTAGCGAGCTGCTGGGGAGGAGGCAGTGCAGTGCTTAGTGATGCGGTGTGTCAGAAAACAAAGTGAATTCAAGGCACTAGGTCGATCTGCCAACTTCTTCTTGTGATCGTTGAACGAATCAACCCTTAGAATACGACAAACCCACGGTTCTAGCTGCGCGCAGCGACAAGCAGTCCGTAGTACTGGGTGGTGGGTGATGCTTGCCGCCAGGAAAGAGGTTATTGGTTCGATCCCCTCCCATGGCGCTTCACAAAAGTTTTCTGATCTCGTTTAGTACTCGAGTTTCTTATATAGACGTAATTATTATAGCAGAGAAACTGCTCAATTATCTAAGATTTCACTACTTTTAGATACGAGGCGTAGATCCATGAGGTAACAACGCAACCAGCGCACAGGTTTCGCAAAACTTCCTATACTTACTCCTATATAAGTCCCACTGGAAAGTCGTACTTTGTGGAAAATGTGTTTTCGAACTCGATTTTTGCAATATTGTTGAAAGAAATGCGGAAAAAAGTTGAATTTATGTTGTTACCTCATGGATCTACGTTTTGTATCAAAAAGTAGTGAAAAGTCTGACAACAGCATTTTTCCTGTTTATCAATTACGTTCTGAAAGAACCTTCAATACTAGTCGGTACCAAAGAACCTTCTGTGAAGTGTCGTGGAAGTAAATCGAACCAACAGCTTTCTTCCCGATAGCCGGCATCTCAGCACCACGGACGAGGTGGGGCTGGCGCCGTGGGCCTGTCCCAACGAAAGGGATAACCGATTGACTTCCGCGTACCCCAACGTGGCGTGTCTAACTGGTAAGGGCTCTTACCGCTATCATGAGAACGACTCCACCTTCTGTGCCCTAGCGTGGAAACGGCTCCACCCTCTTCCTCCTCTGCGATTCTAACCTCAGCGTGGCAATCACTGTCTGTCTTTTTCCTGTCTGCCACTCGGCACCCGGTCATTGGGAAGACATTGCTGGTTCGATCCCTTATCGCAACACTTCACTGTAGTTTTTCTTGTGTTCTTTTGTTTCCAATACAATATGCTCGAGTCACTGGCTCATCAAATCATACCATATCTAATATAGAAATACCGTAACACAAGGGATCAGTGTGAATGATTTATCATCATTTGTTGTGTTATAAATAAATACATGATGTTGTTATAAGCTGAAGATCGTTGAGTTTTTGGTGATAAATAAATGATACGCATTGATCGCTTACATTACGGTGTTACTACTATGAGATATGGTGTAATTGGTGTGCCAACGATTCGAGGATATCGTAGTGAAACAAAAAGATAACACCAATGAAACCACCATGACGTGATGTGGTAAGGGATCGAATCAGCAACCTTCTTCCCAATGCACGGATGCCGAGTGACAGAGAGAAGTGAGACAGACAGTGAATACCACGCTGAGGATACAATCCCACTGTCGCAGAAGGGGAGGGGATGGAGCCGTTCCCATGCTGGTGATAAAGCCTTTACTAATTAAACACGCCCAGTTTGGGTCCACGGAAGTCACCTGATTAACGAACGCCTTACGGAATGCTTTAGCTCGTGTTTCTCCGGGACTGCAAGGAGAACCGTTTCGACCAAGTTCCTGGAATTGAAGAAGCGAAATCCTCTAACAGCAGCCTAAGCAATACGGGGAATGTTTTAAGACCTTTGTGGACGATGAATACGAGGAAACGAATGGAATGAGGGAAGCGCTGGGATCCACACAGGAAATTGTGATGATGGGTCTTGTAAATAGAAATAGCTCATGCGGATTGTCAATATTTTGGTCTCTGTACGTGTCTAGAGACACTTTATCTAAAATTTTCATATCGGCTTGTGATTGAGTAGAACAGTTTGAAAGTCTTCGCATCCCTACTATCAGTAGAGGGACCTGCGAAGCATATGGCTCTAATGAGGCGGCGAGAGCGCCGAAACTTATGGAAGCCAATGACTTACTAACCTCAAAATGGCTCAGTCATATCCTCTTCCACAATATGAAAAGTTTTGAAAGCTATAAAATGTTTGTCGAAGGATTGCTGGTTTGGCTTGCCATTTCTAGTATTTTCACTGCATTTTTCGCAGTGTTATGATGTTTCGTATATACCTAGGAGAAATGAGTGTTGAGCAAAAACATGGCCTCAAGCGGGAATCGAACCCGCGCTTCATCCACACCGGGTACGCGTGCTACTGCCACTGCACAATCAAGGCACATTTGCACCACTACTCATTCTTCAGCATCTCTATGTTAGCTATCAACCACCAACCCTTAACAGGTTTGGTCGGGTATGCGATTTCGCTTTATATAACCAGTTGAGCTGTTGAAGTGGTTGAAAAATAATTGGTGGTGCAAATGTGCTTTATTGGTGTAATGGTAGTAGCACGCGTCCCAGGTATGGATGAAACGCGGGTTCGATTTCCGCCTAAAGTCATGTTTTTGCTCACCACTCAATTCTCTTAGGTAAGTAAGATAGGCTTGTCATAAAACTAGGCTTAAGTTTGGTGGAAACTAAAGTACGCTTGACAATGGAATGGAATGACCGTTTCCAAACCACTCGATTCATAAATTGATTCCTTGTTTGTTTTGTTCTTCAAGCGGAGACAAAGACAAGGATGTTCTTTGATACAGCTTTCCGCCGGTCATAATTCAAGAAGTAAATCTCCAGGTGACGACAGTTCCATAATCGGTGGTGTTCCACGACCAGCTCATCCTCTTCCGAGAGAGGAGCCGGCTGAGGATCCCGAGGAAAAAGCACGTCTCATCTCGCAGGTCCTCGAATTGCAAAACACTCTCGATGGTAGGCTCACGTGCTCGTTTTGAATTGATGACTAGCTTGAAAAGTGGAGACTGTCTGAATTTTTGCTGAGTTGAAATTAGCTTTTACAGACCGTGGACCCACGCGCTCTGCGTTTCTAAATACCATCGTGTTACGTCTAACAATGGCGTCTAACCTTCAAAGTGTTGCGTCTAACAGTGGCACGCTGGGGCTAGACGCCATTTCAAAACGCAACACGTTGAAGGTCAGACGCCAATGTAGACACGACACGCTGGTTGTTAGAGACGCAGAGGCCATGGGCCCACGGTCCTAAACGGGATAGTAGGTGTTTTTTTCCTCAGCCACATGTAGGAAGTTTCTTGAAATCACTGCAAAGACACTTTCTTCAAAATAGGCAGCTATCGTCCAAGAAATAGTGGCCTATCTCAATAAAAAACCACTATATCTCGGCTCAAAGTGAGTTTTAGTAATTAGAATTTGGTCCAAAACAGTACACAAATCGTTGTCAATTAGATATGAGGTCTCTTATCTTTGCAACGATGAAATCGTTATTTTCCGAGCCTGATGGAACCTATCTTCTTATTTCTTTTGAAGAAGCTCATATTTTGAAGTCGCTGGAGATTTTGTTCAACATAACACTATGATGTTACCCAGTTTAATGTCTATTTCGTTCACCCCACCAACTAATGATCATGGTGTCTCCTCACGACCTAATGAACTCCCTCATATCCACTGCAGCGCGCGCCGGTACCACTCTGTCGCACGCGGCGTACGGCGCCGCAAACCGTGGCACGTTTCCAGACCACGCGCTAGTCAAGAAGTCAAGCAAACTTCATCAGTTCGAACTTCGTCTCCAGCTTTTCTTCAGGTTTTGAGTCTTTGTATGCGAAACTGAACAAAAGATCTTGTACATATCTAGTTCACTAACAAAAAGTTTCCTCCATAAAACTGAAAATTTCAACTCCTTAAGTGAGTCTTTTGTAGAGATATTATCTTGTCGAAAACCAGCTTTGGGTGTCATATTCTGAAGAGAAAATAGCTTAGAATCACCTAAGGGCTACATTATGACAAGTTTGAGTCCAAGAAGGGGGGGGGGGGCATGAGCGAGTAGTTGTCCGTCGCCGTGCGTGTGAGCTGAACCCTACCCCTAAAACTCTCCAGCAGTTAACAACGGATGCGCTATGGAGCGCCACAGCTAGGCTATCCTCGAAGTTGTAAGGAGACGTACTCAATCAGTATTCTAGGACGTTCAAGAAGAAGACGAAAAAAGGTCTGAATGCTAAAAGCACTGGCATCCGCATAGTGAAGAGGCGGATAATGAAGTAGAAAACGAAGTGAGCCTAGGTTAAAAATGGTTTGGAAACGGATGAGCGTCATTTTACATATTCCTAATCGTAGATTCATGAAATGGTTTCTTTTTTCCAGTGTGCCAAAATTGTTATGAGCAACTGGTCAATTCGTGTAATTCGTCTATCTTTTATTACTAGGCTTCTCAAGTAAAGTGTCAGTGCTGATTTGCTCCTCACCAGCACATTAGAACACTACTGTCGTTGGTTTTGAAGAACTTTCCTATCCGTTTTAAGAGTTCCACACTTTTGATGGAAAATACGAATTGTGACGAATACAGACTACCAAATTAATTGTGTTTATTCGGGGAGTGTTTTTCTGTAGGTAGTAATCCTCATCTAATGAGGTAAAGGCGTTCGAATTCTTCGGTTTTCACAGTATAGTTATGTTTTTTGGTTTCTCTTGAACGGTTCTTGTAAAGTTGTAAAAAATAGAACTTGGTCCTCATATGTTAGGGGCGACAAATTTTTGAGCCGATCTCGTTTGCTGGACAGGGAGTTTTCATAGGTTAGTAGTCAGAAAGCTCAAATCTCTGGCTACAACTCTAGGTTTCCGGTTTTTTAAAGCACCCTTTTATAACGATGTAGCATTCAAAATAAAATTTTGTTTCTCACTCGCCTTGGCCTTCATTTTTACCACGAGTATAGATCGCTGGAAGCATGAAAAGCATATCAGCGTGGAGAGAATTTTGCGTAATATCAGAATCATTCGTTTCTATCTAGAGTTTCTGTCGACGCGGTAAAAAATTCTCACCAAAATAACAATAGTTGCCTCCGTTTCATCGCATAGTGTGTAGAGCAGTGTCGAGCTACGCGGTAGATCAGGCGATAACCTTACTAACACGTCGTTTTTGTGGCTTCCCTTCACATTTTACTCAGCTATGAACCTTTCTGGTGACTTTGTTTCCCGGCCAACTCACGGAGCTGGGGGACGTGGCAATCAATCACTTCTGAAGTGTTGTTATTCATTTAGGGATTTTTTCGCCCTATCGATAGAAACGTCAGATAAAAACGAAGATTCTGATAGTACGGGAAATTATCTACAAGCTGATATGCTTTTGGTGCTTTCAGCGTTTTATACGTGTCATGAAAATCAAGGCGAAGGGTGAGTGTGAGCAAAATCTCATGGTCAGTAGCGCAGAGTTTTAGTCAGAGATTTAAGCTTTCTAATGGTTATTAGCACTCCTATGAAAATTTCCTGTTCAGTGAACGAGATCGGCTTAAAAATCTGTCGCCCCCTAACCTCCAAGTACCCGGAATTCATCCTGGTGAAATATTTAGAGCCTTTCGTGAGATCTGTAATGGCACTTATATAGTGCAAGTCACGTGTTTCAGCCTTACAGTGTCGCCAGTTGTACAGTGCCTTTCGCTTCAGTCAATTCCTCAGACGGGAGACCCCTCACATATTAAAGAAATCCACGACAAACAACTTACACTGCCGTAAGGTGAAAAGACATTCGCCGTGCAGTGTTTTAGAGTCATTTGCTTGTGACTGTAAAACTTATCATGCAATATGATAGCACGTTTGAGGCTTTTTGAGTTCTCGTACGGCACCTATAAAGTACTAAGCAGACCTGTTTCGCCTTTCCAAACTCATCAGTAGTACGGCACCTTTCACTTCAGCCGATCCCTTGCAGAGGGACTCCTGTACGTGTAGTGCTGTCATGATCTATTCTATCGACCATAACCGCTCGACTGTGATCACTGTCGAGACCTCGCTATTGTTTTGAGCGTCCACTATACGCGTGGACCTCCCTGCAAGGGATTGGCTGAACCGAATGACATCTTCCAACTGGTGAGGCTGTAAGGCCGAAGCACATATTCTGCATTGTACAAGTGCCATAACAGACCTCACGAAAAGCTCGAAATATGTTACTAGGTTATACTGTTTCGAGTGAGTCTCTAAGGATCTTAGTAGTTCTTCCTTTTGACTCGTTTCCTCGTATTTATTCTTCACAAAGGTTTTCGATATCTCACATGTAACTTTGGTTGTGTCAAAACCAGTTTTATGGGTCAAATGAAGTGACAAGTAAGAATGGTTCTAATGAACTCAACAGGCATGGTCCATGGTCCATTTTGCACCTTTCAGTAACGAGATGATTACAGCAGTGCTATGTCCGACCTGCTGATGGTACAAAGAACAAGATCATATTTCAGATTTGAGCCAACGTGTGGACGCTGTGAAGGAAGAAAGTCTGAAACTACGTTCTGAGAACCAAGTTTTGGGACAGTATATACAGAATTTGATGGCATCTTCATCCGTGTTTCAGTCCTCAAATAGCGGAGGAAAACAGTAGGGTTTTCAATGTATTTCCTATTTATTTGTATTATGTCATTCCGTTTTCGAAGTCGCATTTTGTCTCCTTGCTTAGTACCTCTTTTATCTTCTGTACGTCTGCTCTGGAGTGATCTGCTTCGGTCTAGCCATGATCTGATCGGTGAAAGCTGAAATCTGTCTGCTGTAGTCGTTATGCATTTTATGCTTGTAAAAATACCACACTACTTTTGCGTACATGTTTGTGAGAATGGAAATAAACATAATTTCGCTCAATTATTCTTTATATTATATATCCAATAATGTTGAGCGTGTGCAAAATTTTGAACCTTGCGCGAGAGTTTAACCCGCGTCTTACCTTATTCGGGGCCGCGTTCTAATCACTGCATTACCATGGCTCCTGTCCTCCCATCGCTCTCTTTGCGATACAAGGTATCGATCTCAGATGGGCTCGTATCGGCACTGAACCAGGGTAGTTCTTTTACTACCGCGTGGTCCAAAAGGAGACCACGGTCTGCGGCGCGGCACGCTGAGAGTGGCAGGCACTTCGCTTCAGTGCTCCTTGTTCACCTAGCGATCACCATCTGCCGCCCGTGATATCAACGCGGCAGTCAAGGGGTTAAGCTGACAGCTGGTGGATATATGTAATAGGCAAAAATTCTTTATTCAATCGCTTTTTCAGCAGTGATATGATGTCGTGAATATATTATTATCCGCCCTCTTCCCTTCCCTCCATCTCCCTCCCCTTCTCTTCCTTCACTCCCTCTTCCTCCTCGTTCCTTTTCTTCTTCTTCTTCTCCTCTTGCCGAGAGCGGAGTGGGTGCGACGCGGGTTCCACTCCCGGCCAAGTTCCAAATTTTTGCAAATAACAACATTATTGAATGTGTAGTTGTAACATCATATCACTGCTAAAAAAGCGGTGAAGTAAAGAATTTTTATATGCCTGATAATCATTTTTTAGCCACGCATGTCAGTGGTCTATCGAAGAGGGCCATTTTAACAGACCACATGACATGCATGGCTCAAAAAATGGTTATCAAGCATATTGAAATTTGAGCTGTGGTCTTAAGAAAACACTCGAGACGAAAGATATAAAGAATTTTTGTCGATTACATATTCTCCATATCGACTCTGCATGTTGCTATGCATGTTGTGATGTGTTGTGCTACTGCTAATAGGCTAATGTTTTCAGAAACGATGTGGTATCCTCAATTTTCGAATGGTGATCGCCCCAGGCGTCAAGAATTTGAGTTTTTGTTCTGTCTGCATTCCAATATGACTTGGAAATTGTTTTACGTTGTGTTGTGTTGTATAGCACTCGTAGATCACTTTCATGCCGAAGAAGAGGCTATAAGCACGGTTCATTTCGTAACATGTGTGCAATTGTTGCAATTTCTGGTAAATTATATATTTTCAGGGTAAGATTATTCATGTTAAAACTTCCTGAAGCAGTGTCATTCCATCTCTTTCTATGCAAACTGGTGATTCAGGACGTAACTCTCTCTCTATTTTGTGTTGTACTGCTTCACCCAGTTATTACTTTAGCATGAGTTTTATTTCGTTCTAAATAAATAGTGGATAGCTCTAAGTTGTGTTGCACATTTGATCCTTGTCCTTGTCATGTGCTCGTTCCGCTACGAAGTGACTTTCACCAGTACTAGCTTGCTTGTTGACAGCTTCGATGACGATATATTGAAGAAAGAGTGGTGGCAGAGAGTTGGCTTCGGTGGTGTAGTGGTAGCACGCTTACCCGACATGGATGAAACGCTGGTTCAACTATCGCTTGGAGTCTGGTTATGCGTACTACTCAGCAGATGAGATGTCTTGGTAGATTTTCTGTTAGTGTTTGAATGTGGTTGCTGTGCCTTTATCTCTATCTTTCACCTTTTCGTGATAGTGATAACGTGAGCCTTTCTGAATACTGTCTTATTTATAAGTACGGTGCAATGGATAGGTATTAGATCACTCGACGTCTAAGTTTTATTATAAACTAGTTCCTTACTAGTATTAGCGTAGCCATTTTCTTATGTAGTACGAAAAAGAAAGGAGACACGGGAGCAAAACGTTTTCGGCACTACCTATGGTTTTCTGGCTCGAGATTGTACAATTCTTTAACGATCAGCTGATGATGTGGGATCGCGAACGCCAAGCTATAAGCATAAAGGATTGTGCGAAGAAGACAGCATCACCAGAATTACAGGATTTGGCGTTTTATTTACGATTCATGATTGTTTGATGTTACTTATTTCTACGTCAAACTTTTAGAATTTGATTTCCAGGAGCGCGACGGTATGGGTTTCCGTGTAAACTAATGGAAGGAGAAGAATGTGATGTCATCTGAGAGCACAAGTGTTCTCTCTAGAGTTCTGAAAAAAATAAAGTAGTTTCTAGAATGATTTGTTCATGTATCCAGTCCTAAGTCTTGCACAACTAGCTGGACCGCCTTGTTTTGTCTTATTGACAGAAAAGAAACTACAACGGGATGGAACCTCAGTTTCGTAGTGTTCATTATATGCCGTTTCACCTCAAGATCATCCACTATTCATAATTAGTACCTTTTAGAATACAGTTTTTTTGAACACGAGAATGGGTTTTGCCACAGTTATTGCATTGAAGCTAAGAAATTTTGAGAATGTCCCAGTAGGCTATTGAATTGTGAAAAGACGAAAGAAATGTTGATGTTAAGCGATAATCCGTTCTTCCTGGTAAGGTGATTCACTGCATCGTCGGTAGCTTTGAAACAACTCTAGGTAATAGTTTGCACTCGTGAACTATTTTACTCCATACTTGTGATAAGGTCTAATTCCCGTGGCGTGCTTATGGGATGACGTCTATATTACCCTTCCTTTTAAAGATAATATTGTCCCTTTGATAACCTCCGTAGAGGTCACAATGTCGCTGATGTGTCAAAAGCCAACGCGGCTACGACGAGCTGACTCAAGAAGTATGGAAATTGAGAAAATACTGAAAATATCTTAGACGAAATTTTCACATGTGGATTAGTTCACTTTCTCTCAAAACGACCGTCAACTGATATGTCCGGTGAAGAAACATTCTCGAAGTTCATCGCTTTCTGAAGAGTTATATTACAGCTAATTTTCACTACATTTGAGAATACGTTTATGCTCTGCCTAATATAAGTCAGAGCCAACACTCAAGCTTACCAAACCGAGGGTTTTGAGAAGAATCTTTTCTCTCTGAAACATAATCGTCTCGAGAAAAATATTGCTTGCCTACACGGGCAAAACGATAATCATGTTTCACGAATCGAATTTCGCGCCATAAAAGGCAAAGGAGCGGGGAAAGCGGATTGGTTAGGGATGTAGTTACTTAGAAAGCATGGTGTTGGTTCGGCCTCAATCTTCTCAATTCGCATTAGATCGGCTATCTCTGAAATTACAAGATTTGACTTAGTCACCAACTCTACGACTTTTATGTAGAAGGCGTAATTCTTAACCATTAGAGAGACAATGCACGCAGTGTTTGAAGACCTTTCAGAAAGTGGTGGATAGTGATGGCCTGTATTTTCAAGAATAGTAGTCGCTGTCTATTCTCTGAATACATGCATGAATTTTGATTGTTCTATCAAACGATGGAAACTTTCTTTCCAACATAGTAAATTATTAGTAAACTACTGGAACCCGCGTTATGAATGTGATGATGCGTTACGCAAAATAATCAAATAAAACAGATACAAAAAGCAGTTTGAATTTGTATGCGCTATGTTTTCCGTTTGGGGAACTCTGAAGTGAAAAATAAGGAACAGAAAACCATCAAGCACTTGACCTATCTGCGCTTCGAAGACAACAGCCACATGCACTGCAATCTGCAAAGTCGACCATCAAGCCATCATTCTCTAAGTTGCTACGGCTTGTTTCAAAGCAAAACAGGCCAATTTGAACAGCATGAATAAATAATGGCATTTTCAATGGGCTAATCTGAGACCTCGCTTAGAATTCCAATATAATCTGGCAAATTTTTCTTAAGTATTTCAGAGGTTTGAGGCACCTCGAATGCGAATACGCTCGCACTTGAGGTGTTATACCAGACCTTTGGAAGACTTAAGAAAATGCTATCACTTTCAGTTCGTTCTCAGATTGTAAAATTAGTAGGCATAGTGATATAACTGAGTAGGCAAAAGAGAAAGAAAGTCGGGTACCTCAAATGTCCAAACGCTGAGGTTAGTTCCGACACTGGAGCGTACTATATTTATGGGAACGGACTAAACGCCATTATATACGTTAGCACAGACTCTGGTCGATCTTGCTGGATAGACGGATCAAGAAAACCTCTTTTCAGAAAGAGCGTGCCGCTGAGTGATATCTTCAGCTGCTCGATGCTCTACTTGGCTCTACTAGACGTGGTGAGCCTCCTAAGGCTTATCACAGGAACTAACTGTTTTGTAAGCACTCAACTCGACTGATTGTTAACTCAATGATGGTGGTCTGACCGAGAAATCGAGAAGTTATTTTCCCTGATGAGTGGACACGGAGTTGTTACAGCAATTAATTTACCATATCTAACGTTTTGACGCCTTTAGCTTTTCAGAGCCATAGTGATTGAAATATGTTGCCAATAGCCATTTGCTCTGACGATACGGATCTTCACTCTCGCATCGAATCGAATCGAGCTAATCTCACTCGGTAGTGCCTATTCATGCAAGACGGCTCTTGACTGATTTATATGAGCTGGAAAGCACACTGACTATCTTTAGCGACTTCAACCCTTTGGAGACGGAGTGCATTGCATGGAATGCACTCATTTTCGCTTGACTTTTACCTGATGTGGTCTTCTAGTATCACTAATCCTTCGACAGCACAATAATCTTACTGTTTGTTTTAGATGGTGAAGATTAGATTCTCGATGCATTTCCCTGCCATAATAAGATGAGATACCACGAAAGAGACTTCTACAAAGTAATTCTCAGTAGGAAAGAGCGTCATTGCCTTGTGAAATTCTGTATTTAACAGTGGTAGAACTGAATTCTTGCAAAAAAAAACACACTCTCGAATTTACTTTCATATTCGTATTGCCTACTTTGTGAGAATTTAACTGGGAAATACATATTCTCTGATGTATAGCTTCTGAACAGCTCTTCATGAAGACATTCCTAATTTGTAACTGGATTAAGGCTAGAAAGAGCAGGCAATCATCATTGTGTAGAGCACTTTAGAAAAAAAATGTGCAAAATGATCTATACTTCCATAACCACAATATAGAAATTTTATTACTACACTACGAACTATATAGGTTGTTGAGTGACTGAAGAATTGAAAGCGGTTTCCATGATATGGAGATGAAGAAAGTCAATTGATATGCATGTAGAATGACAAAAAAAAAAACAAAAATGTGATTCATCAAATTAATAAAATACACTCTACATTTCAGTTTTCTAAGAGAGGAACGAAAGCTTTCAAATGAGAAACATGTCGAAAAGGGAGTGGTTCACAGGGAGGCAGAGGTTTTCCCACACTGCTATAAAACAAGAGTTTCTACTGGAACAGGATGGGGCTGTTGCTGCTCAAAAAAGCATATAGTGCATTCAAGAATTACCGCAGAAATACTGCGACGCAAGCAATACTCAGAACCACACTGAGCTTCAGATTTGGAGCAAATTAACGCAGCTTTAAAGCCCCTATGAGGTAGTGAGTATTGCTTGAATTCCAACACTCTATACCCTGACATAAAAAAGGCAGTAAATAAAGGTTAAACGGCCAGGTATACCTGAAAAGTGATAATATATTTTCTATAATCCTACATGAAGTCTATAATCCTACTGGCTTTCACGTTAGACAAAGAAACGCAACCAACAGGTGGCGCTAAAAAAACATTCCTGCTGTATACGAAACGGAAGTGTTACGGAAGTGTTGCGGAAGTATATATAACCAATGCAACAAAAGTAGGTGGCTTACACTGAGGGAAATGCCTCTACGAATATTTTTATAATGTGCTTGGACTACTGGGTGTCATCATCAACACTAGTTCAAACTTGACAAATCAAAAAATAGTTTTCGAGTTTTTTCTCTGGTTCTAGCCGCAAATATTTTCTATACAATGTGATGTTTATTTGTGTCCTTTTCTTAATGCGAAGGGCATCAACTGTCGTCCCGATGATCGTCAGGTAGCTCAAGCAACTGCCAGTAATTTTTCATTTTTCCTTATTTCGTGCTAAAGTATCGCAGCGAAACTCTCTTTAAGGACTCGCTGAGCGTCATATCTCTCTTTAGCAGTTGCCGTGGAAAGCTATAGCATTGGGTAGGCGGTCTCCCTGCTGAGTGCTTGATATTCTAGGACCTCGGATCCAATTGCTGGAGGACTCGGATGTATGCACGAACTGGGTGTATATAGGTGGAGATAAAAACATATGCATTTCTTTGAGAGTGAATACGACTTGTGAAACTAGTCCATTCTTCATGAGAATCATTTCTGTGAGATCAGTCAGAGACTAGTCTTTTCACAAACGCCGTGGACATCGACGAAGCTTGAAACTAAGTAATAAATAAAAGTACTAGATTTGCTATTCAAATATCTCTTTAACTTAACTTGGGTTGATGCCAGTTTGTGCTCCCCACGTCAAAGCCGGACAGGTGATTGTTGACAGCCAACGAATAGGTTAAAACAAGCCTAAGAAAAAAGTAGAGCGAGGGCTTTACTGGTGTAGTAGAAAGCTTAGTGTGTCTTTGAAAGAGGTGATCACGGGCTTGAATCCACATCACTTTCCAAGTTTTACTTCTATCTCAGCATTGTACCCATACATCACGAGTTTTTATTGCTTAGAGGTTACTAAAGCAATACTGGTTACAGCGTATTGACCAACCATGGCGTGATTGGTCAGCCATCAAAGGGCTGAATAATGAAAGTGAAATAAATTAGTTTCTTCTCGAGATATCAGTGAGTTTTGTAATCGTGTGAACGCGGTTATCGCACTGTGTCCTTTTCGAAACCCTGCTTGCTCACATACCTATTCTTTCTTCGGTGTACTCTCAGTCCTGTTGAGATCGACTAGACCTAGTATGAAATTAAACTGAGTTTGTGGAGTATCGTTGAACCGTCTGCGTACAGAATTCTTAAACCGGGAAAATCGAATTTTGTAGGAGAGTACTAAATGCAAGTCACTTTATGTAGACACCTCACTCTTCCTCCGCAGATACCTGGAAGCCTTTTGCAAGAAAGCAGCGACAAAGTTTCCTGCAGTCAGAGCACATCTCATCATCTATTGGTACGTCAAATTTTGAGCTGCGATAAATATTCGAGGTACTGAAGTTCTAGAAAGCGACCAGGGCAACCGCAAAAATGAATGATACGCTGTGAAATAGCATCATATATTGCTGGATCAAATCCTACTTGTTAAGCTACTTCCTCCTTCGGTAAATCTTAGCGAAAAGAAAACATTTCATGGATTAAGAACAACGCAAATTTACCTTTGAAGTGCATAGAGGATGCACCTTATTAGCAATGTTCTACTGAAATTATGAAGTTTGAATCCAATTAGTGAACACTTTTGTGACTTGGCTGGTGCTTTGAATTAAATTTGAGACGAGAATTGAAACGATTCTGTCTTCAAGCCATATACACTGAAGTTAGTCTACGTGGCTGTCGAAGTTTTAAGCCAAAAATATTTGTATTTTGAAAAACTAGAGTTGTAATTCAGATCTCTACTAATTGTAAATCTTGCACTTTGAGCTTTACATTATCGTTCCCATTTGCCTCTTTACTCTTTTGCTGATTTGTGATTGATGAATTTGTTCAAAATTACCCACCCTTACTTACTATGATCTCGCTAGTTTACAGTATGCTACAGCTTTTAGTGGTAAGAAAATCTTTTGTATTTTTCAACGTCATTGTGTATTCGTCTATGTATATTTCATGTTGTTCTGACTGATTTCAAATAAAACAGCTGACGAATCGGCACATGTGTTGCTGGTGGGCCCATACAAATTACGCTATTAGGCTTGATTTTGAGCACACCCGTGCTCATTTTCGTTTTATCCCTAGTTGTTTTCTTTGTAGATGTTTTCCTCTGTAAAAGTGTGATGCATAAATCCGGATCGAAATGGCTTCTATGTGGAAAGTATATGTGATTTTGTGAGCGCATTTTAAAATTAAAAGATATCAGTTGAAATCTATTCTCTAGATTCGGAATTAAACGAGTGCCTCAATGAGCTGTAGTGCCCTGAAAATCTGAAGATTCTCGCTTTGAATGTTTTTTTCTTAAACACTCCTGAAAAAAGCAGAGTGTTGTGGATGTTAAGCCTACTGAGAAGTGGGTAAATTTACTCACTGTTAAATTTATCCACATTCACCGTTCTAATCCTTTTATTCTCAATATTCTGACCGCCTTCTCCTTCATAAGATACTGTTCATCACATGCTCCCATCCCACTACCTAGCTAGCTGTCTTGTTCTCTTGCTGGTTCATTTATCCTAGTCATTGTTTTTACACAACGCAATGTGACATTTGTCTTCGTCACTGTATTCACATGATGCCAAGGTGAACTAATGGCTTGGCGTTGGTCGATGGCATCGGCCGGAAATCGGACTTCGACAGAAGTTTGTAAAGTTTAGGCATATATCACACGTGTCGCCCTATGTTCACTTACACTCCTTCCTGTTATCACTCGATGCACTGTGGCGATGTGGCATCAAAAAGAATAAAGCTCTCTAGGTGTTAATCAGTTTCTGAGGGGCATGCTGTGATTTCGGCTATTTCACGCATATCTGAAGCTGAAACAATGAATATTGGCTTGCTTCAATGCTGTTATCCCCTCAGACAAGTGTGGCATCGATTTGTCAATCCCAAAGGGATGGAAAGCTTGATGAGTCCGGGGCAAGGAATTTAATTTTTATCGGTCCAATCGTTAATGTACGACCGCTCTAACCACTGCTCTATATGACATGCAGCGCTGTTAGAGCCAAAAGAAGATCACGTTTTGCACTCGGAATACTTAGCCTGTTGCCTGAATCTCATTGGCGTTTATTTGGCAATGTGGAATAAAGACTAATAGCACAATAATGGTCGCTTTGAACGTCATACAATATACTTCAGCTTATATTGGTCCTCCCCATCTGAACAAAAATTACAAATCCGAATAAATTGGTGATATAGATGTTGTGAGTAGTTATGCTTTCTCATATTTTGGCACGAAAAATAATGCCCTGGAGCTTTTAAAGACCAGTTTTTTTAGAATCCACTACTCTATGGAGTGCACGTAGCGCAGGTTGAAGGCGCGCTGCAATACACATTAGTTAGATCTTACACTGACGGCTCACCAAGCCCTTAGGGGTCAGTAGATTGGTGGCAGACTCGCTGGAGGAAAACAGCGATGACTTCTCAAATCGGTAAGCCTTTGCGAATAATTGCGAAGGCCAAATACGCATTCGAACATTCCAGCGATGCTTGATGAACTTGAATGCACGGTGCTTTCATCAAAAAATGACCGCCAAAGCCGGAAGTTTTATTCGTTTATCCACTGCACTCTTTCATAAGTTGTCGGAGTATCACTTTTTTTTGTGAAATGCTTATTTAACACATATTTCAGGTATGATTTGAATGTTAAAGATTATGCTCCTCAATTATTACATCGAATTTTAGCAGTTGAAATAAAAGGTTTTTGGGTACTATTCGATTTTGAGGGGCAAATAAAAAACCAATCTCATTCGCTGAATAAGAACTTTTCATAGGAATTCAAGTAGACTTCAGGCTACATCCCCACGCCGCCGGTTTTCAAAAAGCTTTTAGTGAGGAGGAGATATCTTGGGTTCCAAACGCATATTTCTTAGAGGACAGAGCTTTTATTTTGGATTATAAGGGCTCCTCTTCAGCGACTGAGATCGGTTTTCCATTTGTCCCCTAATAACCATAAGGAACCGGATTTGATTGCACAAATCTTCGTTAGCAAGAAAATGTCCTCTTCCCTTATCAGTAGAGACTTCAGATTTAACACTCTTCCAAGTCGTTTCTTCCCTTTCTGTGGTTTATGGCTTTATTTCGGACCATAAAATAGTTGAAGAAAATACTTCGCCGATATATGGTGGTGATAGCATCTACTGTGGTTGCTTAACCGTTTGGCGGCCTTGGGTATTTTGGTGCAAACGGCCACTAAATTTGGTCCCCTGAAACCATTTTGTCACGTCCCTAGGACCTTTTTTGAGCCGATTTTGTGGGTCGAATAATAACAGCTATCGCAAGAATTTAGACTGTCGAGTCTTTATCAATTACTGATTATTAACTAAATATGATTTTAGTGTAGTGAGCAGCCCAGTCATTATTTGGTCACCAAAGCTCAAAAAATTCAACTTTCCTATGTTTTTTTGTTTTACTAAACATCAGAAAAAAAGTTCAATAAACAGCTTTTCGTACAAATTGATACGCCATTAACATGATAATCTTCCAAGTTTTTCGAGCCTCCAAGTCATTAAGCAATCCGGTTGACGAGCATTGCCGGCAATTATTACAAAGCGGATGTGCTCACGAAGCGTGATCAAGGAGAATATCATCACCGCTCAGTGTGTATACGAGAGACGAACTTCACGATTTATAGCACATTTGTAACGACGCCCAATGGTTGAGTAATATAGACATGCTGACTTTCGGGTACTGGACGGTAGTGTCTCGTCAACCAGAAGATTTGAGGATTTGTGAAATTGACAAGATTCCAGAGAAGACTTCTATAGTTCTAATGGTATGCATGACGTCTATGTTAGTATTTACTTTATTATGGTCCTGTATCTAAACACGTGGCTGTCATTATTAGGTTCTCGGTTTCCGCAGTCTGTACAAGAACCACGTTTCATATTAGGGATTTGTAGTGAAGTCACACTTTGACCCTTTCGGGACGGAATGTTTACTCTGCATAGGCGATTTTCTTAAGACCTTTTTCGCTGGGAAAAAAGCTTTTTTTCAAGCTACTAATAATTAATCGAAAGCCTAAGTCCTCGAGATTTTAACAGTATGTTTGATCTATGAATACCTTTTTTATTGCGTTGTAGCAATGAAAATAATATTATGATTCATACTCAGCTTTCTTTATTTGCTCGGCTGGGATCTATAAAGGCTTTTTGTTAGATTATTAATAGTCATTGATTAGTCCAAAACTTGAAAATTTTTTGATGCTTCAATTGGTTCTGAAAATTTTACATGACATGCAGCGCTGTTAGAGTGAAAAGAAGATCACGTTTCGCACTCGAAATACTTTAGCCTGTTGCCTGAATTTCATTGGCGTTTATTTGGCAATGTGGAATAAGAAAAAGGTCGTACCTAAAGAACGATGAAAAAGCCTCTTCCCCAATTCAAACGCCAAAAACTCAGAATTACCCCCGAGGCGGAAGAAAAGAATTCTAATAAATAACCGATTTCACTACCGCCTAGAAGGTGCAAGTTATTCGTGAGGTACGCGCTTTTCATTAATATAACAAATTTTTTCTTCGTTCCGAAGAAAATTTTTGGGTTTTTGTGTTCAGAGTTGTAAAAGTAACTATTTTTCTCTATCATTCTTTAGGTAAAAACTTTCTTCTCTTCCACGTTGCCAGAATTAGTCCTTAAAGAAGTCCAAGCGACGCGGTCAACGTCTTTGAGTACGATACGTTATCTTCCTTTTACTCTAACAGCGCCTCATGCTAGCCTTTTCGGAAACATTTTTGGCATCAAATCTTCCGATACTTGCGCTAAGCAGTGATCGCTAACGATCCAGCGGAAACTCTGGTCCGCAGATCCCAGCAAAGTAAGCAAAGCAAACTAAGTGTTCAACATAAAAATTTTTTTTTCGCTGATACAACGCAATAAGAAGAGGTTTTGAAAAAAACCAAACAGGTTACTGAGATCGCCAAAGGTTTGAAATTTTGAGTAGTTACTAGTAATCTAAGGAGCGCTTTTTTTCAGTGAAAAAGGCCTTAGAACATCGTGCATTCTAATGGACACAATCCAACCTGAAAAGATAATTAAAAATAAAATATGCATAAAGAAAAGATAATCGGTCGATATCATGATAAGTAAGTCAGCCCTGTAATAGACCACATGACATGTTGGCTCAGATAATAGTTACGAGATATCATATCTTTCGTTCCGAGTGTTTTCTCAAGACCACAGCTCAAATTTCAATATGCCAAATAATCATTTTTGAGCCACGACATGTCATGTGGTCATTCAAAATGGGCTGCCTTAAAGAGCCCGATACACGTGTTTTGTTACGAGATATGATGAAAGAAATCGGTTCGACGGTTTCGTCCGAAGAAAGTTTTTTTGTAGAATTTCAAGTGTACGCCAAATCACTTTCCTGCCGATGGACGTCTTAATATCTGCGTCGGGTAAGGCCATCGACTGACTATTAGATGTCCTGGAAAACTGTTCCGTGTGCAAAAACGATCAGAAAAATTGACCTCGACAGAGGTTGCACTGTCAGCATTGTTTCCTTGCCTTCTACCACCATGAACGCTATTTCGTCGTGAATATATGGAAATGTTGTCCACTGATATGTTCACCACGTTATATATGCAAATTCATGTGAAGCTAAACGATTGCTCATAATATCCGAAGGTTTTTAGTCAGAAATCATAGATGAAGTGGCACTGCCCGACTATGTGGCCACCTCCATCTCGAATAGGACACCCTGTGTGTTTCGTCGCTTGATTTGACGCGGCATCCCTAGGCTTCCTGCTCACCTTATCATGTAGTTATAAATAACAGATGATATTTTGAGTGTGAGAAAGGTCTCAATATAGGAGGGATCGAGCACAGGTGATGAGGGCCGATGAAGGTGGGAAGTGAGGATCGATTGGAGGATGTTCGTGCACGAGCGATGGATGCTCTTATTATCATGTGCCAGCACACCTATCACACCTGTCATCACCATTACATTACTCATAACGGTTTCACTCACGTGCTCGCGCTCTTTTCTAACTTCCTGGTTGTGATTGTTGTTTATTTCATGAAAAGAGCACAAATCTTATTTTAGGAATTTGACACTCAATACTTCTGCTGTTTATCAAACAATCTGAAGGCGTTTAGCTGGCGCCTTCTATAACAGCTTGTTTCGTTCCTACTTGGCTCCAGTTGCTCTCAAATATCAGAATAAAATGAAATCCTTAGTTAATCGTCGTTAACTAATCAACTATGAAACGATCTTATGTTAATGACGTCATAAAATCTAGTCCTCTGCTGTCCTTTTTGGAAAGAATTCTATCGTATTTAATCGAGGCATCTTCAATAATCATTTAACTCTATTTCCCACTCTTTGAGCCTCTTTAGCTAAGTCATTGGATTTTTGATTTGCAGCCGTAAATTTTACTTGATCCCAAATCTATTACTACGCTGTCTAAAAATTGTGTCATGCGTTTTTTTTCGGAATAGTCGTCCTTTTAAAACGAGTTGTAGGCTAGCTGCTGTGCTTTGACTACTCTTTACCTCAAGGAAATCTATTCGGATAGCACGCAGCACTTAGTACTGTGCGTTAATTGACTTCGTTTCCACTGAACTTTGAACGTTCCAAATAGCACTTTACTGATGGAATTGCATTCTCTTATTACTGTTTTTTTATTTTAATTGATTACTATTTGTTTATTTGCTCACTTTGTTGCTTATTTTTTCATTTTTATCTTGAGGCAGAATATTTTTTGAAGAGAGAGAAATAAGAATTTCTCCTTGATTTTCAGAAAAGCTCAGTCAGTCGACGACGCCAGCTCATGCCACTCTTGGAGAAGCTGTGCTAATAGTTTTTCACTGATTTGATGATCGTGTTAGGCTCGGATTATCTGTATGTGCAGCTTTCATCATAAGAAGTGGTGAATCGACGAGAGATTGATGATTGTAGCTTGGTTGAAATGCCGAACAATAATTAACGGCTATTGGTGAGCTGATGGGATCTAGATACCTCTGGAATCACCGCAATAATCATTTACTTGAAGGATTAAAACGAGTTCAATGTGTATATAAATGTACACATAACAAAAACAAGTAGAATGCTCCATATGGTACAACATGTACAGATTGCACTGCATACGGTATGAGTCATATAAGCGAATTCGACTGGATTTTTGAAAGAAAGGATTCAAATATGAATTCAAAAGAGTTTCCCACATTGAAAAAATTGTTCCTCAAATAGAAGCAAGTCACTAGTGGCGCGCTTACGTCAATTTACAAGAAACGGCGATAGCTGACCACTAAAAAAAATACTACTTCAACTTTTCTGTAATTGGTATTTTTTCAAGTGATGAAGTTCTTTGAGGTTCTTTTCAGAACAAAATTTATCTAAAAGTTGTAATTATTTTTTCAAGCTCCAATTCTTTGAAAAATGTAGATGCTTCGGTATTAATAGTAAGTTTTCATGATTAGCAAACACTAAAGGAAGCCATTGAATACACTGTGTGCTTCGTGTTGATCGCACGGGCTTGATAGGATGTTACTTTTCTGAGCCGTAAGCCGATTATAATAACGTGATGTTGATTCAGGCAAACCATTCTAAAACTCAGTCTATTTTAACTCGTATGCCATCATGTTTTCGCTCACTTAGTTGGCATCTCACTCAATATTCAATATTTTTGCCGTTTTACTTCCAAGGAGTATGATGCATAGCCTTATAATTCACGTAAATGAGCAGACTTATGCCCATTTCGGGCCATAAATAAACTCCTTTCTTTTCTGTCTTGATTTTACCGGAACGATTTGAGAACTGCTCAGATATCTCTAGATTTCCTTTTATGTAAAAGTAAAATGTATTTGTTTTGCAAAATACTCATCATTGCAAATCAGGCATACTGTAACTGAGATCCATCCTCACCGTTGGGGCAAATCTGCAGTGACGTGTGAAGCACAATGATCGTAAAGACAATTTTAGAATGTATCAACACTTTCAGTTGGCTATTTCAAGAGCTTTTGAAATAAATACCCTATTTTAAGCCTTTCATGAGATCTGTTGTGGCACTTATAAAATGCTAGACACGTGTTCCGGCCTTTCGGCCTCATCACTAGAACGGTGCATTTCGGTTCAGTTAGCTCCTTGTAAACCTATACACTCCATACATATGAAAGAATCGACGCCGAAATATTTACACTCTGCGTAAAATGAAAAGATCACTTTGGCATCCTTTCACAGTAATTGATTGTCGATCGTCGATTGCTTGGCTTGCGGTTATTACGCCAGTGTTAAGTATATATCAGCACTTACAATCGACTACTTTAAGATTTCGCCGTAAATTAGCACATCCTAACAGCATGTTTTCAGCCTTTCATGACATCTTAAAATGTTGTGTGGAAGTTCGAGAACTTCCATGATCTCTTGTCTGCGTAAACCAACTGTTGCCGACGTTGCCCAGTAGCAATACTTGCGTCATTGAAAGTAATCTAATAATTCAGCAAAACATTATCGGTTACGAAATATGCGTTGTGGGAAACTGCTCTTTCTCCGAAGCTTGACTCATTCGGCAATAATTCTCGCTGCTGAAATCAGGGATTTAGCTAATTACTATGATCCGTCAAGCGCTAGCTTCCTATCTCCTCTTCCTCTACGAACATGGACGGATGTTCAATATTTTCTCATAAACGTCTTTTTTATACGGGAAAGTCGAGCACAGAGAAAGTAAATGGTTTGTCTTTGTAACTCAGCGCCCTAGCCTAATTTCAAAATCAATTATCCCCAAGAATTTGCGTGTATCCCAGTTATTTCTTCCAAATTTTATTTATTATCCATATATGGGTGACATGGACGACTATGTTAAGACAAAGAAACCAATGGAATATGTGTTGAAATTGGTGCATTTGATGAAGACGGACTATTCAAGTATTCAAGTATTTGGGAGCGGCTCTTGCAATTTTGTGCCACTCTGCTGAAAGTAGGCGTAATTAGTTTTCTAATCATAGTTTTCAATTTTGTGAACCTTGCTTTTTTGTGATAGTGTTGTTCTAGAATGGTGTGAAAGTCTGGTTTTGTAGTGTAACATCGAATATGAATAATCTTTACCCATTAAGGAAAGACGCCTTCGTTGTTTAGACCCTTCATAATCAATTTATCTCAATCGGGTATTTGTTTAATATGCGGGGACAGATAAAGAAACGATCTGGACAAGAATTTTTCATGAGAGTGCTAGTGATCACTCGAAAACTTGGATCTCTGACTACTGCGCTACGTGGCCTTTTCTCAAATAAGACTTAACATTTTAGCAGGAAAAAAATTGTATTTCATACATGCATATTCTTCGCAGGACAGAACTGCTTCCTGAAATTGTGAGTAGTCATTCGATAGCGTAACTTTCAATGATCTTAACGTTGTACTTATTTTCTGACAAAACCGTTTCACTGCACTGTAGCAGGGAAAATAAAATAGAGTTTCACATACGCGGTGTATTTGCTTTCCGGCTAGTATGTGTGTTGAGTGCGTGCTGAACGTGGTTCGATATGGCGTTCCGCGATCTATCGATCAATTACACTGGCGTGATACACACATGTAGCTCAATTTTTGCTATTTAAGTTGAGGTTTCCTCTTCGCTTTGAAAGAAACTCTTAGAGAAAGCCTATGACTCTGATACTACAAAATTTGCCCTACACGCTCATAGGATTTTCGTGCTTCCATCGAAGTAATAGTTAAAGCGCGCAGCCGGTGTAAAACATAATCTCATTTCGAATGCTACAGAGTTATTAAAGGGGCTTTCCAAGAGGAGCATGTGACGCAGTAGCCTAAGATTTAAGCTCTCGAATGGCAGTCATAACTCTTACGAAGAGTTCTTGTTCAGTGAAAGGGGTCGTTTTCTCACTTGCCCCTAGATAATATACATGAACTGACTGATGATAGAGTCTTTAGCTGCGTTGACTTAATCCTTTCTGAACTAGGTGTTGCACAGCTCGTCATCGGAGAATATCAGACATCTGACAGTACTATCACGTGAACGAATATCCCATAACATAATAATCAGTAAGACCGATCAGGTCTTCAAAGCTTTTGAAATATACATCGTGTATGAACTACTCCATTAATGCTGTAGAAGTTGTGACTAATCCACCTGCATACTACAGAGCGGTTCCCATGGTCTAAATTGGCAAAGTGCCTGTTAGCGTTGTATCTTCTCAATCAACACATTCAACTAATACTTCTTATCCCCTTATGGGCTTCTTCTACTGCTTCTGTGCAGAGTTGCAGAGCAAAATCTGCGCAAATTACTTGCTGCCTGTGACTCATATACTCAGCTTCATGCCTACTAACTCTATGATTGAAGAGGTATGTCGGTGATTGTGAAACTCCCAAATTTTTCAACACTGCTCGCAAAGTATTGTCTCTACTAATCAATGTGTTAGAAAAAATCGCCGATTTGCGATTTAGTGTTAATCCTCTCACTGGTCCTGTCCGCTGTAATGGAATCGAATGAAAATTATGCAGCGAATTGTCGTTTTCAAGTTGACGTCAGCCACTTCATACTTTGAATTTTTCCGTCCTAAAGCAAGACTTAAGTGCAGTAAATAATGGGCGAAAAATGACTTATGCACGTCAGAATTCTCAACGGACCAGTGACGACCATATCAGCGAAGACACCGTAAGTAAGACAAAATAGTTGAATCCCTTTATTCTTTCACAATTTTATCAAAGATTCTTGATGTGCTTTGCCTTAGTAGAATTCGCATCCTGATCCTGACTATCTGGATACACTTGAATTCCAGTCGCATTTCTTTCTGATAATGTGATCTCGAGAATTTAATATTCCATCCGTTGCTTGGGATCACAGTTTTTTTGTTCATATAAGTGAGAATTATAATATAGAAAAGCTATGCACGAATCGAGTGCAATTTTACAACTCTGTTTTCTTTTTTTATGAATAATAAAGTGAATGCGATGACCAGCCACGCTATGACTACTTATTTGTCAAAGGGTGGAAATCACTTATAGCTACGGCAATGAAAATCTAGTGTCATTCTGGTTTTAAGACCATATTTTCCATTAATCTCTCATTTGCACTCTGATGTTGAGAAGTTTTTTTACGAGGAGGAAGAATGTTGGAAACCTTTGTTTAGAATTTCGTTATTCAAAGCTGGTCACTAAGTAAATGGGATGTGGGCATTCCAGCCGATCGCCGCCACCAAGCACCGAATGCAGTGAGTTTCTTTAGTGATTCTACTTTTGACCTACAGTCAAAAATTTCAACAACTTATCGCTTTCGGGTTTGAAAATGGATGTTGCTCAATAAAGTTGTTTAGTTATACCCATTGATGTAGAGTGATGTGCAAAACTTTCACGTCAGGCGGGACTAGAACGCGCACCTCACTCTTTCCGGGAGCGCGTGCTCTATCCGTTACACTACTGACACCCATTTTTGTACACCAATCTTTCTACGCTACACCGTTGTTTAGCGTGGGACATAATTGGATGTATCATTGACATTTTCTTTTTCATTGGCAATTCAGAGCTGTGAATCATTCATCTTCATCTATATTTTTTTAACGTTCCTTTTTTCGCAAATATCTACACATAGCGCAAGTGTTTCATACGTTTCAAAGCTAAGCGTTATCTACAAAGGTTTACATTTTGCAGCATAGTTTGGAATTTTCACGTTTATCAACAACCATAACTCATGAAGGTACTCCGTTTTATCCATATTAGAAAATCGGCAGAAATGTGGCAGTCGTGCTAATTCCAAATTTTCGGATTTCATTTTCGAAATCTCCTTATTTGGTTTCCAGAAAACTATTGTCCGATATCGAGCTGTATTTCCCAAGTAGGATATGTCAGCTTACAATAAGCTTCGACTAACGATCAATTTTACAAAGTATTTTGACACTAGAATCAAGTATATTGGTTGCATTTCGCACTAAACCCTGTACTTCTAGAGCTGATGAAATTTCATCCTTCATCCGTTTTCCAAAACATTACCCGAATAGGAAATCATTGAAATGCTAAAAATAGAAATAGGCGATAGATATGTGATATGATACCTTGACGAATTTCGTACTTGAACGTTAAGTTAATAGTTCGCCTCCACCATTTCCACCGTGGGTAGTGCAACATCTCACCATGCGCTATCTTGAAAAAGCATAGGTATATTATTACAGACCGATGCAAGGCACAGAAGTTTGACTTACTAGTGCATTTTGTCGATTTGGTAGACGTAATTCTCCGCAGGGGAATGAGGCCCATATTTGTTGCTGTTTTTGGCATTTCGATACCCAACGTATAGCTTGCCAGGCTCTAAACGTGGGGGCTGGGTACTCACGAGTAGCTTGCCAATCTCTCTCGGAGGAGCGGGAGGAGCTTATTTGTTGGAGGCGACTCCTAACCACCTCCCATGTACTTCCCAGCCGCTTGATTGCAGGCTTTTCGCCGACTTGACTGGTAGAAACACAGTTTTTGTCAAGTCGGCGCTGCAGAAGCAGGGAGCTCGTCCCCTGAATCCACCTGCGTCTCTGGGAAGCACACGGTCGCTTTTGGTTCGCGTTTTATTCCCCTATCCACCACCTGGGGACGCGCCACGTGCCCTCGCTACTAACCGGGCGGGATCCCTCAAAGAGGGAGGTTCGTGGTTATAGAGGCTCTGGATAAGCAGGGCGTCCCTACTCGGTACATATTGGTCCTTCGTGAGCTTTATAAAGATTTCACGACCAAAATATCTCCATTCTACAACAATATCACCATTGACGTAAGAAGAGGGGTTCGACAAGGCGATACAATTTCGCCAAAACTATTCACTGCCACCCTACAAAACGTCATGCGAACATTAGAATGGGACGAAATGGGGTGAAAATTGACGGTCGACAATCAAACCATCTTCGCTTTGCTGACGATATCGTTCTCATAACACCAAACATCAGCCAAGCGGAACGAATGTTGACCGATTTCGATAACGCCTGTGGAAAGATTGGTCTTCAACTGAATCTAACGAAAACAATGTTCATGAGGAACGGATGGGTTTCTAATGCCCCATTCACGCTCAACGGAACGACAATCTCCGAATGCTCCAGTTACGTCTATCTAGGTCGTGAAATCAACATGATGAACGACCTAGCTCCAGAGTTGAGCAGGAGGAAACGAGCGGCTTGGGGAACGTTTAAGAGCATCGAAGATGTAGTGAAGAGGACAAAGAACATCCGACTCCGTGCCCACCTTTTCGACTCGACAATTATCCCTGCCCTGACGTATGCAGCAGAAACCTGGTCGCTACGTAAGCAGGATGAAAGATCTCTTGCCGTTATCGAACGCGCAGTCGAAAGGTCGATGCTAGGAGTATCCCGTATTTCGCAAATGAGAGAAAGGATCCGAAGTTCCGACCTACGATCAACGATCGAAAATCAGAGACGCCGTTCAACACGCCAGGATATCGAAAATAAGGTGGGCCGGACACGTGATGCGCTTCAACGACAACCGATGGACGAGAGCCGTTACAGACTGGATTCCTCGGGACGTCAAGCGCTCTAAAGGAAGACCACTGACCCGTTGGTCCGATTTCTTCACGAAAGCGATAGAAGAAAGATATGATGCTCAGCGAATCCCTAGAGCGAGGAGGACCCACTGGGCTACTCTTGCACGCGATAGGGAAAAATGGAAGAGTTGCTGGTACCCGCTCGAGTCACTCGACGATCAACGGTACGACAGGTGATAGAGGTGATAATTCTTCGCAGTAATAGTTTCATTTGCATTTAGTAAGCTGTGATGGAATAAGTCAGCAGCAAACTACCAAATGTCAGTATGACTTTCTTGGTATGATTTAGGTTTTGGGAAGTGCTCCTGAGGTTCATTGTGATCCAATCACTGGGCCTAATGTCACCGCTTATTTCAGAGAATCGACTTTTTGTCTCACATTACAAGAAGGTTCAAAGCCAAGTCGTTTTTTTCCAAGCAGAGGTAGCTTTGATGGTACATCAAACGACAATTCATCCCCATTTGTTGAACTTCTTCGATTTTTCTGCTGAGATGCTTCTTAGCATCTGGCAAAGCTTGTACTAGCTATTCTTTAAGCTCTCAAAGAGTTGTCCGAATATTTGCTGCTACTAAATCTTTCCAATCGTCGTCGCAGATAGCGGAGAGACATTCGCGACCTTTCCTAAGTCTTCAAAATCGAATTCGTTATAACGAAACCATTGTGAAACTGTGCGTTCGGTATCGTTTTCTGGTCCCATATATTTCAAATGTTTTTGAGTCTGAATTGATTGGAACAGATTTTTCGATCGACAGTCAGCATTCCAAACTTTTTTTTTTGTTCTCTCAACGCTGTAAGTCCTCCTGCATGCACTGTTTTCAAGTGTGCTCGATTAACATTCGTACAAAATGTTTTGAACTTTAACGAAAGTGCTTCTCATTTTCAAAAACGCCTCACTGCTAGAAATAACTCGATATAGAGACGTGAAAAATTTATTATCAGAAATTTCGCTCAATTGGGGACTAATTTTCAGTTCTTGCAAGCAGCTCTCTTTCTTGTATTCTGTAACACTTCCCCTGGAGAATTTCACCTATAAAATGTACAGTTTTCATAGCTGTCCTTTTCGTGCTAAAAATAAAACGATGGTGAATGGAGCATTGTACTATAGAAACAGAGAACTTTAGCATTTGACTAGCACATCATTTATCTAACCATGCATTCGGTTGCGTGAAATCTCCCTATCGAGCGAGGATCTTCATTCTTCCTGGAAAATGAAATATTGTGAGAAAGATAATATGGTAGTATCATAGCAAAAACAGTTCTCACGCTTTTTTCCAGCTCATATTTTTAATTTCTCGACTCCTATTCAGTGTCCTTGTTATCTATGCTTCCTGAAATAGATAGGAGGTTCAACACAATGCTTGACAGTCTCCAAGTTTTCACTTTGTAAATAGAGCAACCATAACTTGTTCGCACCGAATTCGAAAGTTTGTATCTACTCGTAGTAGTGTTCATCTTTTAGTGAGAAGCTTCAGCTAGGTAGGACAAGAGGAACTGAGTGTGTACGACAAACATACAGACCAAGCCTCATGAGTGGTCTCATGACATGTCGCACACCTGTTTTCCAAGTTTTTCTCCTCCTGATTCGCGTTTTATCTATAACAGCCACCTTGACTTATATAGAAACATGGAATTCTAGGCTAGTTCTTGAATTTGCTATATTTAGCGTAAGTCATCCAAGCTTTTAATCTGTCTATCACAGTCAGGCGTTTAAGATCACCTCGTCATTATAAAGCAGTGTATCATCAAACACTCAAGGTATAGGATTAGAGATGAATACTCGACATTTTGACACTTTATTGACCCGTCTGCACAGTGTTTATTCTCGCTTTTTTTTCAATATGCGGATCCCAGTACATCGTTTTTTCGTCTTCTTGAACGTCGTATAACACTCGTTGAGCGAGTTTCCTTGCGATCCTAGGGAGAACCTGGCTGTGGCGTTCCATAGAGCATTGTTGTTGACTGCCGGAGAGAGTTGAAAGGTGGAGCTTGGCTCCACACGCGCCGCGACAAGCATCGTCAACACTCGGCCAACACGCCTTAAAATGGAACTTTGAAACATGAAATCAAAAGCCCACTGTGTCCTCGGTGCGTTTCCACTGTGGTGTAATAGACATTGTATTCTCGCTGCGTTTCCACCTTAGTGTAATAGACATTATATTCTCGGTGCGTTTCCACTTTGATGCAATAGACATTGTATACTGAAGAATCGCAAATATCTCTTTGATATATCGTAGTGCAGAAGATTTTGCTGTAAGGCTTACTAGATGCCGACTGCTCTATACCTTGGTGCTAATATTCACTAGGTTAGAAGAGTGATGTAGCACCTCTGATGGAGAGCATTTTAATTAATTTAAAAATTGTGATTATGATATAATGTTGTCCGGAATGTATCCTGTAGGGAACATGTTTTATTCCTAAAAACAATTTTGTTGCGCATTTCGAGAAGTGTGGTAACTCAAAACAACATCGGGAACCGTCAGGAATTGAAGAGTGGGTGCTGTTGAAGTGGGATAGTCTCGTCATTACGTTGCGATTCGTCCTTTAGAAACTTAATCACGTGAAAAGCAACAGTGATTGCCTGCTGCATTTTAGTAAAGCATGCAAAGTAGTTAAAGGCATAAGGGCCCAGGGGACGTCATTAACATGAAATATATGGTGAGAAAGCATTCATAAGGCGGAGTTAAACTTTGAAGGTAATTTTTCGTCTATACGCAAGAACTGACACTCACTATGCTCATCAGCTCAAAACGTAACGTGCTAAAATTTTTACTACTTTCTAAAGTGCTTACAAACTGAATCTCAGCTTCAGTGAAGCGTCCGGTGCACGAAAACGTCATAAAAGTGAAAGAATTGACTCCACGGCCTGCAGTGAAAAAAGTGACTCCGGAGACTGCCGAAATTGCTCCGTCACCAACTCCTTCTCAAATACCAATACGTGAGCTTCGCACAATCAATGAATATTCACTCTGCACTGATCACAGCTGTCAAAATCCTGTTATGTGACGTATCAAAAGCACTTGGTCCACTAGCCACTTTCAGAAGCACTTTACTTTCTCTTTCCTTCTTTAGTCATCTCACTTTGAAATGCATGGATTTTCAAAACTTCTTGAACCCACTTAGGAAAACTCGCAAGAAAACGGCTCTACAAGAAAAAAATTTCGTTCAAGTATGAAATACGGGAGCAGATGAAGAAACGACACCTTTCGCTGGACAAGAATTTTTCATAAGAGTGCTAGCAATCATTCAGAAGCTCAAATCTCTGGGTACGGCGCTACATGGCCTTTTTCAAAAAGACCTTTTTATGACGCTGATTCGAAACAAGATTATGTTCTGGCCTGCTTACGTTTTTCAATTACTTCGCTGAAAGCACGAAAAACACATGACGGTCTAGAAGAAATCTTTTAGTACCATAGTTATCGTTTTTTCTAGTCTCTTTCAACGCAAGTAAGAAAACTCCAAATCAAATAACAATATTTGCACTCCACATGTGAGTCGCTCTAACGTAATCTATTGATCGATCGAGGAACGCTCCGTATCCCCCACAGCCAGCAGACACTCAGCCCGCACACTAGCTGACAAGCAAATGCGTAGCCTATATGAAACTCGATCTGATTTTCCCTGCTACACTGCAGTGAAACGGTCTATCCAGAAAATAAGCATAGCGTTAGATTGGTCAAAACGTACACTGTCAAGTGGTTATATATTAACTCAATTGAAGAGTTTGTCCTGTGAGAAATATGCATGTGTAAAACACGAATGTTTTTCTTTCGTTAAAAACGTTATTGAAAATATTTTTTTTTTCAAAAAGAAAGCCAATAAACATTTGAGCTTTTTCATGATGGCTAACACTTCTATGAAATGTTCTTGCCCAGCAAAAAGGTCGTTTCTCCATTTTTCCTCGGATAACGTAATCGTATCAAAATAATCTTTTCTCCCAGTTGGTGGATGAGATTTTCATTTTCAGTTTAAACGACTCTTGGGAGATGAACACTTATCTGAACGTCGTAGTTCAATCTTTACACCAAATGAAGCGAATGAACCATTGAAGGGAAGCAATGCTGCATGCACTGAGCCTGGCCTTTATTCGCGAATTTGTTGTCGCCAGTGATGCACGATCGAAAAAACTGGCAGTGATAGAATATAGCACAGTGTATATTTTTGGAAAAACGATGAAGTTCGCTGAGAAACTTGGATATTTTGGTAACTCTTATAATGAGTACATCTCTGACTAGTCGCTATCAGCCACTTTCAAGAGTTTTTTACCACGTATCTTATGGTGCGTTCACTATAGTATACACTAATGTTGTAATTATGCCCTCAAAACCATAATTCGAACTCCCTCTAAGATCACTCTCATTTTGTAAGCCGAAGAATAAAACGATGATTTCAGGAAACCAGATCGCCTCAACAAAGCTGAAACGTAATTATCAAATCAAAACTGGTCTGATTTTTGGAAGAACTTACTGTCCTAAATTTAAAAGGTTAATCTCCTAGGAAATTGAAGAGTTCTTGCAAGCTCACCGCGAGTCAATCGCTGAGACAGAAAGACTAACAGTTAACAAAATCCCTGTGTTACCCTTGTACAAACGACAAAGGAAAAGTTTAGAAAAAGTAAAGGTTGCGATCTCGGACTTCACCATCTCTTTGTCACGTTCGTGCATCACCATTCGTCATAATGTTAGCGATCGTCCATTTTAGGTGTCCATTTTAGCTATCAAATCGGCGATTCTGATCCAAAAATGGTATCGAACGCTGTCAAGCACGACTGGAGGCAAGGCGTCGAGCAAGTTGGAGCATATTCACCACGCTCGAATATGCTGGTGAACAGGACCAGCTTAAGGTAAGTGTTGTACTAATCCAAGAACGCTGCAAACCTGCCCTGTAGTTGTACGACTTTTTCAGTGACGTTATCACTGCCATGCTTAACAGTGAATCCAAAGACCCCGGAAACTCACCATTCGCTTCCGGTATGTTCCTATAGATCTCGAAAAATAGTCTGATTTTCAACTCAACTAAAATCGGACTTAAGCTCTTCATGGGCTTCAATAGTCACCTGATTTATCTCAATATTATGAAGTTTGAAGAAAAACATCAGAAGGATCACTTTTACTATTTTTTGTCAATTCGATATGTATTCTGGTGTTGCGGTGCAAAGTTTATTTTGCTTGCTCAGTTAGTTTAACCCTTGAGGTACTATGGACCCAACCTTCTGCGTATTTAACGTTCAACATGTTGCGTCCAACAATGGTGTGTAACAATGGAGCGAGGTGTGTCCAACAGTAGCACGATAAGGTTAGACGCCAGTGTTACACGCCACACGCTGAGGGGTTAGACACGCAGAAGGATGGCCACATGGGTCCCGTGAAGGGTTAACTGTATTGTCACATATTCGTCGAATGCTCAACTTTTTGGAGTTTTGATTTGACGTCACGAGAAAAGGGTTAGTGGAGCCTATCAATTGAAAGGATAATTTGCCCTCAAATGAGTTAGTATAAAAGAAAGTGTGTATTTGTTATCTTTGCAGCTATCAGCAGCTTCGCTACAACAATGGAAGGTAAGTGATCGGTTGTGTTGAAGAAGAAAGTTTGCACTTTTCAACTTTTTCCCCTCTAGTTTTAGTTTTAGCGGAAACCATATATCTGTTGTTAGTTGGTAACGCTTTGCATCAAAGGTCAACTATTTCTAACAAATTCAAACATGCTTCTTTAATTCCACAATAGGCATAACTCAAAAACTCTAAAGTTATGACATTGCATAACAATAAGCGAGGACTCATGGGAAACGGAATTTTGATTCAGACCTCGCGTAGATACTAATAGCTTGTTTCTGATGGTTACCAGGTCTCGTCAACCCCTACAGATTAGGCGGAAAACGTTACTCACTCACAACTTCAAGCTGAATACCTGTAAATTTTTCGTGATCTTGATCTCTGTAGTCTCAACAAGTACACATAAATGAACATCAAAGCTTTTCATGGACACTTTTGTGGAGGCAAACACTGGTGATTGCATTGATCAGCGAATTATTAAGATGGAAAGAAAGTTCTAGGACACTTGTAAGAAATTGAAAATCAATGCATGAATTCCAAACAAGCGATATAGGTGAAGATGGTGAAGATGTTCATCTGCATTTGAACCCAACAGCCATTCGTGCATCATCAACAACCTAATTTGCTCGCTTGTTAACTCCATTATGGAATAAGTAGATAATTTATATACCAATCAACGCGGGAGAAGACGGGTTTTCGAGTCAGCCCAAAAACACAAAAAATGGCTCGACACCCAAAAAAGTATCAAACATTTTTTCAGAACTTTTTCTCTAACATATTAACATTCTTAAGAATAAAGGCTATCGTTTTCTACGACTTTCTGCCATCGGTTCGCCATTATCGGACCTGGTTGGGGTACGATCTGGTTCGTCGTCATTCAGTGGCTTGTTGAAACAATTAATAACAACATTCGATTCTTTTGCTGGCTTTTCCTTCAGTGAATCCGTGCGGATCTTGTCGTAGCTTCTTGTGGACAAAGTTAAGCTGCTGGAGATAAGTCAGTACAGCATTGTATGAAAAAATCAAGTTTGGTTGCCAATTCGTGAGCACTTGACGACGGTTCATCTTCCAAAGCAGCGATCATTTGATCTTCGTTGTTCACCTTTGTTGGACTTCCTGGACGAGACTTGTCTTCGAGGTGAAGATCTCCGACATTGAGAAGCGTTGAAACTAGCGTCCAGCAGCGGATTTGCTTGCTGTGCCTTCCCTTCGACTTCATTGAGTTCACATCCACTGCAGCTCTTTGTGAGAAAGCCTTTCTTCAATCAGTAACACAACAAAATGCGAACTTTGATTGTATCGTTGAACGTGACGGAAGCTTGTAGCAAAGTGAAAATAAAGATGAATAATATCTAGGTCTTCTATGAGAAAATCCCACATAAGAAGCTGTAGCGTTCCCAAGATATGCATGAGAGTCATCTCATGCTTATTAAAGTTTCCCAGAACTTTCTTTACAACAGTAAGAAAATTCGATTGCAGCACACCAACCTGTATGGAATATAAAAGGTGTAGTGTTTCTTTATCTACATTCGATCGTTTTTTTTTTTGCACATTACCACATTTTGTAATCGCGAGCACAAATTCTGCTTTATGCGTAAACAAATATGAAATGAATAACAAGCAGTGTTGTTTTTGACCTAAGCATGGGTTGACGCTCAAGATTTTGAACTTCTTTAGAACTATCATTGCTTAGGATATTTTTTCCATGTTGACTGAAAAATTATAATTGTGTTGAAGAAGATAACGAGGACGAATTCCATCGCCTAATGGAGTCGGCGGATCCAAATAAAATTGTGGTGGAAAAGAACTATAAGGGACCAGTGATTACACTTCCTATTGACAAGCAACAGATCGCTGTTATGTTGGAGGCGTTCAAGGTGAACAAGGTCAGTTCAGTATGTATGCTAAAGAACATCAAGGCTATCGGAAAATGGAAAAAATTTTAGCAAAATCTTCCAGCAATAGACGCAATAACTGTAAATACAATAAGAAAATTAAGTAGATAGTTGAGCATTTATTTGCATGCACAGTGAAATACACTGTCTCTAAGCACAATCCAAATAAAACACCTTCTACCGAGATTTTGATGATTTTCGTTTACACGAAGATAGGAGATCCCAATAGCAAAGAGCGTGATAAACATTCCACAACTGAACTCTCTCGTAATTTGATGCCAAAGAAATTACAGGTGGCACAAGTGATACAAAAAACATTCACTAAATCACTAGAGACTGTGTGTTAGGTCCCATTTGTTATAATGTGTCTCATTAGTTAATCGATTTTCGAAACGTGATACTTAAGATTTCTTATGTTCTTACTGCTTTTTCACAATGTTATGATGTTTCAAATAGATGTGAAAGAACTGAGTGGTGAACAGAAATTCAATGAAAAAATAAAACATCGAGAAATTTGCCATGTTGTGGAATTTGTGTTTTCAAGATTCTGCATCCACGATACGTAGTAATGATATTATTCGAGGCCCGCCGGCTTTTGAGGCAACAGCCGTCAATTGTTCGACTTTCGACGTCCATATCCAATCAGGTATGCTCAGTCCGTATCTGCACCTTTCTACTCCATGTTTTTCCTCTTCGTCCATAATGATTTGCGATATGATCATGGTTGCATCTGTCACTTCTGCGATGCACTTCTGTGCCTATCTGCGATGCACAAGATTGTCTGTTACATGATTATATAAGTGTAAGTTATATAAGATATGTACCGGCTGGGTGCTGATCAAATTTTCCAACTTCATACAAACGTGCACCAACCTGTCATCAAATGAAGTTGTCAGAAACTCTTAACAATAAATATATGTTTCCTTACTTCAAAAGGACAAACTGTTGATTTTTACACCTCAACAAACGTTTTTATTTTCATCTAAGCTTGTATTTCGAGAAGCGAAGATGTAGCCAAATAATGATTACGAGATATGTTGAAATTTGAGAGTGGTCTTAAGAAAACTCTTGAAAACAAAGGTATGATATACCAACGATACCAGCCAAGAGCAAACGAGGGTACAACACTGTGTGTTCAATGATAATTTCATAATAATTACAGTGTAAAATGTTCGTCGTCGCTTACACTTAGTATAGAGGACCGAACGCTCCGAGAGGACTGGCTGTAAACGAAGTGTAACTGTCCGACTGACGAGACCGTCAAGGTCGAAACACGTGTACCGGGCTCCATAAGTCAGCCCATTTAACAGACCACATGACATGTCGGCTCAAATAGTAATTACGAGAAAATGAAATAAATGCTATTTTGTCCCAAATGAGTAAATGGTATCCTTCTGTCTATGTTCAGTGTATCAATTCACGTAAATGCATAACATTCCTGAGAATTCAGGTTTTGATCCTATTTTCTTGGAAAAATTGTATTTTGAGCAAATCCTAATTCAAAAGAGTATTGTGTTACATATGTTTATGTCATCGGCAAGAAATATTAACCTTTATTTTAGAAGTGTAATGATGTTATAGCTATGTATCCAATAATGTAGAGTGATATGTCAAACTTTGAGCCTCGAGTGGCAGTTGAACCCGCTCCTCACCCTTCCACTGTATTACCGGGCTCCTGTTCTGCTATCACTTTTGCGACACAAGGACGTGCTTCGAGAAAGGTGGTATCCCGGTTTCAACTCCCGCCCGAAGTTCAAAGTTTTGCAAATCATTCAACAATATTGGATATATGTTTATATCTCTTAAGCTATGTGAAATATTCTCATCTGTAAATATGTCAGGTTTTGAACTTTATAGATATTCTATTTGCCAAGATACCCATCGTCAGGTCCCAAAAAACGGGGTCGGATCTGCCTATGCTAGGTGGTGGAACGACATGTTAGTCATGGCTAACTTTCTTGCTGAAAACATTTTTGCATACTTGTATGGCTTCACTGGTAGTATGGTCTTTAACACAATCTCCTTATGGATGCCTTTCTCATGTAATCTAAGCATCGTAAGTAAGAGTGGAACAAAGGCTCTGTCAATGAACATTTGTGAAGTAAAGAGTTTGACGCACAACGTCCAAAGCTGGTCCTCAGACAACAGATGAATTTCACATTTATTAGAGTACTAAGGTAGACTAAAATTTGGCAGATTTATAGAACATGTTATACATCATTACATTAATTGTATATGTAGTGTTGGAATTTCCAACGTATGGGCAACAATGGAAGTACTGGAGGTACATCCGGAAATACCATTGCACTATCCTGTATGTTCAATCGCTTTCATGCTTGAACTAGGAGTTTTGAAAGTGAAATAAATGTATTGAAAACTCTACGGAATAGGAGTTTCGTCTTAGTGAAATGACAAAGTTTGTTTCTTGCAAATAAAGATCTGTAGATGACAATGGCCTTTATTAACTCTCTTATCCCTAGCGGGTTCGGGAAAAATTGGTGGCAGATCATTTCAGACCAGCTAATTCCATCTAATCCACAAAGGACTGCACTCAAATCTGAAGATTTGCGTGGATATTAGATGTGAGATAAAAATCTGAATTGATAGATGTTCGCATCCATACAACATCTGATGTCGGGTAACGTGAAACAAAAAAAAAAGTTTTATTACCAGATAATTGTATGCGATGCATCTCAGGCATCATTTATTAAACTAGTTACCGCACTAAAACGATTTATTTGAGGAGTTCGCGTAAGGTGAAATTGCAACAAACGGTATCGTGTTTAGATAAAATGGATTGATCAGTTGAACTCATAATTTGTTCATTTTAGGTTACAGTTTGTGGTGACTTGCATGGTAAATTTGACGATCTCTGTATTATTCTTTATAAGGTAAGTGACCAATGCCGAAACATTCGTATGGAGAGATATTTCGCAACCAAGTGCTACTCAATTTCTGTATCAACTTATAAGTTTTTTAAAAAGTCTTCTAGATTACTACGCTAACACAAGATTGATATAAAACCTAGGCGAGGCCGTTCTTGAGGCTACGTCTTCTTCAGATTCGCGATGACAAGTCGATGGTTTAGAACCGTTTGTTTCGGTAAAGAGTGTCTTAACTGTATCAATCAATCGACTATTCTGGAGTGGATAATCTCCGCAGTGTTTCTGCCGAATGAGAAACTTTATTCAAGCGGTGCTCCACTCCAAAAGAATTGAGAGAATCATCAATGTGAAGAAAGTTATGGCGTGAGAAGCTGAGTGGATGAAAGCTCCATAACAAACTCAAACGATTTCAATCACTCAAGAGAATTTTTGGGAGAGAGATAGTCAAGGCACAAGAAACGAATGAAGGAACAACTTGAATTACCATTCGAATGAAGGATTTATAGAACGTATGGACTGCTAAGAGCGTTAATGATTCAGTAGACAAAGAATGAATTGAAAGAATCAGAGAGCGTATATGTAATATATTTCTTAGATAGCTTGTATTTCAGAACGGCTATCCATCTTTGGACAATCCGTACATCTTCAACGGCGATTTCGTTGACCGTGGAGGACATTCGATTGAGGTTATGTTTCAAACATCCCTTTGAGAGCTCTCTAATAATGCGAGAAATCTTTGAAGTATTTCCATGTTTTTGGCAAGGATAACAGCAGTATGGGAAATTATAGTTCAACACCGAAGTCTGCACCGGATGAAAGTGGCCCGTACCCGCCGGACATCCCACTAATCGCAGAGCCTCGTTTGCATCACATACCCAGTAAACCTTTAGCGAATCGACTTCCGTGTTAAAATTACACAATTGCGCTTGAACTAACGGCGATGCACTGAGAATGTAACTGGGAATTCGATTTTGTTAAGAAATCTTGCTTCGAGTTTTTAATGTCTTTTGCTTCCCAGTCCCCACCAGTGCTTTCCTTATCTTGCCATTTATGAGCTTAAGAGATTACTTTTGTCCAAATTGAAACTTTTCAAAATCACAATCTTTTCTGTTGTATTTCTACCAATTCACTCACTCTTCATAAGCATAAGATATTATCAAAAAAGTCGAAACAACTTCTAATGATGTAATTTGTACAGATGGCATAGATAACAGAAATTATGCAAATTTCGTATTGAAGCGCCCTGTCACTTTATTTATGGAGAAAAGCAATGTGATGGTTTTTCCAAAAATGCTGAAGCAGCACGCGGAGAATAGGGGCTACGTGGCCGAGTGGCTGTGATGTTAGTCACGACGCGCGTGGAGCCGAGCTCCACCCCCAGTTCTCTCAGGCAGTCAACAACAGCGTCCTATGGAGCGCCACAACAAGGCTATCCTTGGGATCGCTGGGAGACTCATTCAATTAGTATTCTACGCCATTCAAGAAGAAGACGAAGAAACGAATCAAATGCTAGAAGTACTGGGATCCGCATAGTGAAAGAAAAAACACTGTGATGACGGGTCAAATAAAGTAAAACTATGCGTAGAATATAATACTTGACTCCATCAATTACTTGATAACTACCTCCTTAGTTACATTCTTGAATGTGGCATCTTTTGCCGATCTTCGTGTTACTGTGCACCATCAATTACCGTCAATGAAAACCGTTTTCGCTCCTCCCCATCACGTAAATCTTTAGCTAAGAGAGGCTTTCTCTAGCGTCAAAAATCCGCTCTTTTGAAGCAGTCTCCGTCAACTGATCCTACATGGTAAAGAGAATTTAATTTCTGCACTTTCAGCATGTCTTCTTTTCTTCTAGGTGCTGATTTTTGTTTTCTTGAGTAAAATATAATTCGATTTCACTTTGCTATAAGAAATGATTAAGCAGTATTTGTGAGCTAAATTTGTGATCCCTACCATGGTTTCAGTTTGACTGGGTTCGATGTCATTTCATGTTCGCTAGACTAATCTCCGTAGCGTGTTTGCTGACAGTCACAGAGTACGGTTAACACATTTCTGGTAGAATGGCAGGACAAGGGCTCGATGCTGCATTGCGAACACCCGCTCCCTGTGGAACGTTCTTGTAGTTCGAGCTCAGTCCACATGCAACAAGCCCAGGCTTTGCCCATATGTAATTTTTTGCTAAAATTTCGGATGTTGGAATGAATGGAAGTTTTGGCAACCTTGATTTCAAATGCTTAAAAGCGCGCAAAAGATATTATTTTGTATAGTTATTCGTTTATAGCATATATAAGCGAAAAAAACATTGTTTCGTGGAGAAAGCAGCAATGATTTTCATGAAGATAGCTAAAAAATGGCCAATAACGAGGTGCTATACCTGCTAGTGATAATGTAAAGCAGGATAATAAAACCCCTAAATTGTAGGTGTTGTGCGTGCTACTGGCTCTATTCATCATGGATCCGAACTCTGTCACACTGAATCGAGGTAACCACGAGGATCATATCATGAATTTACGTTACGGATTCTCAAAAGAGCTCCAAACCAAGTATAAGGTCAGCTACGATTCATGTTGAACATCATGGCTGTATGCCAATTTGATTTCATTCCTGGTTTGTGTCTGTTGTCAGCCTCAATGTTTATACAAAATTGAGCGCATAATTCCATCTTTAGAAAGTTAAATTGCCACTTGATCCTGGATTACAGCTCATCCGCCTTCTACCCCTCGTTTTTTTCCTCATTGCTTTAGCCAGATTTTTGAACTGATATTCAAACTAATACGAAAATATTGATAATTCAAATCAAGATAGTCGCTTCGAGCTGCGGTCTCCAGATTGCATTTCCAAGCGCTGATAAAAATGACAGTGTGATTCAGAATGCTGAACAAACTGTGCATTGAACGAAATTAGCATTAAATTTTTGTCCGTTTAAGCGATTTTGGCTAACGCATCGGTAATTTTGCTCCCTGCAGACTGCGAAGGAATCACGCAGACCTCTTAGAAGTTGACAGCCCAGCAACTGGAAGCTCCAAGTCATGTGTTTTCTATGGTGACCACTTTTCTTAAATCGAAATAAAACGAGATAAATGCGTAGCTTTTGAAGCATTGTTTTAGACAGTGTAGCAAGACAAAAATTCAGCATCTGTCCAAAGACTCCATCATTGATAGCGTTTTCTTCCTCTTTTACTGTTTTTTTTCCAACTTTTGGACATTCATTGAGCGGCTTGCTTTTTGAGTAGAACATATGTATGGACTTTATTGGAAAGGAAAAAAGCATTAGGTAATCAAATGAATGTCTGCATAGATTGATTCTTAAAACTCTAGATAAAGAAGTGAGCTTGCACACAAGATTGAGTTAAATGAAGCAACTTGTTGATCATTGCCAAGGTGGGTGTAATATTATGGGCAAGACCAAAATCTAATTCTCTGCTTACATGTTCGATGTGATTTCAAAAAAAAATGTATGATTTCAACTTGATTGTCCACTATATAATCCTCTTTTGTGTTGCAGTTTGAAGTGGACTTTTACCACGTTGGCACAATCTGCTGTTGCTAATTAATGAGGCTTTTATCGCCTACTACTAGTGATCCGTTAGGCTGCTATCAAAAAAACATACTCTTAGTGACATTTCGAAAGTTGTTATGTGAAAAACATACAACCACTACTGGTGATTTGTAAGGTTGTTAACAAAAAAAAAAGGATTTTGTAATCAAATAGATCTTTGAAAGGTATGATTCCTATGGCTCTATAGGAAGAAGAATGTGTTCAAACATGAAGTTAAGTCAAATGACGTCACTTGAAAAAAGAGTAATGGCGAAACAGGATCGTTGGTAGTGTATGGTGAAAACGCTCCCCCTCCCTCTCGGAAAGGGTGAAATGATGGTTCGCATCCCTCTTGATGTCCAGAGTTTTGAATATTGCTCAGCATTACTGTAAATACAATGAATATATTTGTAACATTATACCACCTTTTGAAGCGGTTAGATGAAGAGAATTCTGGTTGATATCATTTTTTTTTCCGAATCGGGATTGAATGGGCGTTAAATGAAGACTACAGGAGCCTTAGTTCGTGTATCATTTTCTCGTACAAAAGAAGTTACTATATTACATTCGCAATTTGTGACTGCGATTTTTCAATTAACACGTAGTAGTAGCATTGCTAACAAATGTTCGCGCACTGCTAGTTGTTTATCTCAAAAAGCAAGGCTGTGCTGTCTCTTTGCAGAGTGAAATTTTGTTTTATTTTATTAATTTGGGAAGAAAGTTCTGTAGAACTTGTAAAACATTGAAAATTTGTGCATGAATACTAACAACTACCCTACAAAATGAAAGCTACCGTTTTCTACGACTTTCTGTCTTCGCACGGCCAAGTTTCGGATCTGATCGAAGTACCATTTACTTTGACTTCGAATCAAAGAACTCTTGACATGTGCGCCAAAATCTCGACTCGTCCAATTCATCAAATTTGTCTTTGGTCATTTTGGCAGTGTGCGGTATAACATTGTTTGCTGCATCAAAAACGCGAACTTCGATTGTAATAGTGGACATGGCGGAGGCATGTAACAAAGTGGCGATTGAAGGCGAATAATATCAAAACGTTCAGTGGGAAAATCTCACATAAGAAACTGTAATATTTCCACAATATGCATGCGGATTATCTCATGCTTATTAAATTACCCCACAACTTTCTTTCTAGTCATCGTACACGCTTTATGTGAGATCTCTATTGCAGGATCACGCATCGTTGATCGCGAAGATTCTGGAAGATTTGTTCTCATGGCTGCCTATCGCGACCATTATCGATAAGGACATTTTTGTTGTTCACGGTGGCATCTCCGATAGAACAGAAGTCGCCAGTATAGAGAAGATTCATAGAAACAGAGTACGTTTTTCTTTATGAACGTCTTACCCGTCTGGATGATCATGTGTAATCAAGGTGCTGACATAGTTTCCAAAGACCTTTAAAAAGTTTACAAAAAATTCGGAATTTGGTGTAACTCTATCCCTAAGTGTGACCATCGTGCAACATATCCCAGAAACATGGAAATTTTGATATGTGGTGGTGACGCTAATGTCTTTTGGCAAGAGGTATTTCAGTAATAAAAGAAGAATATACGCCTAAGAATACTGAATGATATTCAAGACTCGCGACCTCAGTTGGGAGCTGAACACATGTCTCATACACCCTGAGGACATGTGCTACCACTACACTACCCAGGCCACCGATTTTCAACCACTTTCTTCAACATAAACTATCGAAGCTAATAGTAATCAACTTTAAGCGGATTGGCACTGCTGAAAAGCAGTGGAACAAAGAAATTTGGTAGATCTTGCATACTAAATAGCTATCAGTTTATCCGAGCTCAATGTCGATATTTGCTCATAAGACTAAACCCTTTAGCACTTGGTTGCTGACAGCCGATAATTAATATCGAAGACAGAGTGGTAGCAAAGTGATGACGCACCCCCGATATGAGTGGAGCGTGAGTTCGGCTCCCAACTGGGTGTAGAGTTATGCGTACCATTCAACACTTTTAGAAGTGTTTTACAGCATCGTAATACTGCTGAAAAAGCAGTAGAATAACTGTTCTGGTATGGATGAAACGTGGGTTCGACTCCCGTCTGAGGTCGTATTTTTGTTCATCACTCAATTATCTTAACTATATATGAAAAACCATAACAGTGCAAAAAAGGCAGTAAAAATACTGGAAATTCCAAGTATTACAAAGTTATTCTAAAAAGAATTAAGTTGACAAGCGACAAGGAACTTTTATGTTTGAATGAGTACTGTGAGAACCATGTCATGAGAAAATTTTGAGAGGTCGATAAATGATTTTCACTTCGTTATCCTTGTGTCGTCTTCATGTTTATATGACAGCTGGTACTAATCTCATGCAGCAGTACATATAATACCCCCACTTCACACCTTCTCTCCACTCATGAAACTCGAACACAGGTTCGCTCGATATATCCCGCCCAACACAACAACCGCCCACTCCCTAATCGTAACAATTAAGCACTTCGTGAATATGTCAATCACAATGTTGTTTCTATTTGGAGTTCCACGTCAAGTAATACTTGATCCCCGTCCAGCCGCGCCCATCTTGTCACACACACAATCCATTTCGGCACATTGCCCTTTATTTAATGTCTCTAAGCTCAAGACTCTTTTTCACACGCCGCCCACACCTCTGAATCCCCAATTCGCGTCACAATCTGCAATCTTTTATCAACAATTGTCACACGTGTAGCAGTATATAATAGTGAGTTCATATGGTTTTGTGCAGCCTGCTCTGCTGTCACTACCACCTATTGTTTTGTTCTTTTTGCGTGATCACCCCCGCAATGAGTCTTCTTCCACCCCTCGCCGCAAGGACACACGACTTCACACACCTACTGTATCACTGCCGCATTTTCCTCTCGTACTTGCGTTATTATATCAAACACATACACACTCCCTCACATACATAACAATCTGTGCACTTATATTATCAGAGCAAAAACCTCTAGCGCAGCACTCCCACATAAAAGGCACCTCGAGGAAAAACCGCGCACATGCCCAGCGTTCGCAACTTATTGATGACAATCTGCCACATCAACACGTGTAGTATGTGTCCCTATATTGAGCTCATGCTGTAAAAATTGACTATATACTCTCCAAGCGCTGTCAATTTCTGGTCTTTTCCAACAAAGTTTGTCCGGCCCCCACACTGATGACTATCAGACCCCGCACAATGATCAACAGCGTGTGTCCAAGTCTCCCTACCACGATTGAACCGCGTACGCAAGAACTGCGAATCACGAACCGGACCAGAGGCCCGTGCGCGGCTCATATTGAGTTGGTAAACGTAATCAGAGTTCCTATATGCGTTATGTATGTATGATAGTATAAGATCATAAGCGACCGGCAATACAGGGTGAGTTAGGGGATCACAAGTACCTACAATTTCATAAATAGGATGGTTCAATTTTGCAAAATATAGCGCACAAACGTGCGCATTCGTCAGTGAAATATTTTTCAGTTTTTTTTATTTATCCATAAATTAAAATAAATAAAAAGTACTACAATTTACCAAGTTAATGAAATCGCTTGAAATTGCTAGAATCATCATTAAGTACTTCTTTCCAGCACAGGCGGAGATCAACGGAGTTTTAGGGTAGTTGGAAATTCAAAAAACCATCGTGGACTAGTTCATTTCTCCGCAGTACACTCTAAAATATGACATCCAGAGGAATGCGGTGTAAATAAAATGAGCCATTGATAGAACGTCGTATATGCTTTTTGCCAATAAATATCAAGTTGAAGTCAACAGCATTAGCTTGACGCTGTGCATCAACAAATTTATTTAACGAAACGATTTCTCGCGTTGTCTACTAGCAAACTGGTTTTAGTCTTTACTCTCATATTTTTTCGTCGTAGTTTCGGAAATAGTGTTCGAAAGCACTTGTATTACCTTTTAGAACTCCACTGCTCATCAATTTCCCCTTGCAACTATACCGAGGTGTTGACTGGTATGAGTGGGATCAAACTGAGGAGCATAGCAATGTTAAGGAGAGAAACCTCATAAATATCGATCATAACGAGGTGTTCTTTGTAACTGTATGGAAACTTCATAATACAGTTATTGACTGTAGTGAATCATTCTTAAAGGATCTGAGGAACTCCGGCCACTCATCGTCTTATAACTGCAGAATGTATTCGTTCTTGGTTCTTATCCCATAATTAGGGAAGAACTACACAACAGTGTAATTACCAGGTTGATAGTTTAGGTTTAATAGGGAAATCTCAAATCGGCAATTGCGTGCGGCGGTCTGGACGAGATAGAAGGATTTGCTTAGCGCACATTCGCACGTATTCCGATTTGTGCAACATCGGAAAAAGTGCGCGGTATCAGTCGAGATATCAACTCATTGAGGGGACTGTTTCCAGCAACGGGAACTGCAAATAATTTTTTGACTTCCACAGACCCACATCTGCGTGCCTAGCTGGCAAGGGTAGACTGTGTGCCCCATCTTGCCTGCGACTCTCATTCCCAGCGTGAGAACGGCTCCACCTCCTCCTCTGCGGTTGTAATTTCTTGTGTGAGGATCACCGTCTGTCTCACTCCTCTCTGCCACTGGGTACCGTCCTCCGGAAAGAAGGTTGCTGGTTTGATTGCTTACTGCGACACTCACTGTGGGCTTTTTTTTCTTTTGAAGCAGACGCAGTAATCAATACTATCTCGGACGACTCATTCGCGAACAATATAAATATTCTATTGAACTCATCCTAAGTCGGAAAGCAAAACATCCGAATGACGATTCCGTTGCATAATTTACAACGTAATAACGACTAATAATAGTATTGACAACAATCAATAATCATTGCTATTACTAATGAGTAAGGATGATAATAATCATAACAATAAATGATGAAGGAACAGCGCGTATAGCAAAATAATCATGATTTTTTTGCAATAAACTTGCGGCTTTTGGCTCAATCCCTTTTCCGATCTAATTAAATTCCTGTAAAGTGTTACCAAATTGATGCCACTCTTCAATATGAAGACTTTAATACTGACATTATATGTCGGTTGACCGTTGGAAGTGGTTGCATTCCCAAATATACTCTGGATCATCTCCTAATTGCGAATAGTAACCTTCTTTCGGGGTACTTGTTCAAATTCTAAAGAAATGAACGCACGAAGAACAATGAGCATCAACTATGATCCATTAGAAGCATTGAAGAAGATAATGTCCATAATGTTATGCAGCAGATCAGTACGATTAGTATTAGATTGATTCTTGACAACATCCCAAATATCGTATAGTCTACTCCACTTTCTACTTCGTACTTACTTCAATCTCATTGCTTTCAGACACGGGTTCAAACTTCTCGTTCGATCGCATGAATGTAAATTCGAGGGCTACGAATTCACACACAGCGATATGTAAGATTTCGTAACAAAACTTTCATAACAAACGTTTCTGATTTTCGAGTTGTTCTTGTTCACCCTGTCTGCAAAGCTCGATTTCGCTCACCTTTATTGACTATCGTTGTCGGCTTACGGAGACTACAAATTATAGTGCTTCATAAAGTTTTATATTTCTTGAAGATTATTTCCATCTGAGAAAAAATGCTGTAAATCGCTGGTCAAGCGATTTATGGGCTGGATCTCTCTTTTATTCTTCTTGATCCTAGCGCTTGTTCACCATTGACCCTTTGTTGCGAGTTTGACATGACGAACGGTATCCGCTACTACATTACTAGTTTTCTTACATTTGTAATGAATCCTGCTAGTACTGATATGGAATTTTCAGGGTGCTTACAATTTTCTCGGCTTCAAACTACTACGAAGTCGGCAGTAATCGAGGTGCTTACGTCAAGTTCATCGGAAAGAACAAACAACCACATTTTGTCCAGTATATGGCGTCTAAGACTCATCGAAAGACCACGATGAGAGAAAGGTGAGCCTACAGCAGGTGAAATCTTTCCCCACTGTTTGATATGGCTTAGAGAAAATACACTACGAGAAAATGTGAGATATTGTAAAAAAGGTGGAGTAAGCGAAAAGGGCTGCTAGGCACTTGAAACTGAACTAATCAGTCTAAAAATGGTCTTATCATTCTGAGACAAAAAACAGTTTTTGATCTGATTTTTACTCAAATCTCAAGTCTCATTCCTTACCCTTGCGATTTTTTGGCCACCTTCTCCACCCAAATTATTTTCTGCATTAGTTTCCCTGACGTGAAGTGTTCTCAATTCAAATAACTGGAGCAGTGAAAATAGACATGCTACTCTTCTCGTTTGGTCGCTAAAATAGTAGTGATTTTTCAATAATCTGACTATTCTGTAGCGTCGTTGAGCATTTGTATTTCCAAAATTTTAGACTGAATCTCGTCGAAGAGTCGGCCATACGTGAACTCAGGGAAAAGCTTTTTTTCGTTCAACAGTCAGCTGCAGAAGGAATTCGAGCATTGCGATCCGCTTAGGACAGGTATGCTAATGCTGTTCTGAGACGCTAGCTTTACCAGAAGTTTCCAGAAGGGAAAGTATTATAGCTTATAAGCGCTTTTATTCGTTACACGCAAGGGCTTCTACAAGAATTTAAGGAGTTTGTGATTGGCCCGCACTGTTTTGCTTTTTCAAGTTCTAAAGAGCTAAGATAAAAAGCCATTTGGGCAACTTTACCTAGGATACATAGGGCGCGACAAAAACACTCTACTTTTATCGACATCACCATAGAACAGTATGATGTATATGTTCGACTACAGCGGCGCATCCATCATAAACGTTCACTTCAGGACCATCTTTTGAGAAACCACTATTTGAATCCTTTGCTATAGTAGCTCATTATACTAGATTCGCATCACCTCATCTACTCCTTATCAAGCCCATTTTGCGATATCTTGAAAACATGCAAGCTCAAAGTTCACATAACCTAGCGAAACATAACTTATTAACATGTAATTCAGTAGCACTGAAGGTGACCAACATATGACTAGTTTTCTCGTTGAACGAGCGACTAGATTCACTATTTGCTTTCCGTGTGCTCAAACATTGCACTGGCTAATTGGCTAGTGATGCTTAACAAGGCCCGACACAGGGTTGGTTCCCCACCTCCCAACACTCCCGGCAATCAATAGCGAACGTCCTACGGAGCGTCTCGAGCTGACCATCTCGTGATTGCGAAGAGATGTCTAATTCAGTTTTCTACGAGGTTCGTGAGGCGGATAGACCCTCAATCATGCGATCAACGCGAGGAGACAAATTGAATACTGGAAGTAATGAGATACGCACAGTGAAAGAACAATCACGAGACGGATCAAATGGCAATGAAATAAATTTCAAACAACTTCATAATTTTCTCCCAAGCTCTTCACGAAGAGTGCAATCATTGGGTCAGTGTAATTGCTTTGCCCGGCTATCATTTTGAACGAACCAATTGCTGAAAACTTTTCTTTTAACGCGTATTGTAAAAACACCTGATTCATTAGGCACATCGCATCTTCTTTAACACTTACCTGGTGCAAACGTATTGAAGACAATCGTGTTGCTCAATAAGAAAATATGAACAAATTTACTTTCCGTAAAAATGATGTACTTGAGATTTCACAGAATGGCATCAATTTCTGACATTATCCGACCGATTTGATGGATGTTGATGAGACGAGTTTATTATCAGATATACCAGACAACACAAAACGTTGTATATATATATTCAGCAACTTCTTTATTTTCATTTTGGTATGAGAGATCACCTGCTGATTTTGCTGTACTTCTGATAGTCAAGTTGTTCCAGCAGTTAACAAAAATACAACAAGGAATGTCAGAAGATTAAAATAAAATAAGAAAACTCCCCACGAAATAGGAATGACTGTGGATCATGCTGTCTAATCTTGTCTATATTCTTTGAAAAAGAAGTGAAAATGCAAATCTCAAATTAAAAGAGCCTTATCATTCTTTCACAATCATGATAATTTTCGTCTGTCGTGCACATAGAACAAACGTATCATCAAGACACAAATGAAATGCGCATTCAAATCAAGATGTGGGGTCCGTGAGACCCTGCAAAAGCACGAGGTACCGGCTCAGTTTACCTTTCTGCTTCTCGGTTTCCTCACTCATTTTCCGTGTCCCTCTAGTTTCTACATTTCCTAGACGCTCTGTGTTCATCATCATGGCTTGAACACCTCTTGTGTAGAATTAGCCTTTGTGCTTGATGAGAAAATTGATCAACTATCTAATCACGATGTCATTAGGTTTCCACATAATTTTATTACACTTCGAGTGCATTTCTGTATCTCTTTCATGCTTTTTTATATCCAACGTATCCACTTCACCATATGAAAGCCGCTTTTAGCAAGTATACCACATCAAAGCCACACTATCCATGACTTACACTCATAAAATCTGCGTTCAACGAGCTATCAATTGACCATCAAAAATCTTGCAAAAACGCCGTGACCAAGTGGCCTAAAAATGCGTGGCCATTGATATCAAAGTGTACACTCCAAAACTACAACAGCGCACATATCGCAATCAGTGCGCGTTGTAAAAGCGTTATGGTCTAATCCCCTATCTGTCACGAGAGAACGCATTGCATTCCCTTGCAATTTTCTGGGTCGCGACCTTTACGGGCATTTCATAATGCATTTGAATATTACAGATTAATTCAACGCAAGCTCAAAAATATAAGTGCACTAACAACTTTGAGTTATAAAAGCTTTTTAGAAAGTTTTCTTCGTGCTTTAGAATTACTATGATAAAGCCAGTAATCAATACAGGCATGATAACGGTGCATCAATGGTGTGAGTGCGTCAAGAAAGTGACTGATTTGAACCTTCCGTGGCGAGCACTGGCACCGAAGCTCAGCACACTCCATGAAGATGGAAAACATGTGCTTTATAACGATATTTGTGCTGTGGTACAAGTCGGAAATGCTAAACAACAGGTGACTCTATAGTTTTGCTACGTTATTCCGAACTATAATGGCTTTTCAGCCAAGATTTGAAGTTCTCTCCGTCCTTGATCTTTTTATATTGTCATCAACACATGACAACTCACACTAGTATTAGATGTGTTCATGGAAATTATTCATATGGCCATTGAATGGTGAGCTATTCTGATGAAAAGGTTCGGTATGGAGTGTGAGTAATGAGCATAGCAAGAGTGGCGTGCAAAATGGGCGTCAGTAGTGTAACGGATAGAGCACGCGCTCCCGGAAAGAGTGAGGTGCGGGTTCTGGTCCCGTCTGACGCGAAAGTTTCGCACATCACTCTACATCAGTGGGTATATTTGAAACATCATAGCACCGCTAGAGCGGTCAAATAAACAGAATTTCATTTTGGTTTGAGTGTTTCTTGAGATCACGCTCAAATTTCAATAAGCCTGGTAATTCTTTTTTGAGCCATGCATGTGGTCTGCTACAGGCGCTTATACAGTCCCAATAAACGTGTTTCGGTCTTGCAGCCTCTTAGTTGCACGGTGCCTTTCGTCTGCGTCAATCTCTCTTCTAGGAGAACGGCCTTACATAGAGGGAACCGCAGACGTGATATTTACACACGCTGTGAAGTGATTAAAAATCAGTAGACGGGCATGTTGTACACTCGATTGCTCTTGGCGGGTAATCCTGAAATATCATACCATTCGTTTCAAGTGGTTACCAGCTAAGAGCAATCGAGGGCACAACGCTGCCCGTTCGATAATTTTATTACTCAAAGGTTTGTATAAAACGTTCGTAGTCGGTTGTTCTACGTAAGGAATAGATCCCTAAGGATCTGACTGAACGAAAGGGCATCGTGCAGCTTACGAGGCTGAAAAGCCAAAAACGTCTATTGCACTGTTTAAGTGCCCATAGCAGACCACATGCAAGGCACAAAAATAATAATCAGGCATGTTCTGATGAGTTTATCGAAGGTGGCTTCAGCTCAAATTCAGGCTCGACGTTTATTCCAATGTTAGTTTCTTCATTGCTATCATTATAACGGTCCATCTTACGCTGTAATTGAAGATGATTTGAAACATCTTAGTAGGTCGATGCTTTGATCTCACGTCCCAGGCTCACAAATGTTTCCAATCCTCTTGGGTCGACAAACTGATACTCACTTTGTTTGGGAGGACTGGAACTGCAAGTTGATATATCGGTAGACTACCACAAGCCATTGTATAGGCCAGATATCCATTCAGTCGTCCCTGCTACTCTTCAGAAGCTCGAATGCACGAGGCATCGGTCAGACATGGTCATTGTCACTGTTCCGCAAAGGCGTTCGATCTGCCTTCTTTTCAGTCATGCTTTAGTCATGTTCTACCTCAATGGATCGCTCTCATTAATCACCATCCTTCACATTTATTTTTCTTTGTTGACAAGCTTTCCGAGGTATCACGGAAACTGTCTATTCAGTTAACGCTTTGACGCTTTCGTCTTCTTGAAAGCCCCTAATTCGAGTCGATTGTCCATAGTCGTTCATCCTCGCATTCTGAGTTTTTGTAAAAGTTCGAGTCTGATCTTATTTAAGTGGAGTACCTTTCGAATGGAGTAAAGTTATCTTGTATCCTTATCGTGTTGAACGTTTAATCGTTGTGGCTTTGTCTTTCCGTACAATTATTCTTCGATGATCACAGCCTTCAGATATTATTTTAATACTCGGTGTGCTCCACTAATGGACGAACGAAAAGCTTCTCTTACAGACTGTACGGATGCAATGGTTTTGATATAACTGAAATATCGCGGCGCGTCATAGTACCTAGCGTGGATAGAGCCTGACATGAGGCATGAATTGTCGGGGAGTTGGAATATCAGTGCAATGGAGTAGTTTCCGTACCTCTGTTGGTGGATGAGTTTTAGTTGTATCTACAAACTACTACCTACGTTATATGACTTTTAAATACACCACTCTAGCACTGAGCTTTTTCACTAGAAAAAGACGTTTTTTTTTCAGGATCGCGACGTTGTTGAAACATTGTACAGACACAAAAACACTCTGGAGACGTTATTCCGATTCATGGACAAGGACAACTCGGGCAAAGTGTCCATGCAGGAGTTTATCGATGCGATCCAAGTGAGTTGATATCTCTCAAAATGGTAAGAACCATCTCAGTGACGAATACCATACTTATACTGTCATTAACATTACTTCTGCTCGTAGCCAAGGCATAGTAATAGCGTCCAAGTTTAGAAAAACAATCGAATATCAGGAAAAACTGATGATTAAAAAATAAATAAACATTGACAGCACTATTGATAACAATAGTTGTTACTATTGTTAACGATAGCGTTTATCATATTCCTTGTTTTTCTTAGTTAGCCGAACACGAACACAAAAGACCAGTGGTGCATTGATGAACATACCAAACTGGATGGTTCTTAAATTACGAAGACCTCCTCTTACTTGGTCCTTCACTGAATACATGAAGGAGGCACTTGAAAGAGCAAAGAGAGCAGCGTAGCCACATTAGAGCTTCTCAAAAAAGCCACCTACCAAATAATGGACCCTAAACTGCGCGCTAACCTTTTTGATTTACACTACTTCCAGCGCTCTGCTCTGCAGCAGAGACGTGGACAGATACTTCGATCACATCAAGACCACTGCGAACGACTCACAGAGCGCTTGAACGATGTCTACTAAAAATCAGTCGACACTCACAGCACCTGACCGGCTTGCGCAGCTCAGATCTCAGGAATTTATGTGATCCAGAAGAATTCACATCGATAGCAAAGCACAGACTGGCCGGTCATATTGTGAGAAGATCAGACGACAGATGAATGAAACGAATTGTAGAGTGGATGCCACGAGACTACACCCGACCCGAGGACGACCATCTACAGTTGGGCGGATGTATTCATTAGAAGAATTAATCAGTTTATTCGTATATGTTCACATCAGATGTGTTCGCACCCGCCGATATTCTAGAGATCACTGTATGAAACTCGCGCCAGCCGCCATGCTCAAATCGCATCGCCAACATGGACAACAATCGCGAGGAGAAGAGACAAATGGAAATTGTGCTGGGGTTCGCACCATTTCCAAGAGCCGAACGCGATATTCTATGATATCAGACCTTGTGAGCACTTTTTCTGATGAGGTGATGGTGGTCTTCGGGTGACCGTTGTGGACAACCTGATCTTTTCAGGCTCTAAAGAAGGCAAAGCTGCCAAAACGTCAGCTGTTCTGATGAATGATATTATTAAAATTTCGTATTTGGCTCAATAAAAAGAAAAAGGAATTATCGAAGAATGTCAAGGCTGATGAATGATCAGTCTTGGGAATTTATTATACTATTATAACAATATTGTTCATTATGGGAGGCGGTGACCGAGTGAATATCGATACCCAACGTAACCTTAATTCCTCCCCACTTCCTGCTCTCCGCCAATCATTTAAGGAACACTACAGCCTCGCTATCCTCGAGCCTTCAAGATCTGCCGGACATGTAATCCACGTCGTCTATGAGGAAAGCAAAATTCTCAAGCAAGCGATACAAGGAGTCGAATCGAATGCAAGAAGATATTTCCTGAACTTTTAATAAACCAATGGTACGCCGTTCTCAGTTCCTCACTACGTGCATCATTCAATGATTGCAGTATTTCTGTGTTCAGGAAAGAGGCTTGCCTCTTCATTTCTGGATTTTTATTCCAGGACAGTTGCTAGCAAGCTTACTTTAGATCTTACATTTGGGCAGTCGCATCGAACTTTTTAACTCGGGTCAACGTGCCTCGGGATCAATCGCTCGACCGTCTCTCAACACACAGGAACACCGCTTACCAAATAGACGGGTAGATCATTGATGTGCAAATATACGAACATTAATTCCTAAGGGATGACGTGTACCGGCCGAGGTACACAAGTGTTTGGAGGCCTTTCTCGCTGGTAAAAAAAACTTTTCCAGACACTTCCTAAATATTCAAAAGCCTAAATCTCTTTGATTTGAACAACATGCTTGATTTCTAAAGAAGCCTATCTATTACGTTGTAGCAACAAAAATAAAATCATGTTTGAGCTTGCTTTACTTGCTCGGCTAGGGCTTATTTATGCCTCCTCGCTAAACTCTTACTAGTCATTCGATAGCCCAGATCTCGAGAATTTCCAGATTGTAATTGGTTTTTCGAAAGATTGTCATAGAACGCTGTAAGAGCGGAAAGAAAATTAGTTTCTCACTCGAAGTTTTCGTCGTACAGAAAAGTTATATATGCATGAAAAACACATGGTCTTTTAACATAATCATGGAGTACCAGAGTATCCTCCAAAACCTAAGGTTTTACTTTCAATATGGATGAAAACCCTAATTAAATAACGAAAATCGCGCGCCTCTTGCCAGTCTCGAAGTGCGATAGATCAATCGCTGCCTCTGAAGGGTTAAATTATGCAAAAGCATGGTGTAGAAGGTATACATAATTCAATATCATTACTGACTACATAAACTCCTGGACGCATGTACATCCTTTTAGGTTCTTGGAAAGTACACCAAGCGGTCTCTGGCACCCGTTTACGTGGCGCAAATCGCTGAAAGTATCGACTTCAACAAGGACGGGTTTATTGACTTGAACGAGTTGCTCGAGGCGTTCAGATTAGTCGATCAGCAGAACGGTGTTTAACTGCCTGCTTCTTTCACCTTGTTCTTCTTGACGTGAAATCCATACATCCACAAATCAAGAAGGAAGAAGGAACACTTATGGTATTATGAAAAATATTCAGTAACTCGCTGGAGAATGTCTATAACTGCTATAATCTTGTGACTAAGTCCATTTCGAATATGCTAGCCCCAGGCTCCAGAGCGATATCCGCTAAATTGATGAACAAAGCCAGCGCTTCTTGATGACATACTCACAAGTCAACCACCCCAGATAACCTGAACCTTACTGTTTCTATGAGAAACTCAAAAAATTTCACATTTGCACTTCATATCATTCCTTTCAGCCGATCCTGTGTCATTCCGTGTGAACTGTATGATATCATTCATTTTTAAACTTATCGAGAATGCCTTAGAGATCGTATTTCTTGCCCATATGACTTACCTCAACCCATCAAGAGAGCACAGATTATTTTAAGATGATTTTCGAATGAAGATGTTCCGAATATGTGTTCAACATCTAGATTCCAACGATAACATTCTTGGTGAAAACCACCGTAACACTCTCAAGACGTCATGAAAACCCCAGTAACATTACGAAAGCCAATGGCTGAATTCATAGAACAAATCAATCAATCAAAGGGTAAGGTGAAAAGTTCTCGCCAACACAACGTAGAACTAGAATAAAGCTTTATAATTCAATAGACATTGTTACAATGATTGTCTTAAGACTTGACTGATACATTCTTCATCGAAAAGACTACATTTATGATGAACATTTTAGTAGCTAGGCAAAAAACAAGTAGAAGACCTTACTGAGCAATACATTCAATTGGTTACAAGAATGAGGAAATAGAAAGAAAGGTTATTATAAGAGGTCTACGAGGTTGATAGTAAAGAAAAATATTTTATTTCGGTCTATGTTGTACATATGTTGTAAAATAGGAAAGAAGCTTATCCGGTATGCATCCGTTTTGTGAAGTTCGATGAACAATAGGTTAGTACAAAGATGAGTCCAATGAGATAACACGTGCAAACGAAAACATCAGAGCAATTTGGAAAGGAAAGCATATTTTAAGAGGTAAACTGTTGAGTTGCTTGACGAATCTGTTCTAAGTAGAGTTTTACACGTTCTGTTCGTCGAACTCGACCTTTACCATCAACTAACTTCTCGAGATTAACACGCGGAGATATGAGATTCTGAAAAACTTTATTTTGAAGCATAGTGCAGCAATCATTCTTTATTCCAACGATACAGTCATAAATGCGGTGTAACTCAAAATGTCCACTAACAACATAAATACCTTCCGCAGGGGAGTTGGCAGAGGACGAATTGGTCTTGCATCATAATTTCTTCCCCACTAAATAACATTATATGAGAAAACTTGAGAAATAAAAGAGAATTGAATTATGTTACATGAAAGCAAATACATACCTAAACTAACTAGATATTCTTAATTAAATATACCAGTTCCAAGAAATTGACAAAAATAAATTGATTCGGCTGACGTTACGAGGTCTTCGTCTTCTAGAGAGCCGATGTCCACAGTCGTTCGTCCTTATTGCTGCAGCATTATAGTATTTAATGGACAATCACTACCAATAACCGTCCTGCGTATATGAACACCGCCGAATGAAGTCCCACATTCGAGCGGTATTCCCACTAAAAAGTTGCGACTCGAACAAATCGAAAATGAAGACCACAACGAGAGCGAACGACGACTGGGGACATCAATTCGAATCACTAGCATAAAGAAGACGAAGACGTCGAGAAATTTCATAATGGTTGGAGAAGTTGAATGGAAAGTCGGTTCTCAAATCGTAATTCGTACCTCAACTAGCTCTTCTACAATATCGGACTCATCAAGCTCAAAAGATAGTTCATTGTTTTTTATAGAGCATGTTGGGGGAATCACCTGAAAATGTCAGATTGTGAAGCGGGAGATTTTTAGCTGACCTACACCTGAAGTAAATTGTTACAGTGACTTCTGGAACAGGTCCTAATTCTGTCCGCAGAAGTTCGTCCGATGTTTCGTAGACACTGTCTTCATCAATAAACGTTGAGGATCCGCTCTGAATAAGTCACATAAGGAACAGGTAAAAGAACAAATTTTGTGGTTTCTGCGAGCAAGTATATATATGTAATTATGTCTACACCTACTCTATTTCGACCATCAGTGGAAGATGATGGTCGGGCTCCAATTACATCTTCACAGCCTTCATCTTCGCTTTCTAAGTTTTCCAAAGCTGTGGTGTATCCATCGCACTCGACATCCTTTAAACAAATTTAATTCAGCAGTAGAACTAATTTCATCGACTTCAAATAACTATCGAACATTTGCTTTAAAAAAGACCTCATGCAGGGCTTGAAAAACATTACCAAGCATATCGAAATGTGAGCGTGGTTTTGACAAAACACTCGAAACGAAACTATCGCACAATTGAAAAAGAACCACCTCAATAAACCATGGCTTCGTGAAATTCTAATAACTCTTCACAGAACATTAATGATCAAACGATGTTTACACTTTCAAGGAGCAAAATTCAATTTTTCTCCCTGTTCTTGTTATGATTTCAAATGGTAAAACCTCGACATAGGAAGCAACATGGTCGATTAATACCATCACTGTAAATCGCCCAATTGAGAGTTTTCACAAATCTTCTAATCCTAGAATCTACCTCTCATTTCACCAACCAACTACTTCATAGTTGTTGATTTAGTTCTGAGCAAGCGGCATACTTACCTCTAGTATATGCACAATTATAAAGATTGCTCTGTCACAATAAAATTCCAACATTATTGAGTTGCATGTTCTACTAACTCTATTCGTACAACTTACTAACCATCAACAACGACACGATACAAAAAGTTCATAGAAGCCGACATAAACAATCTTGTATAACTGCAATCGATTGTTGAACACTTTTCTGGTAAAAAGAAGACTGTAGATTCTCGCGGAAAGATCTCCTTTGGTAATATCTAGAATGTAACTCGTTGTGTGTTTTCATTAACGTCAGCACGGACTTCGCCCCTTGAAAATAATAGGTTGGAAAGAAAATTTCCATAGTTTGGATGGGAATGTCGTTTTTTTCGCAAGAATCGCGTGTGATTTTAATATCATTTGAAACGCCTACTTCTTGCGCATCTAATGATTTATAATTTGTCTATATCTGCTGCAGAATGGAATTGTCCAGGGGAACAAAAAATTTTTATTGATGCTTTACGAGTAACTTGTTCTTTAAAAGCGCTCTTTGTTTCACCAATACAACGCAAAACCACACACAGCCAAAAAGACCAGGGCAAAGTTTGAGCAACTGGAGTTAAGATTCTACCGCATCCACCCTATATCCGAACGTTGCTCCATCTTATTACGGCCTTTTCCGATCAATGCAACACTTTTTGGAAGGTCGCCAATTGAAATCTTTCGATTAAGTTGAAGAAGCATGTTAAGAGTTCTCTGATTCAAAGCCGAACGAGTGGTACTTCTATCAGATCCGATACCTGGAGGACCAATGGCAAATGTGGTGGATAATGATGGCGTGTATTTTAAGAATAGTTGTTGCTCTTTGTCTGAATATATGCATAATTTTGAATGTTTTATCATACTATGGAAACTTTCGTTCCAACCTAGTAAATGCTTGTTTGGTTTTGAAAGCAAGCCGAAAAGACGGGACGGAAGAAAAAAATGCTGATTAGAGATAATGCTTTTTTGATCAATGAAGGGATGTTAGGTACGCATTCCTTTTCATATAATCTGTTCGAATTTCTTTTTTACCAACACCCTCAAACGTTAGACAAATGCTAGATACATATGAAACGCTACAGTTCAACAAAAGAGTGCTGTTCCATTTAGTTCACTTGACGCCCCATAGATCGTTGAATGACTCAGGCGGACGGTAAGGCATTTTTCTTGCCCTATCGCATGCCAGAGCAGCACAGAGGGTCCTCCTAACTCTAGGGATTTATTGAGCATCATATCTCTCTTCTGAGCTTTTCATGTAGAGTCTGGACTATCAGAAAAATGATATCTTTATGATGCGCTTGAAATCCTAAGGAACATACTCGTGGACGGTTCTCGTCCATTTGTTGTCATTAGAACACTTTACGTGTCCGGGCCCCCTTTATCTTCGATAGCCTGGCTAACAGAAAGGCATCTTGGATTCTTACTTAGAATGAAAGAGGTCTATCGAATTTTTCGTAACCACAACTAATTTTGCGTGGACGACTCACCGGACCACTCCTAATTACCAGTGGTCTTTATGAACTTACCGGATTCTTTAACAGTAAATAGCAATATTTTCATGATGAAAAGAACTAAGAGTTTAGAATATTACAGGACTACAGAAAACACCAGTTCTATTGCTCTATGGGATTGAAAGGTACTGCACGAAATTATGATTCACTGCAACAATTAGAAGTAAAAATAATAGCCGATTATCACCCAAATATTTGGTCAGAGAACTCGTGGAAAAGCTGTCGTTTGTATTTTTGAAAAGCAGAGTTCTTTTCGACCAACTCCCAACACAAGCGTAAAACAGAGTAACAGTATGCGTGTGCATTAAAACCAACATGTACGGTCAGTACTCACGAGTGGAGACACAAAATAGCAGACATGAAATATTTCATGGCACTACTTGTTCGCAATAGATTACGCTTGAATGTTCTTTTTCAGCTGTTGCAAATTAGTAATGTAATGACCATCTCGTCGCAGCTCATCAAAAAAGTGAGAAACAATCAAACTCATAGCCAATAGAAAGTTGCTTTGGGATACTCTACTTAGCCGCATAAAAAGGTACGGAAACAATGACTGATACGTGCTTACAGCGTGATTGCCACCAAGAACGCTGTCAATGATGACACAGTTATCTGAAGGTCCCATGGAGATTTCATCGATATCAGGCACCGAAGAGAAATCGCAACTAGCCAACCATCTTCTAACTGTGGGGTGATCTGAAACTCAAAACATACAAAGAAATAAATCTCTCTGAAACGACTTTCATTTGACCTCGACTTGACCTTTAGTTCAAGCTTATATAAAGCTGTTACACAACCACACAAAACGAGAGAAACACTACAGCAAATTTTTGCAAATCTTGAATATAGAAAGATACCACGAAAAGTCATAATTAAGCCACGAACTATTGTATTTCATCAGAAAAATACTTGTACACCCCTACGACATACGAGTAATGCCATTATACTTTCACAGCCTCACAACAAATCTAATTCGATCTTTACAATACAGCATGTGTCGTACTCCATACCAGATTTTTTTAATGGCCTTTTTTGTACGACACAGACTTTCTCAATGTACTTTCCGCAGCAATTCGATAGCTAGAAGAGAGACGACTTAAACATTGTGCTCAATTTCCAGCGAGCACTTTTTTTTTTTAATAGCTGTGGCGACGATGAGAAGACTACAACGGACGTTTGGCGTTCTTTGTTTTCTCGCCTGCTTCCATAATTTGTATAATTCCTAATTAGTTATACAAGTCGTCGTTTTTTCAAGGATATAGTCAGAGACGTACACAAGTCAACACCCCAGCGATATCCAGCGAACCCATTTACAGGGAGCGGCCCGACTCCGTCTCCGCAAATTGCGTATTTATAATAACCAGCAGTCTTCGCTACCGGAGCATCCGCACGCCGACGCTAATCTGAGAGCTGGCTGCCGTCGTGCTCAGTTCTCCAGATGATCCACTATCGCCCCTATAACGTCGTTGTCTCGCTACCCTTGTGGACGCAGCATCGCCGATTCAACTCGCTCTTCTCTTGCTTTTATCGCGCGTATAACTTCGCATGCCCTCGTGAATTCAACATGGCTAGTCCAACTCGCTCCTTTCATGGATGCAGCATCGGTCGGTCAACTCTTTCTCCTCGAAGACAGTATCGGTCGAACAACTCGCTTTTCTCTTGGTAACACCGACGCTCGTGTAACTCACTTACTCACTTTCTCACCTGTCGTATACCTTCAAATCGTCAAAACCGCTCCTTATTCATTATGGGACAGCTCACTGCCATTACTACTTTTCAACTGAAAAATACCTACTTAGAGACCTGCTTTGATGTGGAAACGATTTTTTCTAGTCTACAACTACAAAACTTCTGCTTCATCGACCTCGAAAGCTCTAGTTCAATATAGGACTCAGGTCAGCCCAATTTTTCATTTGGAACTAATCAATTAACCATCCCAACTAGTATTCACAATCCACAAGCGATTACAAAGGCTTACTAAGCATTTGGAAACTGTCTTAAAAAAAACTCAAAAGGTAAAGATGGGACAAGCACTACAATCGTGCAGGATAATCAACACTAAACCTTGTTCAAAATAGCTTACACAAGCTAGGAGGTGTAAGCACTCTCGAAAAAACCACATCAAAGCCTCAATGGGCATTGCAAAAGTTTTCAAATGCACACCGGGTGAATGCTTACATCACCTAACTTCTCGACAACGAGCAGAAGAAACGATGCATCCTTCTATATTACGGCTGCAAAGAGATTGGAGCTAAGGACTATTCATTCCAATTCCAGCTTTCGCATAGCAAAAAAAGATTGAGGCAATTTTTGGGGCTTTTCAACATAATAGTAACTCTCAAGAATTCTTCGCGTTCCAAAGTTCAATCATTTACTCAGCTCATCAAAAGAAGAACATCTAAGGTCTATAAAGAAACTCAGCTAACCAATTATAACTTCAAAGCCATTGGCTTTCTCCTTTCTGGATTCGGAAACCCCGTAGAAGTAATTGTAGAACTCCTCAAGAAGTCAGGGATTTTCTTAGCTCACTTGGGTCACAGGATCAAAGGATATTCTTTAGAAACGAGCTATGAGCTTTCAACTGGTTAGAGAAGAAGAAAACATAGACAGTCATTGCACGCACAAAGGTCTTCTTGAATAATCCACAAAAAAACCATAAGGAAACAACACGAAGGATTTTCGACATGCACTTACTGCTACAATTTTTGGACGAAACTATCTAAAATAAAGAGATAATGTCACGCTACACCTCAGAAAGCAAGCTCAACAGCTTGTTAGCTCCATTCACCATAAGTGATGCTGACAATGGAGACCTATTTGCATCTGTTGCAAAAGACTCTAAATTACTCTACTGTAAATGGCCTAAAACACCGCACGAAAGGTATCGATTCCTCGAAAATAATAACTTGTGCCATATGCGTGCATCCTTATGCCACCATTGGTCTCAGTGCAAAAGCTCTTCAGGCCGTATATGTCAGAAAAGACATCACACATCAAGCTGCCTCTATTCAGCACCGAGAGAGAAAGTAGCCATAGCACCTTGGAAAAAGAAGAAAAATTTAATAGCAATGTGAAGACCAAGAAAGGGACGGAAAAAGAAGATCAACTGCCTCTGTCCGAGAATAAACGAAATCAGATAGCAAAATCTACACAGAAAAAAATCACAATCTACTTCAGTTTCAACGATACAGTCACTTTTCCTACGTACACGAGAAATCTCGGTATTAACCCAACAACCAAACAATTGCAACAACTCTCTGTTCTATAAGACTCTGAAGCCAAAGTATCATTTATCGCACAAGAACATTGTGTACCCTCTGGAAAAGAATTGAAATTAGGACTAAATGAATTTGGCTCTCATAATGTCCAAGAATACATGAGTTTTTCTGAAAAAGAATGCAAAAAAAACCTCAATCAAGTATGGAAATTGCGCGTGCGCAGCGACTAATTGCGGCCCCTAAAGTGTCAAACTACTTGCCGTATTGATAAAGAGAATTAACTAAGGATAAAGTATTAAATCTCACCTTCCGTCACACATTTTTTCTTCCGTTTGAGGCCAAAGCAGTTGCCCATGAGCCAAACGACCATCGACCGCTACCGGTCTAATATAAACCATCAAATGAGTACTAAAGATAAACTAAAGGGATTCGATGAGAAAAAAAAGATACGTTTCCGTATACCATTCAGATAAACCACGCATTCCGACTGAGGAAAATCATTTATAGATTAAACTTGAAACAAAATTGAGGAATTCAACGCAAGAGGAACAAAGAAATCACCATAATTATTAACAAACTATAGGGAATGATTTGTGAAGCTCCCAAATTACGTAAGGAATCTGATGAAGAGAATTAGCGCGAACAAATAAAATTATGAATGAGATTTTTAGACAAACGAGGGTTCTACGTCGCTTGGGATTGGAAGTTTTGCATATCGCTCATCCTCGTTTGATATATATGGAAGGGACTGACGAACAGCTTAATGCTACATTATATTAGTACATGGACGATATAAATGGATGTGGTTCATCATGTCGACCAGGTCTGCGAAGCTTGTTATTTAGCCTTGGTTCAGTCATGGTCTTGATCTTCAACACTGCTGCACGCTTTCGTCTTACCTGTAATACATTAACGACCAGGATTGATATGCAATATCGTACTATAAAATTGACGCTGAAGTGTCTTCTTCAGCTGGTAACACATGAGTATCCTTCAGACATAAAGGACCGGCAAATTTGTGTTCCTTGCAATGGTTCCCATGATGACTGTATAAAGTTTTTGAGCCTAGTTGTAATGATTCAAAAATTCAGGTCTAAAGCCGTCACTACTTTTGCATCAACCCAAGTACTAAACAATCTTCGGGACAAAGTCGCTTGGAACTCATGCACGAATGGTGCGTAAGGGAAAATGCTAATGAAGCGGTGCGCAAGATTAATGAGGCTTGGGGCCGTGATACCGTTGCAGAAGAAACGGTTAGGAGGTGCTTTGCGAAATTCAAAGCTGGACAGAACAGTCTGGATGATCAGTTGCAAACGGGTCCTCCACAGGAAGCTCCATTAAATTTCGCATGTAGCTTCACTAGCATTTTTCTTCGCGCACGATTCGAGCATGAGTAGCAAGCGAATTCGTTCCCCCGATAGCTTTATCTTAAGGTGAGTATAGGCGAGTTTTAAACCAAAGTTACATACTCTACCTCTCTGATAAACAACACTGGTGTCCCGATGATTTTCAATGTCTTATGCGTGATCCTTTTAACTTTAGACAAATGTGCTAGCTCTGTGAACTTTACTAGCCAAATTAAAACCCAGAAAATCTAGGATTTTTCACAATAGACTATGAGACAATTTGAACAGACTTGAACTTTGATGAAAATTTCAGAAAACAACATTTCAGTAGAAAAAGTACCAATAGTGCGATAAAGCGTCTTTTTTAATGAATGTCGAGTTCTCGATTCTTTATGTATGTTTACTTTCTTTCTCATGTTACTCGACTTACGTGCTGTGCGTTTCCCACCACTTCCATTTGATTCGTTGTATTGCATTCGTCATCTATGAAGATCTCCGGATTTGCATTTTGGTTCGGCTAAAACATGAGGACATTATTTTCCCTACCAACAGTTGAATACTAGTTGAATTGTTCTCTTTAAGTTCCTGAGATAGATATTTAACAGCGTTTCCAGATATTCAGCATAAGCAGCTGTCCTTCCCGGAATGGAGAGAGGTGTTCCTAGACACATGTGGCACGATGTGCCAAATCGGGATGGATAGAAGGCTTCTTGGTCCCGAATAAAGTTGGAAGGATAAACATATTTGGATGTATTGCACAACATCTCCAAGCTCTGTGTTTCCTACTCCATCGAATATACTAGTTAGTGAAGAATAACAGGGAACCGACAAAAAGCAGAGGTCCTCCTCAATATTTCAAAAAACACGCGGCAAAAAAGTGGCGTTTCGTAAGGCGCTCGTTGACTGATTTCATGAGAGTGTCGGGTGAGGGGTCAAACCAGTACAATTGCTTCCCTATGGCTTGTATTACTAACCACTCCGCAAGCCCCACTCCTGCCTCTCGGTGATCGAAATTATTGTCATCAGTAGCGTGGTCGCCGCACTAAATTGTACTTGAGCTTTGCTAAAGATTTCACTCGTTACATATGTTCAATTGCCGAGTTATCTAGACATAACTTCCGTTCCATTATCTACGAAAAAGTAACGTTGACAAAACGAACGCCTAAAGCCTTCCCATCAACATTTTTTTTTAACGAAAATAATTGGTCGTTCCACAAGTTCTGGCACTAGATTAGTAGCACCTAATTTATTAACCAGAAGAATTAAAACTGCGTAGTTTTAGTACCATTCAATTGCGCATTTTCTTGCAAATATTTTGATGTACAACTCACCTATATTTGCTTTAAGATGGAGCTGTCTTGGGAACAAATTCGCTTGTTACTCATGGACGAATGGACGCGTAGGGGAAAATGCCAGATAAGCGGCACGCAAGATTATTGGCTCTTCCTGTGGACAGCCCGAACTAGACTGGTCCTCCATACTGTCCTAATCAGTTTTAAACTTCACGAACCACCACATAGCCGTTCATTCTGCAATCGTATCATCGCTCCAAAGTCCATTAATCTTTCGCACTGCTTCAATAGCATTTTGCTCTACGCACTGTTCGTGTATGAGTAGAAAGCGAATTTTTCCCACAACAGCTCCCTCTTGGAGCAAGCATAGCCTATTTGTACGGCAAAATGTCCGCTAGAAAATGGGTAATTGAGCGATGCCAAACATAAAACTGTACTTACTTCTGGTTAACAAATTTGGTGTTTATTGTTTAGTGCCATAACTTATGGAACGACCCAATGAACAACGTCATTATGCACTATAGTAAAGCTGCAAAAGAAGTTCAGAGAAACACTTCTCCAAGAGCTCACAAATCATTAGAGAAATTAACCATGTATTAAACAATCGAATCATATCAACGGGGTTCTAGGAGTTACAACACTATTGAAGCCATTGAAAAACTTTTATCAACTTCATATGATTTTATTCTTTAACGAAGATGTTTGAGTTACGATTAACAAATTTCTCACGTGGGAACATTGAAGAGAAAATGTTCTTTGTAGCAAAAAAAAAAAAGAATGGAAAAAATATAAATCTGCATCAAAGTCATTCCTTGAGTCGCGCGCCATGCTGAGTGGCCTTTTCATTTTACACGAACTTCGTACAAAGTCAGTCTCTGTGCTAACGATATCTTGTTGAGGGAAAGCAATGAAGTGTAGTCAATGGTGAACCGGAAGAAGGTAAAGAGTTGTGAAATGAAAGAATTTTGAAAGATCACACTCCATAAAAAAAGGGATAAATAAACGAGTTGAGATAAAAATGAGTATGTCATTCAACGAATAATTAAACAGTGCATGGAAGTCAGCCTATGATGTTGTTGAAAAAGCCATATATGAGTAAGAGGATGCAGGTACGGAGATTTAGAGTTCTCCTGGACCTGCTGTACGTACTAGAACTAGATCTAACATTTCTGCTGCTCTACTCAAATTATCACTGACTCAAAGAAGCTCAAGCGATGCCTCCTCCGCAACAACATAGAACTCAAAACCACTACGGTTGATGATTATGAAAAACGGAAATTCAAACCGGTCAAACAAACAAAAGTTAAAGAACACGGATAAATATTGGAGCATCTAATCAACTGGGAAGTTAAGCTAAGCTCCAATCTTTCAGACTGTAGAAAAATGGAAAGCTTGCCTGCTCAGTATGCGTAGTCGAAACAGTGACCATTTTGTACGGAAGTACCCCTCAAACCACCGCACTGCACAAGCCACTTCAAGAGAGCAGAAGAGAAATTTACGTAAGAGTTTTACTCAAAGTTCAGGAGGGCCTAACAGCATAATGCCACAAATTCTCTGCGAAAGTGACATAAAATGCAGTGGATATACATAATAGCTCATCATAAGTCAACTACCCCTATTACGTCAGATTAATAAAAAGTGAGGACGATCAGCCAAAAAACTAACAAAAATGAGATTGAGCGTACCTTATTCGCTTCGAACCATGAATTTTTTGGAGTCTCAGAGACTCGTGTGGAGAAAAAACTGAAGGTTCTTGTGTAGCTGACACATATTCGCCTAGGTCTGAAGGAGATTCTGCAGAAGGTTGAACAGGTACGTCATCATTTTGTGTAATGGTCGATTGTATAAACTACATATAAGTACGACATCATAAGGGATGATCATGAAAGACTTTGTAGTGTTTGTTATGTAACTATGAGATTATGAGAGTGAAGCCCTTCCTTTTCACCAAAGCTCGAAAAACCAGCTAAATTAAGGCCATTGGTGTAGATAAGCAGAAAGGAAAGATAATTAGAAGAAATCTTTGATTATAAATCCTAATGACATATGAATTTTAACAAACCCTTTCCATCGGCATGACATCCATTAGATTCTTTTCGACAACACTCGTTCCTGATGTGTTTTTGACCCTTCAAGAAAAGATTATAGCAATACACTGGCAAAATTCTGGAGACATTAAACGACGATTTCAAAGAAGGCTACCTTAGGCGTTTCACTTCTGAGACAAATCTCATCATTTTCATCCGTGTTAACGCAACTTTCAAGTTGCTTGGGAGCACAAAGGTGGAGAGGAGACTCACAGACTGAAGATGTACGATGTAACGCAAGAGGAAGTAAATAGAGTGTATCATTATAATGTACAAAATAAAACCCATAATATCGAATAGTATTGAGTGACATGCAAGTCTTAGAACCTCGGGGATAAGCACATGTCGGTATTGAACCCACTTAAGCTGACAAGATTTAAGAGATAGCACAACAGGTGCTCCGAAAGTGCATCGGTCAGTACACGCCCTTCGAAAGAGCATATGCACGCTCAAATTCCGCCCGAGATTCAAAGTTTTGTACAATGCTCAACATTACTGGATATTCATTTTCGTTATCCGGGAACAAATAAAGAAATGACCTTCTTCGCTGCACAAAGACTTTGCACTGCACTTTTGTTAATCATTCGAAAACTGAAACCTCTGCTTACTGCGCAACTCAGCCATTTCTTGAAGGAGTATTTTTTGACGCAGTAACAGAAAGAAAACATTTGTGTTCCATATATGCATATTTCTCACAGAGCAGAAGTTTCCTCGAAATTTAGTACACATTCGATAGCGTAAATTTTGGCGATTCCAACGCTGTGCTTATTTTCCAGAAAGACCGTCTCAATGCAGTGTAGCAGTGAAAATAAGACTGAGTTCAGATTCGCGGGCATTTGTTCTTCGGCTAATGTGTACGTTGGGAAGGGGGGTGCCAGTTGTTCCGACATGGCGATAGATCAATTGCGCTGACGCGTAACACATGTGGCATAAAATTTTTTAAAAAATCAACTTAGGTTTTGCTCCGGTTCAAAATAAACTCCAGCTGAAACGCACGAATATGGTGTTGCAAAAATTCCTTAACACGTCCATATGCTTTTCGTGTCTCCACAGATGTAAAGGCAAGTGGCTGATGTTAGACATAATTTAGTTCTGAATGTGACAGTGTTAAGATAAGGGCTTTATAAAGAAGGAGCACGTACAGCAGTAGTCAGAGAGATTTAGGGCTTCAAATGATTGAATGGCTTATGGAAAACTCTTGCCCAGCAAAAGGGGTCGGTTCGTCATTTGATCCTAGATAACGGAAATGAACCCTTGGGATCTTAAAAAAGCGGCTAAACAAGGATTTCCAGTCGAATCTATGATAAACTAAACAGGCCCTTTACCATCATTCAGGGTACGTTCGACCTCGGAATTAACCATAGACTGATTGGAATTCATTGCAGTTTGTTTAGCAGCACCATGTGATCGTGTCTTGGCATGATCCGGTGCAAGTTCTGCACTGAAAATAGAAGTGGTAAAACTTAAGTAAGTCCTATTTTTGAGAGATGGAAAGGAATAACGCATACCTGAAGTCTTCAAAAGCTTGTTCGATGTTCGAAGCTGCCTTGTAGAGATAAGAAATTGTTCTGGTGCTTATGATCCTAAGTTTATGCAATTTTCTCTGAAAGAACATCAGCCTATTTGATGGACATATATGATTAATTTGCTATTTAGAGATGTTTGTATATGCCTCCCAAACATAATATCAAGTTTATAATTGAAGAGGATATGAATGAAACAATGTGACAAATCCTCACATTCAAAATACTGATGGTCTATATAGCAAAATCATTGGTAATTTTACAAGCTTTACTTTTGGCAGGATTTTTTTTAAACGAGCGTGCATCTCTTCGAGTTGGAACACCATCTTTTGCAGCAAGATATGTTCTAAATCCACAAAGACACACCTCGATTCGTTCTTTTATTAGAGCATCGACGACATCACTATCAGCCATATGTTCACGATCACAGAGTTTTCTCCTCAATAGAGTATTTTCCGTCCTTAGTTCGTCGATTGTCCTGTTTTGGCTTCGAATCTTCACCTATAGAAAAAGAGAAATTCCACTCGAAAGACTGAAAGAAGGGAATTCCTTGCCATGATACAAGCATACTGTGAATCATAGAAGTAGTGCTTCACTTAGAGGCTTCTTCAAGGGTAAACCTTAGTGTCGAAATTCTATGTACGGCGACAAATGGTACTACCACGAGCGTTAATAAGAAGAGGAATTGACCCTTTAGGGACCATGGACCCAACCCTCTAAGTCTCCAAGCCCCAGCGTGTTGCATTTAACAATGGCGCGCTGGTGCTATACCATTGCAGGACTTAACACGCCCCATCGTTAGACATATTACGCTGGGGTTAGGGACGCAGAGGGTTGGGTCCACGGTCCGGAAAAGACTTCTTTTCTTTTTTCTTTTGATCTTTTTGAAGTTAGATGATGAGGTTCCTTTTCTTTACTGTAATTAGCTTATCATACTCAACGTGAAGCTACATGACTGAAAGTGATACCTGAGTACTCATGAGTAATTCTCAAGAAGAAAAAAAAAACATGATATTTAAGGAATCTGTGAAACACTGAAAACCCTCTGGGCTACTTTTGTACTCTACGTGAAGAATATAAGCTCTACTGGCGCTCGTTCGAGTCCTTGTCGAAGAACATGTCGACAAATCTAAGGTGTCTTTTCTAAAGGCAAAAAAGATCGATATCTTTAAGGACTCACTTAAGTGATACGGTCTAACGGGTGAGAACCCCTAATATTCACTAGTGTTCGATGGAAATACCCAATGACTAACGTGTAAGACTACAGGTAATAGAAGTGAATATTTAGCCCTATACCTAAGAGAAGGCGTGAAATCTTAATTCACAACTAGATAGAACCAAGAACGCTATTTCACGGAAAACGTGAGATGAGGATTCAACTGCCGTCCGTCGATGGTTCAAAGTTTTGCATATCACTCAACAGTCATGGAGATAATATTTACAAGACCGTAACAGTGATATTACAACAGTGAAATAACAAATTTTCATAGTTTATACGTACATGTACACATCTATATATATTCATGCGTATATATGTGTATATACATACATATGCACAAATACACCAGCCGTCAGCTTAACCCTCTTGGGACCGTGGACCCACGCTCTCCGCATCTCGAAAACCCAGCTTGGCAAAGCTAAACAGTCTGCTCCACCTCCTCTGCTCCTAGACCTCCGGCGTAGAAACGTACTGAATTTATAACTGTATTGTTTGAATTGTATTATTGCCATTTTCTCATGTTATGGTGTTGTTGTAAATGTATTGTGCTGTAGGAAAAGTAGGAAAATGACAACAATAATACGATTGAAATGATACATAAATAGATTCAATGCGCTACTACGTTAGGAGCCAGAGATGCAGAGGAGGTCAGCAGACCGTCCAGCGTTGCCAGCTGGAGGTGCAGAGGCCGCGGCGTGAAGGTTCCGAAATGGCAAACGGCTAATACGACATTGCATAAAAAATTAAAAACAACCTCGAGTTGACGAATCTTCATAATGAGTGACTGATTGTTCTTGATATAACCGTCCCTTAATAGACCTAAAAACATTTTCTACATAGCCTCAAAGTGAGAATTTCGTCGAATAGAAAATATCTCTTACTGTTGAATCCATGATTCATGCCGGTGTCCACAGTTGGAGCTTTTGATCCTCGCAAGTCTGACGACCCAAAAAACCTAGCCAAATCCTGCTTACTAGGTGTCGAAGACATTGAGGATGTATGTCTGCAAGGCCTGAGGCGACACTAGAATGGCCCTTGGCAACATAAGTACAATCTCTCGGCACGGATTACAAGAGAAACAAGGAGGAAAACGAAGAATTTTAGCCGACGCGATGCATCAATAATCGATCAAATCGGATGTGTTCAATTCGCCAGCAATGAATTCACGCTATAAAAACATTGAAGATGTGCTGATCACCAAAAACTTCTACCCCAAAAAGTTGCTTGCAGTGAAGAATCGACCGAAATCTGAAGTACAGTCGGCCGCGATCTTCTCTCAAAGAGCCTCAGGTTTTTTTTTTGGGTAGGATTACCAAGAATGAGGTGAATACAGAGCAATGACAATCCACAGACAATAGGAACGTAAATGATTAGTCTTGGACTCGCACGTAGCCAAACGCTTGGTATCTCAAACATATTTCGGTCCATAATGGACTTTACTTTACATTATAAATTCTTCAGACCACAGCTCAAATTTCAATATGCCTTGCAATCATTTTTGAGCATGCATGTCAGTGGTCTGTCAAACAGGGCTGACTGAGAGCCCGATATACGTGTTTCGATCTTGCGATCTCGTCATTCGGGCAGTTACCCTTTCTCGCTTTTTTGCTAATCTCTGTGGGTGCTCCAGTCCCCACAATAAGAGTTGGCGACGACGAACGCTTTGCACTCTATGTCCACTGAAGAACTCACCAAACACAGAGTGTTGTTTGTTTGAGCCCTGTTTGCCAGACCACTGACATGCGTGGCTCAAAAATGATTGCAATGCATATTGAAATTTGAGCTTAAGAAAACACTCAAAACGAAAATTATGATTTATTGAATATAATAGCCACGAGCAATCGAGTGTACAACACTCTGTGTTTGGTGAGTTCTTTACTGAACATAGAGTGTAGAGCGTTCGTCGCCGCTAACTCTTAGTGTGGGGACTGGAGCACCCACAGAGATTAGCAAAAAGGCGAGAAAGGGTAACTGCCCGACTGACGAGATCGCAAGATCGAAACACGTATATCGGGCTCTATAAGTCAGCCCTGTTTGACAGACCACTGACGTGCGTGGCTCAAAAATGATTGCAAGGCATATTTACATTATGAAGTGTGCAGTGACTTTGATCCTTATGGAGGTCCAAGGAAAGGGTGCCATGGCCGAGCGGTTTTGACGTTCATCGTGGCACGCATGGGGCCGAGCCCCTCCACAACCTACTACCTTCTCCAGTAGTCGACAACGACGCCCTGTGGAACGCCACAGCCAAGTTATCCTCGCGAATGCGAAAGAGATGCGCTCAGCCTGTACCCTACGACGTTCAAGAAAAAGACAAGAAAACGAACTGAATGCTAGAAGAAGTGGCACCCGCACAGTGAGGACCAACTGTGAAGACGGGTAATAAAGCGCCTCAGATATAAAGAAAACACTTTTTGATACTCAATTATCCGTCTTCACGGTGCTTTTCTTTTCATTGTGTGGATCACACTACTTCTAGCATTCAATTCGTTGATTCGCCCTCTTGTTGAACGTCGTAGATCACTGGCTGAGCGCGCCTCCTTGCACTCTCGATGACAGCCTGGCTGTGGCGTTTCACGAGCGTTACTTGTCGACTGCCAGAGTGTTGTGGATGAGGTTCGGCCCCATGCGCGCCGCAATGAACTCCACAAACACTCGGCCAAGGAGCCTCAAGATATAAAGAAATAAGATGACTAAAGGAGTAAAATTCTTGGAGAATACTTTTTGAGCAAGCTAATCCAACGATCAGCCATCAAAAGAAGGAAATATCAACGTCAATAACAACTATTATCAATGTGGCCTAGGCTAAACAAGGAAAATCTTTAAGATTTATTGGCTGTACCTAGAAATGGATTGAAATTCAAAAATGATCGAATGCGAACTTCTTCCAGAAGTTCAGAGCTTCCTTAAAAAATGCAGAAACATAGAAAATATGTGGATTCAGGGCAACGAGAATTCAAGAACGCATAGGAACCTATACGAATTGTCTTCAACTCGTAAGTAATCGAAAATAATGGCTTTAAGTGTCGTAGAAATATCCGAGTTCATCACAGACTTCACTAAATCATTTGGAAATCCATAACTTAAGTGATGTGCAAAACTTCTGCGCCAGGCGGGACTCAAACCCGCATTTCACCCTGTGCGGGGTACGTGTCCTACCTCTTTGCTTTACGGAAGATATGCCACCATTCTTTCTACGCTACAACGCCAATCAACCGTTAATGTTTGGCTTGAAAAGTCGATAGCGACATTGAAAAAAAGCATAAAGCTCTCGACTCCGATCAATCCCTGAGAGAAGCGCCACGCATTCGTCTTCAATTTTTTACCTCGTTCGAGGTGATTAAATGCGTATCTGACCTTTACAATGACCCGCGGTGCCCGACCGCTGTAACGGGTCAGTGCTGCGCATCCTGACAGGGAAATCTGAGACCAGTCGTGTAAACTTACCGACCTCGGAGGGATGAATAACTTGGTGAGGCATGAGCGCGAGATCGAGTCACCGACCCTTGCACTTGTTTGCTGATAAATATTGATTTAGACATGATCAACAAGAATTCAAGAACAAGCGCGTCCCCGGAAAGGGTGAAATGCGGGATCAATCTCGTTTGATGTCAAAGTTTTGCACATCACTTAACAATATTGGGCATACTTGTAACATCACACCAGTGGTAAAAATGCGGTTAACTAGAATAAATTACGATTGGAAATGATTAGATATTCCAAATCTTATCCATAAATCGAATCCAACGTCAGCCATATAACGTAAACAACAACAACAACTATTACCAATCTCGTGTCGGCTGAACAAAGAAAAGCTTAAGAATTACATAAAATATCACTAATGGCAAAAATCATAGGAAATCAGTCTTCTGTGGAAAGAAAAACAAAAGGAAGAAGAAGAAAGTGAAAATTGGAAGGAAAATGAGAGAAGAGAAAAAGGAAATTGGAAAAGTAAGAAGGAAGGAAAACGACAAGGAGCATCTTCAAGAAGACGTGGCCTCGATGTTTTTCAAAAGAACCGCCATTCACGCTGGCTACTACCATAAACTCGTCCGCGTCTCCTCGTCTCTGGATGAACCATCAGTTCAGTGATGTGGACGGCGCTACTGGAGAGTTGTGGTCCCATCAGTTTCTTGAGCTGAAGCCTAGGCCTAAGCCTGCTTTTGAAATCTCTTATTCAAAGGGACCGATTTCAAAAAAAGCCTTTGAAAATTAATGAGACCACAACCCCAATTAAGGCCGTGCGGGCAAATCGTAGCTGAAGGATCCCTATAGTGATTTTTTCATCGCTTAACCTTATCGATGCAGTTGAAGTTGCAGTGCTATGGTCGATATTGCCAAAACTTTACTAGAAAGAGCCATAGCAGAAAAGAAGCTTATTAGCGCAGTCGTTATCGCGCACCCACGGGAAAGGTGAGACACGGGTTCAACTCCCGCTTGAGGTTCAAAGTTTTGCATGTCACTTAACATACTCTATGTGTAGTTATAACATTACACCACTGCGAAAAGAGTGATTTTATAGGTACTTTTTGTGATATCGCGAAAGTTTTCGTGGGATAAGACTGATCTCCTGTCCAATAGAGAGGCAAAGGACGATAAAATAACTTGTTTCTGAACAAAAGTGGGCTTGAAAGTTCTGTGGGGGCACTTCTTGACTCCCCATCCTAATATATTACGACGTCAATTAGCTCGGAACCGCCTCCATGATCGTTTGCGTTAATCAGAAAATTGGGTAATCCACCCCGACGGAAGAGATGGAAATTCTATGGGTCCGGGCATGTAAGCCATGTGGAGATAAATATATATGCAAAAGGGGCAGACCACTTTGTTCGCCTCCGGAATGGAGAATTGAAAAGCCGAACAAGCACTCACTCCTCTAGGTACAAATAGGACGGAGAGGCATAATGGTGACGATCTTGAATGGTAGCGGGAATCCTGAGATACGAGTCAAAAGCTGCGAGACCACAAACCCCTTGAGGATACGATGTGAATATAAAGGATAGAGGTCGAAGCTCTCGGAGTTGATCAATCCCTAAGGGATGCGCTATGCATTCGTCTTCAATTTCCAACTTCGTTTGGAGTGATTGAATCCATATCTAGCCCTACAATGCCTCTTGACAGCCTCCCGCTGTATTGAGTCAGTGTTGCTTGTCCTCCCAGACAAGTCTGAGACCAGTACGGTACCTGTCTGATACTCATGTAACCACAAGTTGTGAATATAATCGCAAGAATGTTATATGGGGTGATGAACCCAAACAAGTATTACCCTTTCATGGAAAGGCGGTGCTCGGGCTGACTCATCGAATCCTCGCTTTGCCTTTCTCTCAACCACATTTTAACAAATTGTTCGAGTTGTGTAATTTTATTCCTAATCAAGATAATGTTTTAGCGATTAGCATTCTTTTGAGAGCATTTGGCGCAATTTTTAGGGGTGCTCTGAGACACAAACGTAGTCTATCGGTCGGTGGTCAGTGGTTCCGGATTCAAACCTCACTTGTTCTTTTCCGTTATCCAGGAGCAAGTGAATATTCGATCCCATTTGTTGAACAAGAACTTTTCATAAGAGTGTTATTGATCATTCGAAAGCTTAAATCTCTGTCTAAGGTAATATGTGGTCGTTTTTAGAAAGAACCAATTTATGCCGCTTCAAGAGAAGGAAAACCTTTGTGTTTCACACACGCGTTTTTCTCACAAAACAGAGCTCTTTCTTCAGGCTATTAGTAGTAATTCGATCACAAAAGATTTCAAGATTCCAATACAGTGCTTAGTTTCTTGAAAGAGCGTTTTTCTGCAGTGTAGCGGGGAAAATAAGAACGAGTTTCACATATTCGGTCTGCTTCTTAGAGGCTAATCTGCGGTCAGGTGTCTGCTGGCCGCAGATGCGATACGGCGGCGGACCACAATTGATCGGTAGAGCTTATACGAAGTGCAATTTTTGTCATTGAAGTAGGAATTTTTTTCTCCACTCTGAAAGAAACTTCAGATGAGACGTATGACTTTGATACCAAAAGGTTTTCTTTACACCTTCATGTGCTTTTTGTGCTTCCACTGAAGTGATAGTTGGATTGCGCGGCCGATGCAAAACATAATTTTATTTCAAATTTGACGGCGTTTGTATGGTGTTTCGATAGTCTGGCCATGTATCGCACTAGCCAGAGATTTAAGCTTTTGAATGATTACTATCAGTCTTGCGAAAAATTCTTGTCCAGCGAATATGGTCGAATATTCATTGTTCCCGATGTTCCGATGTTGTCATTATTTCAGAAAACGGAATAGAATTTTCACCAGGCCTCTGAAGCAAATGAATTGGTACCTGACTCGCTGTTAAGATAGCATCGTCTTTATGGATTGGTAGGCCACCTTGGTCGTTGTAAATGCCGGACATGCGCTAAGTCACCTCAAACAATGCTAGAAGAAGCCCGATGCATCCGCATCCCTCAAGGGATTGATCAGCGCAAGAGCTTCGTCGCTTTTATCCTTTACTATCATTTTGCATTACCATCACTCGGATCAGTGGTTGAGCACCCCTTCGAGTATAGACAAGGTACAGAGAGACAACGGCATTGATATTGGAGTGAGTGTCACGATCCTGGCGCAGAAGTTAATTACATCAACGTGCAAAATTTTCCCGAGAGTTTAGGATGATCGCAAAATCCAAAAATGAAGTGGAAGGACGAACGCTTCGCTATCACGCGAGACTTGGAGCCTTTCCTCCGTTTGGTGTTCCGACTTGGCCTAATAGAGGGGTGGGTGCGGTATAAAAAGCATCGAGGCTGACTTTTCGATGAAACTCTTCATCTTCTTTAGAGCCGGTTTCTGTTCTCTATAAGCTCTCCGTCTGTTATTAAAGACTAGTTGCATCACACAAACCTACATGGACTGTATCTATTGCATTCAGGGGGTCTGATTTGCTTGTTAATGGAAATATGGGAAAATTCTGACCTGCGGATTCACACTCAGTAGTGTTCCTTTTACGCAACCCATGTTTTAACCCCTAGAAACAAGATTTTTTTAACTTTTTCCTCAGCCTTTTAACAATGATTTTATAGCTTAAATCGAGGCTCCGAAGTGCGTTAGTTTCCTGGGAAGGCCTTTTTATTGTGCTGTAGCCACGAGAATAAAACTGAGTTCACACTCGGCCCGAATTTCCTTCTCGGATTTCGCAACATTTGCAAGAAACGGCACAGCGGCACCGCGCGTCATTTCTTCCTCGCTTCGTAGAAGACAGAGTTTTTCGTTCTCGAATCGTAGAAGAGATTCTGTTCTATTATTCTATGAGCATGAGTTTCCATTTCCATTATTGGACTTAAGCATAAACCTAAGAATGTAAAACGTAATCTTCTTCCGCTTTTTCAGCGCTCTGTGAGGATTTTTCCAAAAAAAAAACACTTAACTTGCGAATCACCTAAGTGTATGCTATTAAATCACTACTAGCAGTCTGTCAAAGGACAACCCACAAATCCTAACCGAGCAAAAAAGGCGCGTCGACTGAGGAACGTGATCGTACTTTCGCTGTTACAGCGCTTCGAAGAGGCTCTTTGAAAAAAACGCTATAGCATTGAGATCACCGAGGTTTGAGCTATCGATTGAGTACTAAAAGACTGAGGAAGAACGAAAAGAATCCTTCCCTTGGAGGACTGAAACATGGATCCCGCTTCTAATCGGTCAACTCCGCCCGACAGCGAAATGATGCGGCGCTGAGTCACTGCGCAGTCGACGGTCCACGGCCGAGTTTTCCAGCCTTCCGAGTTCAGCCTGTTTGAGTCACCTGCTCCTCCCCTTCTCTGTGCGTTGGTCGCTAGGATAGTCCGCTTTTATACTCCCACCAGTAGCACGAGTGGCCGAGTGGGTCATGCTCAGATTAGTCGTGGTGTATCGCCGTTGCTTCAAGGTTCGCCCTCTTCTCCTCCCCGCCCAAACCCGCTAGGTTCTGCTCGTTCTAGGGATTCTTTGGACGTCGAGTCTTTGTTCCACGGTATTGTGAAGAGTGGCTATCGCGGTCGGTGGCCTATAACCAGCTCACACTTGCAGTCTCATCTGCAATCCACTCGCTCACGGCTCTTGTCCATCGTATCAAATTCATCGATTGATTGCTTGTGTTCTTAGATGCCTTGTCGGCTGATGTTGTTTATTTCTCAGCTTTTTTTTTTTTGCTTTTTCTTCTTGTTATCGCTTGAGGATTAGCAGATTTATTTCAGTGGTGATGGTTCCTGCCCCACCTCCGCCTCCACCACCACCTGCGCCACCGCCATCGTTACTAATCGCTTCTCACCCCGGTTCTAGCAGCGGTGATGCTCAAGCGGGGAAGAAGCCGGCTGCTCTACTTGCTGACATCCAGGTTGTTTTCGTTAACCATGGATTCGATTTACTTGAAGAATTCATTTCTTTTCCGTTGTACGGCACGGGATGATGAAACGATCCCTTTCGTGGGAAAAACCTTTTCATGAGTGTGTTAGCTATCACTGGAAAGCTCAAATCTTTGGCTAGCGCGATACTAGGCCGCTTTCTGAGAGGGCTCCTTTATAAAGCCGTAGAATCTAAAAGGAGATTTTTTTTACAAAAGCTGCTGCAATCCAACTGTCGCTTCGCGGGAAGCACGAGAAGCATATGAACGTGTAGAGATAATCTTTTAGTATCAGAGTTAGATGGTTTATCTGGAGTTTCTTCCAAAGCAAAGAAACAATTCCTGATCAAGCAACAAAAGTCGCACTTTACACAGACGCTATTGATCGATAATAGCGCCGATCCCCCCTGCCTCCTCCCCCCCCCCCTCCCTCCCACGCTCCGGCAGCGCGCGAATTTGCCAAAGCGCACTTGCTCGGGTATGTGAATCAGTCTTATTTTCTCTGCTAAACTGCACAGAAACTGTTTTTCCAGAAAATAAGCACGGCGTTGAAATCTCTAAATCTCACGCTATCGAAAGATTACCAATAGTTCAAAAAAAAGAGCTCCCTCTTGCGAAGAAAAGCGTGTGTGAAACATAGATATTTTCCTTTCATTCCAGCATTATAATGAAGACTTTTCCAAATAACAGTAACGTACCGCGCCAGTCAGAGATTTAAGCTTTTGAATGACTACTGACACTCTTATGAAAATTTGTCCAGAGAGAGGGCTCATTTCTTCATCCCGTGTCCTCTAACGGAAAACTACCGAGAATTTTTACTTGGTCACCACTAAAGCAGCCATCGGTGGTGTAGTGGTAGCACGCGGCCCCGGAGTGTATGAAACACGGGTTCAACTCCCTTTTGAGGTCGAATGTTTTGCATACCACTCAGTTCCCTTGGATGCCTTCAAGAGCCATTTCATGGTTGTACACTTGTTTTGTTATATTGTTTGCAGTCATCGAGAACATCCCATGAGAACTGGCCCAGGCTGACTTTTCTGTTATCACATCAGAGTGTTCTCGTTGTTAACCCCTTGAGTACCACCTTTGATAGGAAGCGGCGTCGCGGTGGTCGTCCGCACGGCAATCGTGGGCAAGCAGCATGTGCACACCGTTCGCTTCTGCAGGTTGCCTGCCTGCCTTGTCCAGAGACGCGGCTCCACCATTATACCATCTGAGTGGGACAGGACGTCGCTCGGCGTGCTACGTTTTGTTGCACGTGGTTCCCAAAGGGATTTATAGCGGGAGCCGGGCTCCTTCAGCTTACAGTGCTTTGTGAATGAGAATGGCTCCACTTTTTTAGAGCATTTTACTTATTCAAAAAAAATTCCTTACAAATTGTCCTTTTTCGTCGGTTTCTAAACGATAGCCATTGTTTTCGAAAAGTTACTACCCTTGCGTAAGCTTTCTGTAAAGGGAAAAAAGCATCGCGAGATGGATGGTTTTCATTTCTTACGCCGAGAGTATTTCAAAAAAAGAGTGGTGTTTACGAATTCTCCAGACTGACTCTATGAGCCTCGACAAATAGGAATTATTGAAGAATGCCGAGGTTGATAGATGTTTCTTACAAATTAAGTAACTGGGATTTGGAATTCCGTCTATGGCGGTGGTATGACGTTATAAATGAATGATATATCCAGTGTTGTTGAGTGATATGCGAAACTTAAATTGTCGGACGGGATTCGAACCCGCATTTCACCCTTTCCGGGAGCGCGTACGAACCATTGCATGAGCCCTGGGAAGAGTGACATGCCTGTTCGAATCCCGTCCAACTTTCAATTTTTGCATATACTCAGTAACATTGGGTATATATTTGTAAGTGGGAATCGTTTGCGAAAATGTTTACGTTATTTATCGGCAATATTCTTACGGACACCTTTTCTACCTGTGTCCCTACCTACCTGACAATCAAATTTCGCTTCACTACTTGTTGTTAAATGGTTTTCTGATATTAGGTCCTTCTATAAGTTTTGGCGCTAGAGCAACGAGCTCCAGATTTATTAACCAGAAGAAATTGAAATTGGATAATTTGGGTATAGTCCAATTGGACACTTCCTTGTGAACGTTTTGGTGTAGAACATACCTGTACCTGCTTCAAGATGAAGCTGTCGTGGGGACAATTGGCTTGCTACTCACGCACGATTGGCGCGTACGGGAAAACGCTAGTGAAGCGGCTCGCAAGATTAGTGGTGCATATTGTGGAGGGCCCGAGCGCAACTGATCCTCCTGACTGTTCTCTGGGCGTGCCCGCCATCGGGGGTCCGTGGAAGTCAACAGGTTAATAGAGCTTGGAGCCTTGACACGACTTTAGAAAAGACGACTAGAAAATGGTTCGCGAATCTTAAGGCTGAGAGAACAGTGAGGAGGATCAGTTGCGCTCGGTCCGTCCACAGTAAGCTTCATTGATCTTGGGCGCCTCTTCACTAGCATTAAACCCTGCGCGCCATCCGTGCCTGAGTAGCAAGCGATTCGCCCCCACCATAGCTCTATCTTAGACCAAGTATAGGCATGTTCTGCACCAAAATGTTTGCAAGAAAATGCGCAATTGAGCGATACCAAAACCATGCAATTTCAATAACCTCTGGTTAATAAATTTAGTGTTTATTGCTCCAGTGCCAAATCTTACCAAGCGGCCTAATGAGCAGGACAAGTTACTAGATACGGAAGAATTAGTTCATCATCATTGACTAAGCATGCATTTCAGAGAGGAGCTAAACTCAGAAAGGTGGTCACAAATGATCGTTCGGCGCCTTTGATAGGAGAAAAGCCGAGTTCTCCATCACGTGGCGGCCTTACTTTGTCGAATCAGTTGGAAAAGGAACCGAAACCTGGTCTGTTTTCACTCGAACTTCTCTTACTTTGTGTAAACTAAAAAGTGCGAGCCGAAGTAGTTCAGTGGTTAGTGGTGCGTTGTATCGGGAAGTTAATTTGATAAGCAAAACGCTGGTTCAATCCTCTTTCCTAACCCTGCGATCCAGTCAGCAAACACTCTAGGAAAGGCTTCTTTTCGGCTACCTTTAAGATTGCAGGAGAATCGTCTCGACCAAGATTCTTTGTTGATTATAAAGAAGAGAAAATTCTCAGACATCAATAGAGCGAACACGTGAAATGATCGGAGACTTTTGTGGAGGATGAATACGAGAAACGAATCGAACCCTAGGAGTGTTGGGTCCACACTATGAATTGTGGTAATGGGTCTCGTAAATCATTCTATTTTTAATTCCAGTACTTCTAGCTTTCGATTTGTCCTTTGTATTCATCGCTAGCGTGGGATTTCGTCTTCCTCATTATCATCGTAGAATGCTGGTCGAACTGACCTATTTGCAATCTCGAGGATAACCAGGCTGGGACGGTCTTTAGGGTGTTCGTTGGTTGACTGCTGGAGAATACTGAATTGTGTCAACCTCGCACCGAGCATCTTTAATCAGTCGGCCACCAAATAGTATAAAGTAGTGTGAATATCTGTGAGAATCTCTACCAAGTTTCAGGTTCTGGCGGTGTTACTCGCGCCAGTGGAAGCAATGTAGCGGCCATTGGTGGTCTTTTCGCAAATGGGATCCCATCAAAACCAAGTGATAATAGACTTCGACGTGCCAACACTTCTGCTTCGACTCTTGCATCACCATCTCCGCCGTCATCGTCTTCACCAGTGCCTTCTGGAGAAAATGGTGACTTTCAGTCATTTTTTATGGTTCTATATGAGTGCGTTGTTGATGGTCATCTGTGTGAGCAACAATCCCATCATGACTCTGTTTTTGTTTACAGTTAGGCGTTTCCTCTTTGATTTTCTTTCAGTGGTTGAAAATCACATTGTGACAGCTTTTTGAAAAGCTTAGAAGTAGGAGCTAGGTCCCTTTGCCTTGAAAGTACAAAGTTTACGGCAACTCCCTATTACATTAGGTAATTGTTAGGGCAGGAGCGCATGTGGCGCAGTGGTTAGAGGTGCCCTGCGTCGCACACGAGGTCAATGGTTCGATCTCGCGCTCATGGCTCACCAAGCCATCCATCCCTCCGGGGTCGGTAAATTGGTACCAGACAGGTCTCAGACTTGTCTGGGAGGATAAGCAGCACTGACTCGGTTCAGCGGGAGGCCTCCGCGAGTCATTGTAATGGCCAGATATGCATTCAGTCACCTCAAACGAAGTTAAAAAATTGAAGTCGAATGCATGGCGCATCCCTCAGGGATTGATCAACGCCGAGAGCTTTATCCTTTATCCTTTTAATTGTTAGGGATTTATTCACAAGCAACACGACTCATTTACGAGAGCTACATTAATGCGATGGCTGAGCTCTAATGCGGTAATCTTTCCAGTTCGATCTCAACCAGCCCATGTGGCTCCAATGCCCCCAAACTCTGTTTCATACAAGTCCACCGATTCGAATTTCTCCGGCAAACCGTCACCACCACCTCCGCCTGTACAATCTGTGAAACCTGTTGTAGGTTCAGCGTGGTGTAAAGTTGTTCCCAAGGAAGAATGTGAAATTTTGTTTTTAGATAAATTCTAACACGAATGGCCGTGATCAGTTCAAGACTTTGCGACCAATGAAGTCAGACCCGAGCATTTCAAATTCGAATCTGAAGAGGAGTGGTAGCTCTGAGGTGAATATATGACCATAATGCAATTATCTCACTATTTATCTTTTTACACACATCTTTATACATCTATCCTCACACATAGTAAGCGGATCACGTCACTTGTACTCTATTTGTCTCCTCACATTCAGTACATCGACTAAGTGCTTCGAACTTATAGCGTGGAGGTCCGCTTACTGCTTGCGAGTTATCGTCTTCTTTGTGGATGTCGGTGAATACTTGTCGACTTGATCTTCCAGAGATTTGAGATAACTGCGCTTGGTCGCCCCATCTGAATTGCAAAGAGTAAGCTCTGTTGAGACAGGTCTAGTACAAACTTCTCAACCCAAAGAGATAAGAGACTCGGCACGAGCTCGAGTCGACATCGCGCTCGTGGTGATTGGCATCGCTCCCACTCTGCTTAGAGCCGCATGAGGCGCAGAGGCCAAACGTGCCCTTCGGGCCACACATGGTTAATGGTTTAATCATGCGCATGGGCCTCACCAAACCTATCCCCTCTGGTGTTGGCAAATCGGTACCAAATAAGTCTAGGAGGAACCATGACTTGTTACATCGGTGGGCCACGGGGAATAATTGTAAAGGCCAGATATGCATTCAGTCACGTCAAGGGATGCTGGATTAGTCGAATGCATAGTACATCCCGCAAGATAAATCAACGCCGAAAGCTTTATCTTTATAATTATTGAGCACTGCGTACCCACCCCGCTGAGTAATGCATTAGCCGTTTTAACGTTTATTGGGGCACTTCTATATGAGGGAGGGAAGAGAGGGGAGTTGCAGTGGATGAATGGCTAGAGAAATTTGACGTGAGGCCTATCCCTCTTTCCCCCAACATTCTCTGGCAATCAAAAACGAATCCCTACCCCACGGAGCGCCCAGCCTGGCTATCCTTGAGACTGCAAGAAAAGGTGCTCAATCATTACTTTACAACGTTCGTCATGAAGAAATTCTTGATCAAGTGAGGAGATGAATCGTTCATTAGACGTATTGGGACTGGCACAGTTTAAAAAAAAACTATGATACAAGTCAAATAAAGAGGTTAATGGTTCTTTTTGAGTTTGGCAACAGTCGCTATTAGTTTTCATATTTTTTGGTCAGCACTATATGTGCCGTGTAATCTTGGAATTCAACAGGATATCTCATCAGTTACTTCAACACCGAGTCGAGGACCTGCCGTCCGTCCAGCGTTTCCTCCTCCTTCGACCAGACCCACTGCTCCTCCTCCACCACCACCCGTAGTACGTTCCAGTGGAAGGAAATCACCGGAACCACCACCTCCCCCACCAGTTGTTGGACCTATTGCTTCGAATCTCTTCACCAGGTTAATGCAGTAGTATTTCTTGATATTTTTTTCAACTTTTTAACTTTATTTCCTACATATAAATGTTATCTCCATTTCGCCGATTTTTTTTGCTGTATCTAACGTCCTTATTCAAAGATTTGGAAACAATTCCACACCCACTACACGTGGAGAAGAATATGCTCCACCACCTCCACCAAGAACTGCATCGAAGGCAGCTGCTGTCTCGACTCCTACCTTTCCATCGGTTCCCAAATTTGTAAGTAGAGATGCTCATCCACTTGATAGGTCAGTTTGATTTGTATTCGCGTAACTTCTCATCTCTTATTTCACACTGGAAATGATTGCAGTACTCTACTTTCAGGTTTACTTTTACACCATTGTCAAGTCTTCCTCCTCCACCAATTCCGACGCAGGCACGCACTTAATGACTATTTACTTTTTCGGTATCACTAATGTTGTGCCTTTTCAAAGAAATTCTATCAGTTAACTGCTCCTTTCCGGCTGTACTTATCATCATTATGTTTCATAGTTTCGACGTTGATTACCTTTGCTGTATTATATATTCACGTTTTTATCAATCAAATTAGTTGAGCCTAGCTTGGAAATACTGTGCATTTGAAGTAACCCATATCGTGTTAAATCTGATCAACTCTGGTGTCAGCCAATAGGTTACGTATAGTTCTATTCTAATTCTAGTCTCTGAAGCAAATGTCTATTGTCCACTCACTCGCTAACAGACCCTCAAGATAACTCTTGCGATCCCTGTGATCTATGTTCTTAAGTGGTTAGTTCATTTGGACATTCATCAAATATTGCCTTACATTGCGGTTGATCACCCAACTTTCAGGTATTGGCCTTCACTCATTTGCTTAGAGATATATGCCGCATCCTGTTTCATGTAGAGATAAAACTGTTTAGAAATGAGTCCATCAAACTCTCAAAGTGCTGTCTTACTCCTACTGGCCTTTATTTATTGTTATGCAAGGTATTGATACGGTACTTCTCCGTAGGACGGCACAGGATGAAAAAACGATCCCACTCGACAAACAAGACTTTACATGGATTTTCCAATAATCATGCGGTAGTTTAGATTTTTGGCTGGAGCGCTACGTGGTTGTTTCTTGAAAATAATCTTTTATAACGTTTCAGTGAAAGGGAAGCATCTGTGCTTCACACTCGCATATTTCTCACAGGACAGAGCTCTTCCTTTAGACTATTAGTAATCGGTAGGGTAAGATTCAGCAATTTCAACTCTGTGCTTATTTTCTGTAAAGACCGTTTTTCCGCACTGTAGCAAAGAAAATAAGATCGAGTTCCACACTCTTGCGTAACGGGCTGGTCTACGGCAGGTGTCCGGTGGTCGTAGATCGATGCGAGGGTGCACCATCAATCGACCGAAATACGTTGGAGCTTCACAAGTGAGGTGCGATTTTCGTCCTGCGATAAGGAATTTCTTCTTCTCTTTGAGGAAAACTCCCACGCAAACGTATGAGTCCGACACTGCGAGACTTCCTTTACACGTTCATATGCTCTTCGTGCTTCCAACGGTAGTCTTGCGCGGCCGACGTTAAACATAGTTTTATTTTGAATTTTGTATAGCTATAAAAGGATGTTTTCAAAAAAGGGCCACGTAGGGCGATAGCCAGAGATTTAAGCTTTTAAATCGTTACTAACACTACTATTAGGAAACCTTTGGCGAGCGAGTTGTATCGTTTATTCATCCCATGCCTTCTGATGGAAAAGTACCATCAATCTCATTAAGTGATTCTATTCAACAGGTATGTCCACTATGAGAGGTGCCGGCTCGGATCTGGTCCAGCGTTTGAACGCAATTTCAGAAGTTGAGAAATCTATAGGAAATCTTCTTCGACATGCACAGACTTGTATCTCAGAGTTATCCAAAGAGAAGCAAATCAGCAAGGTTTGTCGTTTGTCCTTTCTTATTTCTTGATTTTGAGTGCCGGTGGCCGAGATGTCAGCGATGTTCGACACCAGTTCTTATCTCTTGGCTCTAGTAATAATGAGAAAAATTTGCAGACTAAGATGGAGGAGTCTTCACAGGCCTTCAAGAAAACGTTAACTCAGGTGGAGAAAGAGCTCTCTGAACAAATGATGTATCTTTCGCATGTGTGCGTCGGTTCAGCTCATCAAGGTTTGTTATTTACTTGATCATAACTTCGAAGTCTCATGTCCAAGTCGTGCATCTCTTCTGAATCCCTTTGAAATTACAATATATTTTCTCAAAGCACTTTTAGGCTCGACATTCGTCTCTCAGCAGAATATAGCCCTGGCAGAATCCGCTGTGCTAGATCTACATCAAGAGCTTGCCGCCATTACGAAGAAGCACTTTGGAGACACCGAAATCTGATAGGTGGGACCGGAATTCTTCTATTTCTCCCCACCCCCACCCCACAGATCTCAGATTTTCGTAAACTTTATTAATTGAGAGAGGAACTGTTAGAGTTTGTAAACTTTTCCCAAGCAGATACAATTTCCTCTTGCTGTCAAAATGATGTCCAAGTTCTGGAGTTGACGGTTTATCTTTTCCTATAATATCGGAACTCGTTCAAGCAGGACACGATACTATATTTCAATAATTGCTGGTATTCGATTATCGTGATTGTGTTTGCAGAAGTATTAATTTCATTCTTCTTGGATTGTGTTTCGTTTTATTTAAGGGTGGATCTGGCGTTATAGGAGAATTAGGTTCATCATTAGAGAAAAGCTATAGTTTCGTTTACCACATATTTCAAACTCTTTGAGTGTTCTAGAATGACTGACAGTTGTTGGTAAGCCAGTATGATCGCACCTGTGCTTGCTTCCTTTCTTCCCGTCTTATGTGTACTTACGTTCTTTAATAATTAAGCCTTTACTTGTTGATATTATTGATGTTATTCAATGGTTTTGTTGATATCATTTTGATGATTTGCGTACTTTGTCTTTTAAAATATGTTTTATTTACGTCAGTTCTTGAGATGAGTTCTAGGTTTGGTATGTACCTACTTGGTCTGTGACATGGTTCTCTCCAAATAGCAATATCTAGAGAGTTACAGATTATCTGCCTTCTCGTATGATATGATATTTAGTGAGTCTTTACGTAGTATTTATGGAGCAGTGTAGCATTTCCACGCCTTCCACTTCAAGAACTGCCAATATGCAAAAAATGCGGCAAGGTGGGTGGCCCTTTAGTGCTCTTCTTGTCTCCCAAACATGGTGTAATAAGCTCTTGTTAAGGGTTTTCAAGGCTGAGAATGGGTTGGACGTTTGCTCCAATATCGGATTATGAGAGTGCTCATTTTGAACACTGTGTAAGTGATATTAAACCTTAACTTTATCGGTGCGGTTTTTTTTCGATGTTACGTTTATCTGAAGCAGTCAACTTCCATAAGACGGGTTTCAGGGTCAAGAGGCGTCTCGGGCTTATATTTCAGAAGTGGCGAGGAGATATAGGGAGAGAATGCGAAAAATGGTATCGTTTATTGACTTGGTTAATTCTGATTGGACTCATTCATTCACAACGATTATTTGTTTCTCATTTCTCAGATCAGCCAGACACCTTTTGAGGTGAAATTTGAAGCCTTTAGATCATCTGTAAGAGCCTCATTCGTGCTTCATAAAGAAACTAAAGACTCAGGATTGATCAAATGCATTAGGCTCCATCAGGCATCGTCTGAGATGACTGAATGCCTATCTGACCTTTACTATGACTAGCTGGTTATGTGAGGACGCAACCAATGCTGCTATCCTCCCAGGCAGTTGGGTACCAACTCGCCGACGACGGAGTGATGGAAGGCTTGTTGAACCTTTGCGACAAGAGTGAACGTTGGCCTCGTGTAGATCGCAGGGCACCTTTTATCACTACGCCACCTGCACATGTCATGAACAGTCAAATGATGATGTCAACATGATTGTTCTATGATTTGAAACTTTTCCTTTTTCACTACAAAAGAGTGTTTCATCTGCATAATTCCATTCGTGGACATTTTTTAAAGGATATTCATTATTGGGCAAAATTTTCTCACACTTATGCAAAAATTGAGCCTGCTTGTAGTCCGAAAAGCGCCAGTGCAAAAGCATATCAGTACCGTTTTAATGGTCAATAGTTTTATGTCTGTGTGTCTGTACAGACGGCAAAGAATCGCTTGATACACGAGTACGGCTGTCCTGCACTATTGTTTTTATAAATTGTATTTTGTAGAAAGTAGCTTTTCTTGGATGAATGCGGTATGTGTCGAGAAGGTTATTAGCTTAAAGTCGCGAAAAAAAACTGCGAGAAACAGCTGATGAGAGAATCCATACACCTTTTCGAGACCGCGGACCTACGGTCTCTGCATCTCTTGCTGGTATCTCTGAACAGTCTGCTCCTCCTTTGCATTTGTAATCCCCAGCGTGCTGCGTTTAACAATTGCAGACTGTCCATAGATGACATTTGGAGATGTGGAGGCCGTGGGTGATCGGTCCGGTAAGGGTTAAAACGAATACCCAATTGAATATGTGTCAGAGTCACTTTCTACTACCCACACCACTCCAGTAGTGGCCTAAAAATGTGGAGGCAAATACTAAACAGGCTCTGTTATACTGATTGTACTCAGCATATGATAGGAGTGGTGGCGTCGATGGTGTAGTGGTAGCACGCGCCCCTGCCATGGGTAGAGCGCAGGTTCAACTATCGCCTGGCGTCGAATGTTTTACATATCACACGATATCCCTGGATACTAGCCACATATTAGTATACAGCACCGACTTGATTAATTGGTTGGCCATCAACAGCCATTGTACACGCATCCAACCACTTTTGACGGTCCTCCGAAAATAAATTTTCTTGAGTGAACTTGATTATCCACTTATTTTTGAATGAATTTGATATCATGTTGACCTGGTTGCCACTCAAGAAAACTAATCACACTTAGCTCTTTGCAAGGAAGAGGTTATGTCTTCCGGGCAAAATTTTGGTCTTTCTAGATCGCGCTAGGAGCCTTGCACAAATTGTTGGTGCTTGAAGTATGCAAAAATAGGTGTACCATACGTTATTTGAATATGCAGAATAGCGTACGGTTTACAAAGAGATCAACTGCCTCTGATACCGGCTAGAAAGAATGAAGGCTATTGTAAATGAAGGGCGTATAGATAACTTACAGCTACTGTATCGAGCAAAATTCTGAAGATCTTTGGAAGCTTTATTTCTTAGCAACTTTGCGTCGTTCTTTGTTGATAGTTTTGTATGTATTTATCTAATTATGAATGTCAGTTCAGCGCCAAAATGTCTATCGAACAGTATGATTTATGTCTGTTGACCTGCCATTATTGAAGAAAAGGGTTTAACGATTCTTGACGCCGTCGATGAGATTAATGAGGGCGAAGGTGCTGATACGGCGACAAAATCGACTGTGGTCTCATGGTTCAAGCGACTCAATATAGGAAGTTTTTCTTCGAAGACATGCCTCATGCTGGTCGACCATCTGTTTTGGATGGAAATGAATGGTAAGCCACTTTGGGTACTAAGCCTTGATCGAGCACTCGTGACTTGGCTGAGCTTGGTGTTTCGCAACGCTCAGCAAATTGCACCAATTTGACTCTGTCCACAAGGAGCCTCGCCAGGTTCCGCATGAGATAACCTCATTATGGCCTCTTTCGATGAATGAAACACCGGATCATTTGATGGAGTTGAAGAAGCATGCCAAGGGTTTTTGATTCAAAGAAACCCGAATTGTACTTTGACCAGATCCGGTGCTTGCTGAACGATGGCAGAAAGTCGTGGACAGTGGTGGTCTATGCTTTCAGCAATAGTTATTGTTGTTTTTGTTGTTAATTTGCGCATGAAAACGAATCTTCAAAAAATTTCTCAGCATTTTTCTCAACCTTAGAAATCTGGCCGATATGAGTTATATATGACTCGTAGCGCAAATAAGAAAATTTGTGTCGTCATACGTGGTCATCGTGCCAAATTGGATAGCCTTTTTAATATGACAAGGTTGTATATTTGTACTTAGTGGACAAAACTTTCTTTTAACCGCTTCTTAGGAGTGAGTGATGTGATGTTATAATAAGTTAACCAGTAATGTTAAATAAGTTGCAAAACTTCCAACTCAGGACGGGAATTAGACCCACTTTTCATCCTTCCCGCGAGACTCGTGCTAATCATTGTGCTATCGGGGCTTCAGTTCTGCTATCACTCTCTTTGCGATATAAGATAGCACGAGCCCGCGAAAAGGGGAAACGCGGGTTCAAATTCCGCCCGAAGTCTGAAGTTTTGCTGATCACCCAATATCATTGGATTCTGTCTATTTATGGCATTATATTTGTAGAAGAAGAGCGCATGTGGCGCAGTGGTTAGAGGTGCCCTGCGTCGCACACGAGGTCAGTGGTTCGATCTCGCGCTCATGGCTCACCAAGCCATCCATCCCTCCGGGGTCGGTAAATTGGTACCAGGCAGGTCTCAGACTTGTCTGGGAGGATAAGCAGCACTGACTCGGTTCAGCGGGAGGCCACCGCGAGTCATTGTAAAGGCCAGATGTGCATTCAATCACCTCAAACGAAGTTAAAAATTGAAGTCGAATGCATGGCGCATCCCTCAGGGATTGATCAACGCCGAGAGCTTTATCCTTTTATCCTTTTATTTGTAGAAGGAACGTTCACAGTTGACGGATGGGAAATGTGATTCGACTTCTGCTTCCTTAATAAAACAAAGGTTGCTCTATCTCGTTGGTGAATGCGATATAGATAGAGCGACTTGTCGCATTCCGATGTGTGGGAGAGTTTTCAGCACAATTCAGGTTGGTTTTAAGCAGTATCTCTGAATTTTGTGGACGTCATGGTGATCGCCAAGAGCATTGCCATGTTTGGCCTTGGTGTTAATTCAGGTATTGGCATGGCATATGTCCTATTCTCATCATGATCTGGCATCAGAATCCACCTACGGCACTCTCTGCTTTGTCTGTGGGATTCGCATGAATACTGTGAAGGTGATTCGACTTATTTCAGTTGTACGTGGCGTTTTAATATGAAGTAGTTAGCAACAGTAACTGAGCCAGCGATTTCTTCCTATGGATCAGTGTTTTAGGGTTAAAACCGCTCATCTCATTAGCAAGCATAAAGAACTGTATTCATCTCACAACCAGCAATGTGTATACCAACGGCAACCAGTAATTTCTCCGCTGGCTCCAGCTGCTACACGGATCGCTCAGTGTGCTATTGATGAGTATGTGGATTCATTAGAAGTCTTGTTTTGATGTAACAGTTTGTAGTGTTTGGCGTTGAGCAATCCCTTGCAGATGCATCCTGCATCCGACTGAGCATCATGAAGGTGATTACATACATATTTTACTCTCCAGTACATCATATAAATGTCCCTTATCACAAGGATGCTTTGATGTGAGCAGAATTCAGAGATACGGACGGGCTTCGAACTTGCACTGGTCTTCATGGGGGGTCACGTGTTATCCTTCACACTGACAGAGCTCCTTGCTTTACCTTTTTCTCAGCCATCTTCTGCTCTTTCTTCTTTGAAAGAGGCAGTTCCGCTAATATAAGAAAACTAGAAAAATTATCTTACAATTTCATGGTGGGTGCCACAGCCGAGTAGTTGTGATGCTCGTCGCGGGGCGTTTAGAGCCGGGCTCCACCCCTCAACTCTCTCCGGCAGTCAGCAACGAACGCCTAATGGAACGCCACACCCAGGCTATCTTTTATATTGCAAGGAGACGAACTCGACTATATTCTACGACGTTTCAGCAGAAGACGAAAAAGCCCGAATACCGTTAGAAGCACTGAGGTCCGCACAGAAAAAAAAAACAGTGAAGGTGAACAATAAAGTGCCTAAAGTAAAAAGTCTACTGATTGCTTACAAAAGCCTGTTGCATTCAACTCATTTTACTGCACCTCTTTGTTGCAGAGATCTGGATGGTGATTATACTTGTCAAGAAAACTCGTTTCCGTTCAGGGAAGACTTCAGATATCACAAAAATCATCAGTAGATTTATTGTGCAATATCGGTAGGAAATGACTTTTTGGTATAGCATCTATATGCATCGCGTAACATTCAATAAATATGTAATTTATGTATCTTTATAGTTCAACTTTGTGCAAGACCACAATAAATACTGATTTGAACCTTTTTGTTTCATAGCATGTGAAAATTATTTGCAGTTACCATTTCTGCTTTTCTAAAGGAAGGTAGTACTCGGCTAGAATGGTCCCTCGATTACTCAATCGGTCGTTGAGGTGTTATTTTGTGATAAATCGTCCGTATAGTAGCAAGGAAATGGCGTATCGGAAAAGCGTCTCATTGGGTCTGAAGCAGTTGATTGTAGTGTGAAAATCTATGTTAGCGTAATTTTATTTTTTTCAAAATACAACTCTGAGAACACAGTGTTTCTAGCTTCTTATTTAGATACCTAAATAAGTAGTCATCTATAGGTAAATTTCTGACCGAGTTTTGGATGAAATTGTTATGCTCTACTATTGTGATATACCTTCTAAATCATAATAAGTCATTGTTTGCTGAAATTTTATTTTAGTTTTTCCTCTGAACAAATGTTTGACGTAGTCGCCGACGTTTCCCAATATCACAATTTTGTACCGTGGTGCCGGAAATCCAATGTCCTCATGGAGCACGATAATTTGCGATTGGTAGAGCTGGAAATTGGTTTTCCGCCTCTTCTGGAGAGTTATCGAAGTCGAGTAACTGTCGTGCGACCGTCAGTTGTCCATGTATGTTTGGAACAAATTGTCACCTAATCGGTATTTGGTCACTTTGAATCCCTATCAAAATTTACTTTGAGTTTGGTTAAAATGAGGCACAACATTTTTCTAAGATGTTCATCTACTGGAGCCAAGTTTTCCTTGTGCGAAGATACAACGTCTGCTATATTTCTTTACATATCTTTATTGCTGATTGCTTTGGAGAAGTTCGGTCTTCATGGGAATCGTCACTCTATGGAGGGTTACCGAGATTCGAGGTATCAACGCTATCCCAGATCCAGATAGGTCGGCGACTGAATGTGGTGAAAGCCCATTAATGAGCTAGCACTGTTGTCTCGACATTTCGAGGAAAACCATGCTCAAACAGTATCACCATAATTGCGATGACGCCTAGTCTTTCCGTAGCATGTGAATGGGACGATGCCTAATTTCATGTCCAACCTGTTATGACCCCTGTGAAGCTCACACTGGCCACAGTGTCCGACAATGTGGAACGATACGTTATATGATTTTTGTTCATGTAAATTTGTGTACGCGTAGAAAAAACTCTTGTCCACCGTGCAGGGCTGTCAGCATCTAATAAAGTAGTATAAGTTGTGCAAAGAATGTCACGATGATTACCCTGCAGTTCGGATGTTTTCTCATTTCCTAACATGCTAGGATACTTCTTGAATGGCCCTTCTTTACAGAATATAGTGGGCCGCGAGTGTGTTGTGGTGGCTAGAGATGTTTGCTAACGCCGCGTCCAAAGCACAGCGATCCTTCCATTTCCAGATTTAGTATTTTACCGGTGTCTACAATACACACGTGGTCCTTGGTGCGATCCTGCGTTCCAGGTACAGCAATTCCTCTATCTACAGAATCGGTATTTCACAGGACTTGTGTGGGACACCGTTAACTCTATATCGTTAGGCTTCTGCAAGTAATTGTAGAGGTCAGATATGCATTCAGCCACTTTTGAAGTGCTGCATAATGATGTAGAAAGCGTGACGCATCCTTCAGGAATCGATTAATGCCGAGAGCTTTATCCTTAACCCTTCAATCCTTAAAGTTTTGTACTCAAGCTTGTGTCACAGGTTGTGGTAATCACTTCATTATGTTTCTCTTTACAGTCTGTTGTCGTTGACGACTCTGTTTTCAACACATTGGTAACAACATTTCGATTTGGTAAAGGACAACCAACGATCCAACAGTCTTGCACTTTGCATTATGACCTTGTGTTCGAATTCAAATCGGCATTTCATTCCCGCATGGCTCATCTGTTCTTTGATCAAGGTGATCTATTCTGGTTTTCCTCGTATGGTGTTACAAATCAAGACGAAATTATTCTGAGAAACTGTTTTGAAAAAAAAAACTTATCGCGGTTTGTTACGTCAATGACTCACGTACGTTTCGGCAGTGACGCCCGTCTCATCAGAGCCATATGCCCCACTAGTCACCCCTACTGATATACGTTTCAGCGGTCTCTTCCGCCTCATCAGAGCCATACACCCCACCAACCACTCCAAAAGAGTTTGATGACATTTTTTTCTTGAAAAAATCTTCGAGTCGAATTTTGGAGAAATTTTCCGCAATTGAGCAAAATTTCTAATTTTTCCAAAAGAAAATCGGAAACCGAAAAATACCACTGTGAAGGTTTGTGAATGTATAACCCACCACCATAGGAAGTGAGAAAGGTTATTTTCGCGTAGATAGGGTAGTGCTAACGTGATGGATAAAGGAAACCTTCCGTTTACTGAAATTATTACGCATTTTTGGTTTTAATTTAGTTAGCGAAGCCCACTATAAGACCAGATATGTTTACTTGAAGTTCAACGGCTTTATTATCTTTCGCTAAGAATAAGTCATATAACTCATCGCATATAATCTCGCAAATTTGCTAAAAATTTGGGACAGGATTAATATTTCGAAAGACTGTGATATGGTCTTAGAGCAATACGGTTTGTCCAAAAAATCCTAGCTATCCTCAAATTATATATACTGGCGTAATAAAGCCAAGCAAACGATAATCGACAATCAACCACTGTGAAAGAACACCACGGTGGTTTCTCACCTTACAGAGAGTGTAATTTGAACGGCTTCGATTTCCTATAATAGGAGGCGACTAGCCGAAAGGCACCGTGCTAGTAATGAGGCCGGAAAGCCTAAGCTTTTGTCTAGCACTGTGTGTGTCATAACAGACTCATAAAAGCTTAGACTATGCTATCAGGATTATCTTCGAATTTTTTTGGAGTTACCGAATAAGTAGCTCAGTACAATTACACTAATGAAGTGCATAATTCGTAAGTTCTCTGGAACTGCTCCTTTATATCCTCCTTTATATATATTTGGCATATTTCATGGAGTGAGTTCGAAAAATATTCGAAGTGACTTTTCAGTGGTGAAAACCATGGTTGGAGCTTTCTTACGACGGACAGAGGAAATTATGGCAAGCCATCAATACCTCATTCCAGAGCTACAATTTTACGATATCAAAACTAAATTACTACTCATTTGCAACTTGTTGGCGTAAGTACTCATAATGCTTTGCTACTTGCCTTTCCGATTGCACGATTCCGGTATTCGTCTCATTGTTCTTATTATTCTTAATCTCATAGGATTATTTCTATAATTATCATTTGTCATCGCCATTGACCTAAGCCCTCTATCATTAATCATTACCTCTGAGCTGAATGCCCATGTGGTTCAACTGTTGATAGCATCATTATAATTCAAAAATAATTACAGTGGATATTCAATATGGTTGAATAATATCTCAGAATGATAGCAGAAGAGGAGCCTCGCTAGTGCAGTCTTTTAGCAAACGCCCTCAGGAAGGGTGAAACGCGAATTCGACCCTTGCTTGAGGTTTAGAATTCTGCATATCACTCAGCATTATTGATGATATAGTTTTAATACCATACCCCTGCTAAAAAACCGATCAAAAAAGATATAATAAAGACTAGAACAAAGATTAAACACATGTACCGAGCAGTATAAGTCAGCCCTAAAACAGACCACATGGCATGTTGGCTCAAGTAATAGTTGCGATATGTTGAACTTTGAGCTTGGTCTTGAGAAAACACTTGAAACTACAGGTGTAAACAGAGATTTTTTGCCGAGTTGTCTTGGACTGGAATGAACAAGCTTAGAAAACGACGAACGTTCGTCGCTATTATGAATGACAATGATCGTCTCGACAACTCGTTCTCCGCTTGATGTCTCCTATTATGTCATTAGTGATCTCATCCACTTTCTTGGAATTGCTTCCATGCTATCTCGGCGGTTTTATTTGCTCCTAGTTTTTATAAGCAATCAACTAAGATGGTGGACATCATTGAGACCGAGTAAATTAGAAATTTATCCGTATCTAAGGATAACTATGAAAATCAACAATGTTCGAGATGCAAGTGCAACTTCAAATTACAACGTATCAAAGAGAACCGAATAACAAGTATTATTCAAAACCACTATAACAGTTAGTAGATGGCAGATATGCTTAATAACATATAACAATTGAACTTCACGAAACAAAATGAGATTTGTAGTCGAATATGTCACAAGTACCCTAAGATGCGAGGTTAGAACATTCCTCCTCCCATTCCTCCCATTCCACCCATGCCGCCCATACCACTCCCCATTCCTGGTGCTGGTTCTTCTTTCGGCAATTCAGTCACTACACATTCCGTTGTCGCAAGTAACGAAGCAACTCCAGCTGCGTCTTGTAAAGCGGTTCGCACAACCTGGGAAATTTTACAGGTTGGACTGATTACGAAAAACAATGTTCAAAGGTTGAACCACAAAGTCTCAAAAACATGCAAAATATGATAATATAGCTGGGTAGCCCAATAAGGCCGATAAAAAAAAAACGTGAAGGATGAAGCTCTCGACGTTGATGCCTCATGCTCGTCTAAGTCTGTCATCGTTTGAGGTGACGAATGTATATCTGGTCTTTACAATGACTCGCGGTGGTCTACCGATGTATCAAGTCAGTGCTCCTATCCTCCCAGGAAAGTCCGGTATCAGTTTGTCGATCCCTCTGATATAAAGGGTTTCGTGAGCTTTGATCACGAGAGCCAACATCGACCACGTGTGTGTGTGTCTGTATGTGTCGCAGAACACAAACTACTGCATCGCACGCGTCTTGAGAGCGATATTCCACGCCAAATGTTTCATCTTGACCCACAGGACTACTTTACAATGAAACAAGTAGAGAGTTTAGTCCAAAATTCGAATACTGAACTTTAGGATGTGATGATGTGATAGGTGGTACCGCCGAGATCTACGTTATTTGCTGCTTACGAGCCATGAAGAACGATATAATACGGAGATGACGCAGTAAGACCTGCATCCCTGCTTCAATAATTGAATTTTGAAAAGATGGGAAAAAGCTTCTCGGTCTTCATCGTCATGTTCCAATAAATTCCTGTTTTCCACATGTTACTTTATTACACACAAAATTCCGCAACACCCCTTTCCTTATTTGGCAAGGCTTGCTGTTGTCATCTATTACTAGCAAAGAAGCATTAATAATAGCTCCTTTTTAACGACGAGCTAGCAACTCTCACCTGTTACTGATAACTGATACCATGGCAATTACATTGTATAATTTGCAAATTTACCTTGGTTGGATCAACAATACCAGCTTCGAACATGTCCACAAATTTATCATTGAGGGCATCATACCCGTACCCGCCATTGCTATTCGATAACACCTACAATCACAGTCATAGAACATTGTACTAGTTGAGAAAAACAAAACGTATAAACACATTGATAACCTTTTCAACAACAGGAGCAGGTTCTATTCCTGCGTTTTTGACGATTGTGCTTATTGGTTGACGAAGTGCCTTCTTGACTATATTTACGCCCATCAACTGGTTTTCATTAGGAGCCTAAACTTTCAGAACTATTACACCAACTGTATCGGCTATGATACTTTTGAACAAATAACAGTTATATTCAGCACAAGGAAAGCTCCCCGTAAATTCAAGATTATCAGGTGAATATGCCCATGTCGCGGGCATGAAAAACGTCTCTCATCCTTCGTTTCTCTACAGATTCGCTTCTAGTTAATTGGATTTCCCTATGCGAAAGAAGTAAAAATCGTTCTCAGCCTCAACATTGAACGTGAAACTGCAATTTTACACCCAAATCACACACGAACGATCCAGTGAACCTATCGTGTAACAAAACCACGCAACTTACCCATACCCGTATCCACTTAAGGAGAAAAATAATAACTGAAAACATTTCTTAAGAACGCAATTTAAGTTGTGGCAATCGATCCAGCAGAATTTAACAGTAAGCCGAGATGAACGACAGCAATGAACAAAAACTCCACTGGTCTCTGCACACAGGCTGATCAACGAGTAACGGAACTGCCCCTATTCATATGGTGATTTTCCGATCAGCTAGTACTTTATACAAGCCTTAACCAATGACAAGCTTTTGACTAACCCGAGAAACTCAATGATACTGCACACCAGACACTGATACTAAAACTATAAATTAGAAAATATGTCGTGCAACGATCCCACCGAGTAGTACACGACAATTATATGCTGTCAAAGGTGAAGAGAGACCATTGTAAACTTTGAACAATCAATGAGATATCCCCGGGAAATCTTACGCCTTAGAGATATTAGATCTTCTCATAAGTTTGACACTGGAGCCATAAACATAAAATTTAGTAACCAAAAGTAATTGAAATTGCATAACAACACTACTCAAAAATCTCAGGTAAAAAATCAATACAATCAATGCTACGCAATTTGTCCATACTTACCGCGTCAAATATGCTGTTTACGACTGCGAATTGAATGGCAGACCGCCTTTCCAAGAACATCAACCGAAGAAGGCTCAAGGATCAACCCAAGTGCTACCGTGAGCACCTCGACCGCCGCAATCAGGCCCTGTCACGTCGACGTCGCCGCAATCTCATCCTTCTTGAAGACAACAAAAGGCGATATGCCACCAAATTGGAAGGAGGTTGACTGAACTGGCAGAGTGTTTCAAGATCATCCATAATACAGTCTTGAGCTGTTGCAGTTTGACTATCATCCCTTCTGGTCGCTGGAGCACTTGCTGAGTATGGAAAAGTACTGAAAAATCAACCATTTGCGTCGACAGTCAACAACTTTCCTTGAATCCACGGATGACGAGTTTTATGAGCGCGGCATTGATCTGTTATCTAAGAAGTCGCGAAGATGTGCACAGGCCGATAAGCTCGTACTTTGAATAGTGTTTATTAAGGAATTTTAATCACTTCTGATTGAAAACTAAGTGTTTATTGATCTATCGCCAAAACTATGAGACCTTGTATTTCAAAAAATGAGGAAGATTATACTACGCGAACTGAAACCCTACTCATGTAGGAATAGAAACTTGACTTCATCTGTGGTTTTTTCGAACTCCGAGTTTATTTGTGATATAATCCCCACCTGCCATATGCAACTTTTTTATAACAATTTTGGAGAGGATAAGAGTACCTTGAACGTTTCAAGACATTTCAGTGATCGTAGAAGAGCCACTCCACCACCGGGTACAATTCCTTCTTCGACAGCTGCACGAGTTGCACACAGAGCATCCGTAACTCGATCTTTTTCTCGTTTACCTCAACCTCAGACGCACCTCCTATCTTCAAAACAGCAACACCTTTCGAGAGTTTGGCAAGGCGTTCGTTTAATTTCTCCTGGAATTTTGAGAAAAAAATTGCATTGCTGATGTGAATTGTCTCTTCCATAAGCCATACCTTTTCATACTCGCTAGTTGACTGTTCAACTTCATCACTGATTTGCTCGATCCGTTTTTCAATCTCGGCGGCATCACCTTTACCACGTAACAACAGCGTGTCCTCCTTTGTGATAGTAACCTCCTCAACCTACAAGAAACTACGTTTATGTCCATCCTAATACTCACAATATTTCCTGCCAGTTGAACATAGGAAGAGCTCGAACCTCTCCAAAGTCACTGAGTTGAATGTCCTCTAGTTTGACCAGATTTGAATCGTCTCCGAATACAGTACCACCCGTGGCGATAGCCATATCTCTTAGCGTATTCTTCCGATTATCGCCAAATCCTGGTGCTTTCACAGCTACTACTTGCAGCCCAACCTAAACAAATATTAATCTTGAGATAGCATCCGAATAGCGATATAAACAGCATATGGAACGCACTTTTAATCGATTGAGAACGAGTGTGGTAAGAGCCTCTCCGTCAACATCCTCAGCGATGACAACAAGAGGCTTTCGAACCTTGTTAGCCAACTCAAGAGCAGGAACAATATCCTGGACATTGCTGATCTTCTTCTCACTCATGAGAACTAAGGCCTTTTCATATTCAACCTGGAAAGATACTTCATGAGAACGACTCCAAATGACTCCTACTTAGCCAGCACACTCACCTTAGCTCCCTTTGAGGTATTAATGAAATAAGGGGAAATATATCCTCGGTCGAACTTCATACCTTCGATCAACTCCAACTCGTCGTTTAGTGTCTTTCCATCTTTCACGGTTATTACCCCTTCTTTCCTACCTTAACTATATGAGTAGAAAACGTCACAGTGAAATTCTAGCTGAGCACTTACTTTCTTCATAGCTTCTGAAATAAGGTTGCCAATAGCTTTATCACCATTTGCAGAAATTGTTGCTACTTGGGCAATCTCGTCAGGTGTTGTCACCTGAAAACATAGAGCACTTGCAAAGCATCAGTCTGCCACGAAAGCAAGATGTAGGTAGCAAAAACAGCTTCTGAACAAACCTGTTTACTCTGTTCTTTAAGATCTTTCACAATAAGCTCTACTGCAGCCATGACTCCTCTTCTAATCTCAATAGCATTAGCACCTTTACTGATATTTTCGAAACCCTCTTTAGTTATGGAACGAGCCAGTATTGTCGCACAAGTAGTACCATCTCCAGCTTCTTCATTGGCTTTGTTCGCAACATCCTATAATGTCTATAATGAGCAAATGTTGAGTATATTCATGTCTAAGTCGGCCATGGCTCTTTGAAAGCTCGTAAGACGTCTTTTAAAGGATTGAATGGCGTTGGTTGACCGGGATTGTACACCACTCAAGAGTTACTGACACTAATCGGTTCTTTTGATATCAACATTACGATTTCAATCGCCCTTTTAATTCTCGTTTTTCTAGATAACTGAATCAAAATACCTCACAGGATAGTTCTACGGCGCAAATTCATTATTTTTAAGAGTAACAATTTAAAAAGAGGATAAAGCCTTCGGCAATGATCAATTCCTAGGAGGCGCATTATTCATTTAACCTCATCAAAGTTCCTTTGAAGTGACTCATTGCATATCCGGCCTCTATAATGACTTGTGGTGTCCTAAGAATGTATCAAGTCAACGCTGTTATCCTCACAGACAAGTTTCAGTACGAAATTGTCCAGTCGGAGGAATGGAAGGCTTAGTGAGCTTTAGGTGCGGTACCGAACACCGACCATCGATTAATCGACGTTTGTGTCGCAGAGCACCTTTAACCACTGTGCCATACGCGCTCCTCGAAATATGAACTGAAAAATCTTCCGCTAAGATAGTCCTTGTTCGAAAGGCTACGCGGGTGCACCCTTGTGAAGAGTACGGGTTAACTGGATTTAAGAACAATAGCGCACTGTAAGAACCTAACCTAGAGACGTAAACAAACTTGGGTGATGAATTCCATGCATTTCATCAGATAAAACGTATACGCATTGATACGCATGCATGTATGCACGGATACGATTGCACTAGCGAAGATACCATCACAAAGTGATTCGTTGAGGGATATTCGTAGAACTCTTGGAGTCATCTACAACAAGCAAGCCTATACATGGTACCCACGGTACATGCCATATCTTGTCACATCCAGCCATCCACCCGCTAATAAGATAGGTCTATGTCTATGAATGCACGTTCTCACCGAACAATTGAATCAAAGCACAAAAAAGTCTTTTATATAGTTTCCGTGCAATCTTTTCATCAACAAAGTCCACTGGATAGATTTGAAGAAAATGAGGGCGAGCGAAGTTTAGTGCTGGGCTGAGCCTTCAGTTCACTTGGCAGATGACAGGAGTACACGGGGCACCAGATAAGCTTTGAGGACCACTTGATACGTTTAGTACCAAGTCGTGCTAAGCCACGTCTCGTGGGAAAGCAGCCAGACAGCTAGACGCGCGGATGCCGCCTGCCTATCAACAGTGGCCCTCAAGGGGATAGGTGTAAAAACCATACAACAAGAAACCATATCTCACTTGAATGAGCTTAGCTCCCATATTATGATACTTATCTTTCAGATCGATTGCTTTTGCAACTGTGACTCCGTCCTTTGTGATCTTTGGACTTCCCCACGACTGCTCGATTATCACATTTCTACCCTAAATAAGTCCTAATTAAAACATCTAAATCATATTGTTATAAAACTCGGTATTAATGGAGATCGATGAATGGAATACCTTGGGACCCATAGTTACTGAGACTGCGTCGGCCAGCAGATCAACACCTACAAGCATCGCCTTCCGGCCTTCTGCTCCAAACTTGACATCCTTGGCAAAATTCCGGACAAGGGTACGTGTAAGACGAGAAGAATTGCCCAGTCGCAGCATATTCTCACTGAAAAATAAGCGCATTCAATCCAATACACACCTGAGAAGAAGGAAGGATTAGAAGCGAACACAAAGATATCGAAGTCGTTTCATATGATCCTTTATCGACTCAACACCCTTCCAGTAACTGGGGTGGGTATTGTTCTCTATGGAACTCATACTCGACATTCAGCACGATATACATCTCGCTCAAGATGGAAAAATATCTAAGGATTACAAAAAGAAATTAATAAACACAGTCCATCCAAGAGAATACTGGGTGGTGGTAAACAACTAGAACAGGGTTAATATGAACGATATACAGAGTAAGAACAAAAATAGACCAGCCACTAAGCTCAGAACATGACGCAATTCTTAAAAGAGAAGCGCAAAAGTTTGAACTCGAGGTGATGGGCAAGATGCCACAGGGTTTCTAGAGAACTTACCGCAACCAACACGACGGTCACTCAAGTCCAAAGGTCCCTAGTCTACAGATAGGAACCAAATTCTAACCCGCGAATAATCCTGAACCCAACACTTCGATACCACTGTCTGGCAACCACAACCCTTATGGGACCATGGACCCAGGTCTACGTCTCCAACCTTCAACATGTTGCGTCTAACCATGGCGACTAGTGGCGCACGACACTGTTAGACACAGCACGCTGGGGGTTAGAGAGGCAGGCTGTGGTCTCACAATCCCGTGAGGGTCAAGAAAGGAACCGAAGTTTTTTTATGCGATCAGCGACACTCTATCGATCCGATATCCCTCCATGCAAATTCGCCGTTTACCAGAAAATACCACGTATCGCTCAGATGGATAAATATCCTGAAATTCCATCGATAGTAACGATTTAAAGCAAGTAAAAAGCACGGCCAAACACGTCCCCTTCCCATAATATTTCTTCCTTTTTTATTCATTTCCTCAAAAATGAGAATAAATACAAATTATTGGAAATCACTTAATTAACTTTTAAGTGCTATTTTCCCGCACAGACCACTCCTGTTCATAAAATCTCAAGGTACTTAGGGGTTAATACAATACTAGGCGAAAGTAAAAGTTCGAACAGGGTTAATATAAACCGTAAAGAAAGTACTACTACAAATGACTCAGCAACATAGCCAGCAAGGATGATGCAATCTCCACAAAAAACCAGGGCAAAAGGGTTAGCCAATCGATGGTAGGCCAGCTGCCAGAGGGTTTCCAAAGGGTTAGGGCAAATACCAGAGGGCAAAAAGGTTCGGCAACTGATTGAAAGGACAGGCAGCAGAGGGTTTCCATGACACCTACCTCAACCAGGGGGAGGGGGGTTAGGGAATACCCGGCCCGAAAACGACCCACGCAATGGGTCACACTCAGCGAAACAAAGACGAGTGCGGGTGAAGCTGAAGAAAGAAATTTCGAGAAATGCTCCCCGATTGGCTGGCACCGCCCCCGTCAGTAGCCTAAAATTCGCTAAAATCGTTGTCCTCGGCAATCCCCTTAACGCTCGGATGACAGACGGAATGACGAGGTTGAGATCACGGCTGGAAACCTCACGAAGGAGGGCCCACCGCCCCGAGTGGGAACCGGAGCGTACCCGAGGGGAAACGGGGCTGGATTTGAAACGAACGCGGGCGAAATTCAAAGGACGAACGTTCGAGAAGCGAGCGTCGATTGGTCGGCTCCGCCCTCTCCTCGTCGGGGCAGCGAACGGGGGCAGTGGGCAGAGTTCGCTGCCTATCATCACCCGCTTGGACCACACCCTTTGGCTAGTTCGTCTCCTTCGATCCCGATACTCCTCTATCAGCGATGTTCCTCACAGCCGTTCGTCGTGCTATGGTCAGTTTGAGGATTACTTCATGTCTAATCAAGTTACTCAAGTAATTTAAGCCCTTTCGACCTATGTATATACATGTGTATATACGCATACACACATGCGTTCACATATATCTACGGGTACGTGTGTATGTGTATACGTGCACATACATTCACACATATGCGCATAATTAATTAAACCCATATGTTGATATTTTTTATCAATTCCCGCCTAATTGAGCTGTTTAAGTAATCTAAGCCCTTTCAACTTGTGCATACATGTGCATACATCCATGTACACACGTGTGTACATGCGTATATATATATATACGCATGTATGTGCGTGTATACAGGCGCATACACATACAGATACGTGTTTAATTTACCAGGATTTATTGTCTACAGAAATTTGGTTTTTTTTTTATCAATTCCCGTCTATTTTTATTGCATCATTGCTGTTATTGCTGTTAGAAAAGAAAGCAAATCTAGACCATCCATTCGTAGCAAGAGCTATGAAAAACGTTATATAATTACTGTAGTCTTTTATTTTAAAAACTCGCCTGGCCCTTGGTAAGACGTGCTTTGCGTTGCACCCAAGGTCTATGGATCGATCTCGCGCTCATGGCTCACCGAGCCGTTCATCCCTCGGGGGTCGGTCAGTTGGTAGCAGACTATCTCAGACTTGTCTGGGAGGTTAAGCAGCACTGTCTCGATACAGCTGAAGGTCAGCGCGAGTCATTGTAAAGGCCAGATGCGGATTCAAGTATCTCAGTCAAAGTTAGAAATTGAAGACAAATGCATGGCGCATCCCTCAGGGATTGATCAACACCGTTAGCTTTATTCTTTTTACTTTATTGGATTAACTTAGTTGAAATTCGATTTTTCTACGTCTACCCTAAAAATTCATAGTAAGAGCGGTTTGATTTTTGCAAAAGGGGCGGACAAAGGCGCGTTTTCTTTTTTATTTTGAACATCAATCAAAAATTACAATAGCTTAACTTCTGGTGGCACAACGGGCGTCAACAGTGCAACGGGTTAGAGCATGCGTTCCTGGACAGGGTGAGATGCGGGTTCGAGTCCCATCTGGACGGAAGTTTTGCACATCATTCTGGGTATATCTATAACTTAACTTCAATTTTCAATTTCTACCTAGTCATTATTGTTTATAGTCATAGCGGCAAAATCTTTTTCAATCACGCTTCTAACATCACACAGTGCTTTTTCGATGCTGTGCAGGGTAGTGTCAGAAAATACGGAATGAAATCTACTAAGACTCAAAAATAGGAAGAACAGGTGGAAATAAGAGTAAATGAAAATCTCCAAGAGTTGCTAAATCAACAAAATTATTAGTAATTACTAAAATTAACATTAAGTACTTTTCCCAGCACAGAGCGCTCTATCCAAAACTTCTAGCGCGATATACATTGTTATTCAGTAGAATGAAAAAGAAGACTAGCTGTTTGTTTTACGCATGAATCAGATACTTCTTATGTGCTGTGATAGTTATCCCGCTGTAGACTCGCTAAAATGTTGTTTTAGACTGGAGATATTCTAAAATCGTTCAAACCTCTTCACGATCGTGTACTTGTCGAACGAGCAGCCGCCGAGACGAAGACGAAAGGCGGTATTATGTTACCTGAGAAATCACAAGGCAAGGCGAGTCCTTACATTTAGAATATCGGATTTTTTTTTTTTTGCTGGTGATTTAAGATTTTGGTGTCTCCCACCTTTCACAACATTATTGGGCAATCAACAACGAACGCTCTGTGGAACATCACATACGGATGAAATGAAGCAGTAATAAGAGTGATATGTAGAGGTGAAAGATGGCCGAATGGTTAGTGATGCTCGGCGCGAGATTGATCTCCTACCCTCCCCAAAACTCGCAGGTAATCAATCAAACGCCCCAGCCTGGCTGTCCTCGTGATTGCATACGTACTCGACCATTTTTCAACGAGGTCAATCAAGGAAACGAAATCCTCAAGCAAGCGATGAATGCGAGAGGCAATGGGGATACGCGTATTTGTAAAATTGTTAGGGACGAACTAAAGCGAAAGTGAAGTGATTAGAGACTTTATAGGTGCTTGAGGCCACTGTCCTTGCCGTTGGACCCGGTGCTCGTAATGAAAAGGGAGATGTCATTCCCATGTCGGTTAAGACTGGAGATCGCGTACTTCTTCCCGAATACGGCGGAACTAAGGTATGGTTTGCAGCAGCTTTCCGTGTCAGGGAAACTCTCGTTTCAGAGAGCTAAGGCGATTCTCATCTTTTGCACGTTAAGGTGATTGTTGACGAGGTAGAGTACTCAATTTTCCGGGAGCAAGATCTACTTGGTGTTTTCCACTAGATCTACACATAATTTGTCACACGGATGTAATCTCGTTTTTTTAGATGTTGACGTTATTTTGTTCACTTTTGTTGTTAGTCGTTGTCAATTGAGGCTATTTCAATGTTTTCATAATGAACTGATTCATCTATTTTTGTTATACTCAAATGAAGAATCCTAGTTTTTCTACTCATTCAAAAAGACTTGAGACAACTACTTTTCGAATAAAATTTAGCCATTGTAGCCGAATTGAATCAGATGAAAAGCCTTACTGCATTAGAAAACGATAGGTTTGAGTTTCTAAATGCTTTCCATAGGCGTCTTCTTGAAACATTCAACTGTTTAGTACAATAATATCTATTTATCAGAGTGGAGTATGATCATGGAAATGAATGCACAAAGGAACGGCGGCCATCAAGCCCCGTAGCCCTAAAGAGTCAAAATCTCCGTAAGAAGTCCTAGTAGTGCAGGTCAACACCAAAAATTATAGCCTTCTCTGTAGCAGCCTAGTCGTGATTATTTAGTTTTTGCTGTTATTACTTTACTCCCTTTCTAAAAATTTCTGAACAACATGAGCCCTAACGGGACCTTGGACTCACGGACGTCTCTAGCCATTAGCGTGTTGCGTCTAACGATGCACTTGAGGGTTAGACCCATTGTTGTACACAGCGCTGTTGGAGAAGCAGAGGCCGTGGGTCCACAGTCCAGTAAGGGTTAAGTGCATAGATATGGCGGACTTTCCACGAATTTCTCAAGAGTAAAGATCCCTTTACTAAATGCAAGGTGCTTCAATCACGTATGATCTGGAAATGTAGACAACGCGATATCTTCTATTCTTCTGATTGAAGTTACGAATTCTTCTGACTTGCTGATTTCGGAATATCGTAAGCATAACGTACTGCCTGAAATGTTCTCCCTTGGCTTTGACGCAGCAATCTCAAAGTCCACGATATAGTGCAAGTAGCTGCTATCACTTTCCGACTCCACCTCATAGATGCGGATAGTCGTCTTATTCTTCTGGTTCTTGATTTAGGATCCTATAATGGTTACGAAAGAAAGAAAAATAGAGGCTTATCAGCAATAAGTTCTCGCCAAATTGGAAATATAGTTGCGAAGGAAAGAAGGACAACATTCATTAACACTGCCCTAGATCATAGTATATGTCATCATGGGAATAATGAAAAGGTTCCAGAGTTAAAATGGCCAATGTGTACAGCTGATAAGGTGAACTTTCGTTGCAAGTCAAATTTTCATGGCTATTATCACATATACGCGCATTTAGGAGCGCGTGTGGCGGCGCAGTGATTAGAGGGCTTTGCGTCGCACACGAGGTCTATGGTTCGATATCGCGCTCATGGCTCATCGAACCATCCATCCCTCCAGGATCGGTAAATTGGTACGAGACTGGTCTCAGACTTTCCGGGATGATGAGCAGCACTGACTCGGTTCAGAGGCCATCGCGAGTTATTGTAAAGGCCAGATATGCATTAAATCACCTCAAACGAAGTTAAAAATCGAATGCATGGCGCAGCATTCTGGATTGATCAACACCGAGAGCCTCATCCTTTATTATCACACATGGGGGTCGAGCCGAGTGGTTAGTGATGCCCGACGCAGGACTGATCCCACATTCCCTCAACACACTCTCGGGGAATCAATAACGAGCGCATTACGGAACGAGCACCTGGCTATCCTCGAGATTGCAAGGAGACGTGTTAGACCAGTATTCTATGACGTTCGTGAAGAAGGTGTAATACCCAAGCAAGCGAAGAGACAATCCGAATGTTAGACGTATTGGGACCCGCACAGTTCAGAAAGCTTGGTACGGGTCAAATAAGGTGATAAGTAACATATATGTGCAATACCATTTGATGCTGAAGAAGAGAGAAAAGAACAACTATATTAGGTAGAGCACTAAAGGTAAAGATGGTTCGCCTAGGTATCAGAGCTCGCTATAGACGGTGTTTTTTAAGCAAGAATCTATTATGACATTCCGTGTCACATTTCATCAGAGCCGATTATCCTATTGTTTACCTTAAATCCTATAAACATATGCTAATTCCACCGTGATGACTACTCAAGGGCAGATTTCCGCTGATTGTTTTGAACCCAACAGCTTTATTTTCGGTACTTCAGTGAAAATCTACTTTACTACTCACTTGGGTGGCTTCAGCTGTATCCAGCGCTTTTGTCCGTTTCGTTGTCCTGCAAATGTCGTCCACTGTCCATCGTTGTCTTGCAGTCGTCGTCGTGGATGCATGAGATTGGGGTCTGGTTTGCGATCGGCAGGCTTGATGATATGTCATCATCTCTTCAAGTTTACACGTTTGTACATGTTGAAAGTGATTTTTCCCGAAGTCGCAAAATAGCCGTGCTAGTCGTATCAAGGCGCTGACCATATGCATTCACCACTGCTTGTCAGTCAGGTGACTTCTGCTCAAAAGCACTGCCATATCCAGCGCTTCGATCCAGTTCGATGTCCTTCAGATATCCTCCACTGTCTAGGGTTGTCTTGCAATAGTCGTTGGTGGATGAGGTTAAGGTTTGGTTTGCATTTGGCAGCGGCGTAGCTTGATGATATATCATCACCTCATCAAGTTTACATGTTCGATATTGGCTAAACATGATTTATTCTGGAATCGTAAGATAGCTGTGCTGGGGCGTACCCAAGTGCTGACTATATGGGATCACCGTTTCTTGTCAGTGACGTTGAGGTCACCTAACTTGCTGCTGGGATTATTCTTGGACGGCAAAGATAACTGCGACTGATGGGCCTACTAACCGAGAAATGAATTATATCGAGAATTGCTAATAGGCATTATCAAAGCAATTCATCTAAGGAGGTTGAGTTATTCGCAAGAACTCGACTTCATGCTAAAGTTGAACCCTTGATTTACCCTGACCGGCGGTGCGTGGCTATATATTTTCCAAATTTAGCAGCTTTCTATCAAAATAATGTTGACGTCTTCTACGTCGGATTTGCTGTGGTTTTTGATTACTAATATACTATTCTCTGTTTTCATTTTTGAGCCAAATGAGGTTTTTTAAATCAATCTATTCAAACAGCTGACGTCTACGCTACTTCGCCTTCATCTGAACCTGGAAAAATCAGACTGTCCACAGCCCAATCAGCCATATTGACGAATCTATAAGGTTGAAATTCTGCATATCAAAATGCAAACATTCAACTTGTCAAATCTGTGAGTTTCGTCTCCGACATAATATGGCCAAACGCTTGGAGTCATTGATGAGATTTGGAGATTGTGGAGTGTCAATGAATGCACAGTGTAACAGTTCCAAAAATTTCGACGTAGCAAATTTGATCTTAAAAACGAGGAGATTCGCAGATGCCTTCTACTATTGACGATGGTGATTTTAAAGGTTTTCTAGAAATAAACTCGCGTGCAACTGTTTGAAAGCTTATAAAATATCTTGATTTAAGCGTCTCATTTTTTCAAAACATCTAAATATGAATGGAAAATCGAAATAGCTCACCTAATAAATGTCGTAGGGACTAAGTGCCAGCCAAGAAGTCGAGGTTTTACGGTGTTGTTAGAGATTTGAGCAACCAGACCATCGGTTCTCTATGACGTGCGACGGCTAATGGCTACAATCTACTATATGCGGTGATCATCGATCCAGATGTTGAAGGCGATGAAGTTCCACAGTACTTCTTGAAGCAGAAGTTGCACTGAATACTTATCGTTTGGTGGGCTACAACTAAGTTGATATATCACAACTTTCCAAATCTTAGTGAAACGGTCACCGCGCAGATGTCCAGTAAATCGACTAACGGCACCCAAGGACATCAACGGCTCTCGCTCCAGTAAGTCACAAGAAGCAGAATAATTCTTCTCCATAATAAAGAGCGACCATACGTCATATACCGACGCTGCAGAAGTTGAATGACATGAGCCAAGAAACACTGTCTCATGCATCATGCCCACTAGCCTCTCACCAGCAGCCGCCACATTCTCAGGCATCTTGACAACTTCCTGTGCGAGAAACACTCCAGGGAACTAAATCGAACCCCAAAGTGTTTCCAATAGGCTCATCGCCTAAAGATGTCCGTAATTTTTTCTCTTCAATTGGCGTGAATAGACTAGTTTTTCCTTTGGAAAGATATGTACACTATGATGGTTCTTATTTCGATCAGTTAAAGTTATTTTTAGATGAGATATGTTACTTTGAAAAAAATGAGTTATACTCATTCATTTATCCTCTTGGTAGCCAATAGCTCTCAAATGCTAGAAATTCTGGGATCCGCATAGTACATGTAATGACAGATCATGAAAAGAAAAGGTACCTGATCGTGAAGAATTGAGAACCCTACGTCTTTGTATGTAGGATGCTTTGAGGCTATCGCCTTAATAATGTAATTAATCGTCCAAAATTGTTTCGAGTTTAATTTACGGTTCTCATTACTTGAAATTTGGAACTGGAACCCAATCTCTAAAAGAATTTCAATCAAGCACTACAATAGGAAATCTAGGCGTTGAAGAGCCTCTTTGAGTCACGCCAGATAATATTTGCTTCTTTTCATTTTTCTCGTTTATTATCATAAATCTTGTTTTGTTGTCGAAAAATGATTTTTGAAAGAATAAAAGACGCAAAATTTTTTTTATACTTCTCACAAGTAAACATTAGCGAGAGAAGAGAAATCAGTTATTGTTGGGAAAAATCTGTAGATCTCTAATTTTTATACGAATCAATCCAGTCTTTTATAAGCTGACATATGTGTGCTCAAAGATGAAAAGCGAAATTGTTCTCGGGTCACATCAGCTTCAATTTTAGTGCTACTTAGCATTCTATAATATCTTGCAAATGATTCAACAGAATGCAAATTCAGCAACCCTATCTTGTGTCTTTTCGCTTTACACCACCGTATTCGATGTCGACTCACAAATTCTTGGGTTATCTTTGAAAGAAAAAAAAAACTCGGTTTCGTTTCTCATAAATAACTATCGCACCTTCTAAACTGTTTATTATAAATAGGTCATAATAAGGGGGATCACAGTATAGCGAATGATGTACTTCACCAGAAACATCCCAACCATTATCTATGCGATACTAGGTTTTACCGAGTACCCACGATACGCAGTGGGTAGTGCTCACGTGACACCATTCTTACGCAATTATTCTTTTCTGGAATATATCTGATATCTGGAACAGAGTCTCGAACTCTTATTTTGAATCCAGTAGTGCTGAGTGATAAGTAAAATTCTGAATCTCAAACGGGAGTAGTGTCCACCCCGGTCAGGGTGGAACGCGGACTGAACTGTCGCCTGAGGTTCATAGTTTCCATCTCACTCAGCATTATTGCGTATTTCGTTATAAAATCTTAACACTGCTAAAAAGCGGTAAAATAAAGGATCCTTTGCAGAATGCTAGGATTGTGAAGTCAGAAATCCTAGATTTGTTTGAAAGGTTGAATCAAGCTCACATACTCATTTGATATTTTGGCTTCAGATTTTAAAGAATTTGGTTTTTTTTTGCCTTTCGAATCTCGTGGCGAAATGTAGGAAAAATGCACTGGAATTAATGCGACTTGTTTCGAACGAGTTCACACGTCATTCGTGTTCAGAGAGTCAACGTCTCAAAAAGAGCACGATGACCTACTATAGGTGAAAAAATTATACATTATATAGATACAACAACCACATGAACTTAGTCGTCGGACGCCTAAGTATTACTCGATTGTCGATTTGGTGGACAGGAAGAAAACTCCAATGTTTGGCAGAAATATATGTGGGTCGGCAAAGCTTACATCTACCGAGGGTTTTCAGAAATACCAAATTTGGTCATCGTATACAATAAGAAAAAGCGTTTCAGTGTTAAAAGGGATAGCAAATAAACGAGCACTATAATTGCGTGAATGAGCTGAGATTATTAAGTACTTCTTTAACACCGATAATAGAAAATTTTATTGGAGGAAGCTGTAGAACAAAAGAGGATTTATCAGCAGCCACAGTATGTGCTACAAGAACTTGTTCGAACCTGGTATAAGGAGAAACCAAAGGAAAATAGTAAGTATACGGTGTACTAAATTTACAAAAGATATGGTTTACAGTGTCTTTAGAGATTTGTATAAATTCTGTAGAAACTAGTCTTCATGGAAATCAACTAGATTTTGTCATAAAGCGCTATAAGCTATGGTATCTTTGGCCGTACAAAGAGGTTGCGAACGGGTATACATTCGACAGGGGAAAATGAAAGCTGAATAACACAACTGACAAAAACAGAGGAGGAAAAATGACTGGTGAAGTGAACAATTATAGCAGTTGTATTTCAGCTATCTGACGAAATTATTCAGGATTCGCGTCCAGTCTGATTCAACTCCGTAACGTCTTCCCGACTGTCGAAATTCTTGAACCATATGCGAACTTCTGAAAATGTATCAAAAATGAGCTTATTCACCTTCTGTCGACGACATACCGCGACTGTGATGAGATGAGCAGCTTAGCGCACTGTACGATAGCGAAGCAAAAATATTTCTCTAGCATAAACGTCATTTCTGATTTTGTATGCCGTGTTTATTAGCTAAGATTGACGTTTCTTGATCTGTTTCTTAACTAAGATGAAAGACTTAACGAGCAGAAGATTTTCACTATTACCTGCCTTCTCCGCGTTTCATGGGTATTTATTGACTTCTTACCTACTATCGCAGAGCTTTGTAAAAATTCTTCGAATTGCTTACCGTTCCTATAGAGGACGATTTCAAAGAATGTTCTATTAGAAAAGATTATTCGAAACATCTCAGTCCTTAGGTTATTAGGAATTGAATCCAGACCATTTTGTTCCTAAATGAAGGTCCAAAAAATCAGAGAAAAAGGAAGGATGTGTAAAGAAATAAAATGTTGCTCAATGGGTGCTTATTTTCGTAATTAACCTTTGAGCGTTTGAATTAATCAGGCCGTTGCATTGATATCAGTAATGATTTAGTAACTAAAATCAGCTACGGGTAGCGAATTGTTTTTTGGAGATCGTCGTCCTATTATGCGGTTCATAAAACAGATGGGAAAAAAGGCTTAAGGAGTTTAAAAATGGTTTGAAAGGGCCATAATTATCGTACCTACATGCAATACAGTGTACATGTTGTATGTCATCGGTTTAAAAAAATAAAACAGTGGAAAGAAAAGGAATAAGGAGGAAACGACTAGTAATTTAGTGCTCTATGCCGAAAAGTTGAGATAGGAACAGGCTTAGATAAAAAAATAATTCAAGCCGAAGAAAGCATAGAATTTCTTTTCCGATGAAACTAATAAAAAATAACCTTCCACTTTTCTTCAAATTCCGAGATTGTTAGTAGTCTCCTGCTGTAATAGAAGATGGAAAAAAGTGCTGATCGAGCATTTTTTCTAAGCGTCAAAAGATCTACAATCAAACAGTTGCTCTCCATGCTCTTTAGAATAGATAGTACGATAGTTACCCAATTTTCAACTACAAAATAGAAATATTCAATTATATACACATCAAGAGTGAATACATTGGTTCGTTGTAAATTGATGGTAGAACTCTCGAAGTCTTCCTTCGTTTTCTTTGATTAAATTGTAGATGCAATCGTCAAGCCTTCTGAAATTGATACATCGCTAAATTCAATACCAATTTCAACATGGAATTCTCAAGCTCTACCGATTTGGAATGCAGATTCCACGAGTGTATCTTCGGCATTCAGGACATCGATCGTCGCGGTTCACAGCTTCATCAAGGCACAATTCACAGAACGAATGCCCGCAGCGTAGTTCATGGGCCTTGAAGATTCTCATATACAAGAGAGTCATTCAATCTCTTCATGAAAATCCTTAAGGCTTCTATCGCAGTAAATTTACTTTTTTGGTTTTAATGTCTCCTAAGAGTCAAACTAAAATATTCATAAATTCATTTACTTTTTTACTATTTATCATTTTTTCTTCATAATTTCATTTATTATTTCTATTATTTATTGTTGTTTTTATTTGGCTAGAATGTCTCTGCAGGGTTGAAGTAAAAGGCTCATAACATTTTGAAAGAGACAAATTCGCTAGTACCACAAATATCGTATAATTACCATATCAATTGTATGATGTGGCTTGGAGAAGATTTCGAAAATGGGTTATTGAGGATTCAAGAAGAGTGTTAGGTGGACACTTTAATTTCCCTATATGCGATGTTGCTTTAAGAGAAAAGCGAAACTCATCAATAAGGCATTGCTGTTTTTTCATATACAGAAAGAATTGAGTTTTTTATTGATGAAGCAGATGAATCAGTGAATGAACTCAACAAGACCATAACCACCTGATGTATGCATTACCAATCGTTTGCGACATAAAGACATATGCTTATTTTGATACAATTACCACTGGGCCGCATGGAAATCCGAAGACTTTCAAAGATGACGAATAACAGACAAGGATTCTAACAGAAAAAGTGCAATCCACGAAAGAGAAACCAACTCAGTTTTAAAATTGAGCTATGGGATTATTTTACTAATATATATATTACGTTCTCTACCTATTTACCTATAGAGTTTTTTATTGGAAGCGATGCGCACAATGGCGAATATGTGAGGAAACCTATTATCAACCCTTCAGCCAGTTTGATGCCCATTTTCACACTCGCGAACAACAAAGATTAATTAGAAGTACTTTTGCCTATCTGATATGAAGAGCTACTAAGAACGAAAATTAAGGCCGTTCAATGCTTCATCCGTTTTCTCATTCTCGCTTTGATTCTCGCCTCTTATTAAGGAATATGAACCGGTAACAATAGGAGCTGAATTTACCAACGACGGAAAAGCGCTCTTCTCCTATGAACTTACTTGGCATATGGCCACATTAATATGGATTATGATGTTAATTCCTGTGCCTGCCACCGACATCCAATGAATCGGATACGCTATGAAATTCATGCGATCCTACGGCGAATGTCTAGAAGTGATCGAAAAGTACTATTGGTTATATACAATATCGATACTCGGGTTGACCACCATAAAGAAAAAGTCAGTGCATTCCGCTTTAACTTATCACCCCGACATGCGTCATGCACACAACTCCGTTCATGATCAGGATGATTTGATGCATATCTGGTCGAGAGAATGTCTTGTGTTGGCTCACTAAGATTAGTCCGCTAACGACTTACGACTCGAAGGAACGAAAACCTCTTCCAGAACATCAGTACCAAAGGACATCGACAACAGAAAGTTATACGGTGTTCTTACATTAGAAGGCAAGATAAGAATGCTCACAGAAATCCTTGTTGAATTTCCTTCCAATCGCAATCTGATTTGAACAATTTATCTACTACAATAGAGAACAAGACAAGAAGGCTGACATTCATAAGGCTCATTATCCAATTTAGTGGCTTGGTGAAAATGTGTGGCGGGAATGAAGCAATAATCGTGTGTGTATTGCGCAACATCTTTACTCATACTCAAATAAGGGGACGGGTAGCACGGTGGTAGTGATACTGCTCCCAATGTGGACACGCTGATTTGACTTCGCTGCGAGCCTATAAACCCCTCATCTATCCACGGTGGGAGAATTGGAACCAGACTTGTCTGGAGCAAATTCCTTCCATTTGTCCCATGTGAGAACGTCCTAGCATGACTTTCTCAAGACTCCAGGGAGACATTCAACAAAATTCTTGACGAAAACGAGAAATCTTTAACAGAAGCCAAGAGCAGACATAAAACATGTTCGAAGATCATAAGAAGACGAAGACTAAGTAAATAAAAGAAAAACGGATCTAATGAAGTAAAGTAGGTTGTGGGATTTATATAATGTATTATTATGGCATGTGAGGTAGTACAAGGAGTCGTTTAACAACACATATAACGATTAACGCGTAAATGAGCTCTTTTACCATTATTTCAAGTAAGTTCTCAGAATTGCAGGTATATAACCTGGAAGTTTTTTGTTTGAAGTCGCTCTCACATCGTCCAAAAGGTTCGTCGACTTTTCACAACGTTCAAATAATCCTCGAAATCATACATACGGTAATGACATACGGTAGTCAGTTAATTAGATCCCGAGATCTAACTAGCTACTTAGAAAAAGTTTATAGAAAGTGGAAATTTGGTAGAACATGAGAGTTATTTACAGTACTTCAAGACAGATTAGCAATTATGTAAACTATCCTCAACATGTCTCGTTAAATAATGAAGTGTACTAGCTATTCGTGGGTGTGTGCTTCAACCCTAAAGTGTGTAATGATGGAATGAACGAAGTATTTTTGAATGTACTTCGTGTTACACCAATCCTGGAAGTTTCCAAAGAGGATTACATTTTTTCTAGCCAAAAGAACGCGAGAGAATAATTTAAAAAGTGAAAAAGAAACATAAGCTAAATAAGACTAACGTTGACCATGATATTGAGGCATATTGAGCATTTGATGCAGTCAATGGTCATCTCCAAGACGATAGTCGGGAATGAAGTGTGCTACGAGCACATGTCACCCCACAGATCTATCAAGATTGCCCAGAGGGTCACTCCGGGTAAAGAAAGACGGCAAAAATGACTTTGGGGGATATCGCAGCGTGAGAACCTAGGTCAGGCCTTATCGATGTATTCGCCGCAATTCACCATTTTTCATATACAATTCGTGAGCCTCAGCACTGTTTCAGTTCAATTCGTTGTACTTCCACCAATACAGAGTGAATGACTTCATGCTTGGATTCGGCAGCGCGTTCCAGATCATGTACATCTTCATCATAGACAATCACCAAAAGACTTCATCGGAGGAAAATTCGCTGCATTATTATTAGAAATCACTAATGCAACACTTCAAAGCGATAACATCTCACCGAGACCATAGAGATATAATCTCAGAATACTTTTTGAATTGCTGTCTTGAAACTGGAATGGATGTCGATGAGTTTGTTTCTGGTGACACCCATTCACGCTCACTGGATCGGATATCTCCGATCACTCCAACTACTCCTTTTTTTGTTTCCACGATTCCTTCTGCCCAAACTAGCATGTAGGCATCGCAAGCAGGATGGATGACTTGCTAATCATTAGGTAACACGTTGTGGAAAGCGTGACGCTGGGAGTGTCTCGAATCAGCAAACCAACATTTACTACCTTCTTGAGGCGCAGACACGGGACTGTCATCGCGTGTAGCTGGCGTTTCAGCAACTTGACAATCCCCCAAGGCTTGGAAGCGTCAACTTGACATACATTATGCTGAGTCAAACACTTTCATGAAATTAGCACTCACAACCCAATGCATAGATCTCATTGCCATGATAAACAGCATCTTTCAAGCATTCAGCGCTTCGTATATTTGTAAGACTTTTGGTTTCTTACTCAACAGCAACCAAACAAACACAGGGATGAGGAATATGCCTGACCCACGCCAAGAATTAGTCCAAGGTATGGCGTGAAGTCATGCGTGACCACGAGGTTGACAACCATCAGACAACGACACTTTCTTGTTTATCAACTAGCAAGTTCTCGCGGGATATACACGTAAAAGATCAAATCATGGCAACTAATACAACCTAAGGGGAATTCAAAACTCGTGTTATCTGTAGTGGCTCTAAATGCGTCCTTTGTGTGTTGGACACTTGTGTTAACCTCTAAACCGCGACATCTCCTTGTTTCTTATCTCTTCTCGGTGAGGTTGAGCACCATTGGTGATCACTTTGTGTCGCTAGTCCAACTCAGGAAAGCCAAAAACGAATGATCTCGGGCGGGCTCGAACCGCCGACCTTCTGTGTGTTAGACAGATGTGATAACCACTACACCACGAGACCGCAATGTAGTGCATCGCCAAGGCCTTTGGCATGCCCAGTGTCCATCTTGACATACAGAGAAACCTTGATCCGTGATTTATTTCTCAGTCTGATGAGCACTGAAAATGATAAAAATTTCGTCCAGAAGTTCAAGCGGATTTTCAACGTGCTGAACAAAATTTCTGTATATACACTTGAGCACTTCCTCATCTAGCCAACGTTCTTTTCATGTAGGGCATACACCGTAAGTAATACTTACTGGGAACTAATTCAACTGATAGGAACCCAAAGCTTGTGATCTCGGGCTGGTTTGAACAGCCGACCTTGTGCTTGTTGAACAGATCTAACAAACTGCTGTTTATTTTTATATTTTTGAAATTTATCCAAAACCCTTGCAGAGTTTTGGGAGCAGATGTTTTGGATTCTTGTGAAAGAGTTAATGACTTTAGTGATTTTTACTTTGAATTCTTTTTCATTATGTTTCAGTCCTCTATGCGTTCCTGGTGAAGCATTTTGTCTCACTTCAAACTTCCTATGTGTTCGCCCATATAGAGGCAAAGTGGTCTCATAAATTACGCCGACGTAATCGCCCCTACATGCTTCGAAAGAAATCAGCCACATCGTAGCCGGACTCATGAGATCGTCGTCTCTAGCGTTGGAGCAAGTTAAGCAATTTTTTGTCATTGATTAACGGTTGTGCTACCGGTTACCAATTAGTTACCATGTTGAAGTGCTCACAGGTATTCCAATCATTTCTGCCAAAATCTTTAGACCGGTGGTTTTTGAGCAAAGCCTTATATCTGTGATCACTTCGATGGAGATAAAGGGCAGGTCCATAAGGACTCTGTTTCGCTTGTTTTGCTACAGGTATCATTTGATGGCTTTATTTTTCTTGGAACTTATCCTAAGCTTCCACCGCTTCATAGCCGCTGCCTCTGAAGATGGCTATTCAATGCTTCACATTCATAGATTCCTCCTTCTTTTCTCAAACAGGTGACCGTTCGTAACATGCTTCACATAAGCACCCTTTAAGTGCTCAAAAGGCAGTTAGAGGAAAGGCAATGAAGTAGTATGCTTTTCTTGTTTAGCTTCCAATATCATTTGGTGATATAGCCGTTTTGTATAAATTGTTCTTCCGTTAATTCGTAAACTTTCGTGGATTGAAAACGTTCGAAAATGGGAGCCACCTTTCTTTCGTTTTCGCTCGAATGAGATTCACGTACCTTGAATTTTGAGTTAACAAATCAGTAAATTTCTTCACTTCTCTTATGCCGTGCCGATGGCGTTGTTGATGTGCCTACAATGGATTTTTGGCTGAAAAACCGAATTCTCAAGCTTCACTTTTAGCCATAAATGCAATGACAAACTTGACGCTGTTGTCAGCCCTCTTAGTAATGTGTAGATTTCCCCGGATTGAGCCTATTTGCGGAACCGTCTAAACAGCCAAAAATCACTGTAGCCGAGGAAATTGAAGGATTGGTGGTCGCAAGATCACCAGTGGTCACCAATACCAACCTATGCAAAATTTATCATACCTTTCGCTTCGAGACTTTTTCTAGACCACGCTTAAATCTCAGTATGCCTGCTAATTATTTCTGACCTATGCATGTGATCTGTTATAGGCACTTATACAGTGCAATACACGTGTTTCGGGCTTGTCGCTTCATCAGTTGCACAGTGCCTTTCGTCTTTACCAATCCGTCTTTGGTGGAAAGGCCGCTTAAGAAAGAGCTCGGAGAGTACTTCTGCGATTCCTATAGGTAAAGCATATTGAAATTTGAGCATGGTCTAAAGAAACGCTAGGAACGAAAGGTATAATATAATTGACAATACCAGCCAAGAGCAATCGAGTGTACAACTGTGTCCATCAATGATAATTTTCTCACTCAATGGCGCGTGTAAATAGTATATCTGCGATTCCTTAATCTAATGGAGCTCTCCACCACTTCCGAAAGAGATTGGCTAAGACGAGAGGCACTGTGCAACTGACGAAGCTCGCAAAGCCGAAACACGTGCATTGCACTGTGTAAGTGCCCATAACAGACCAAGTGCATGGCTTAGAAATAATTATCACGCATATGTAAAATTTATCTCACTGCCTTCAATCAATCACTTTGTACAACACGTAGTTCAAACAGCAGCACGTACTCTATATCAGCATTACGTGAAATGTCCTATGACGTACAGGAGCATAGGCGAATACGTTATGAGTATTCTCCGACTACTCAGTATCTCTGAGTTTCTTCAACCACTCGTTGTCCTGCAAATCTCAGCATTCCTTCCCTACATAAAACTATCTTCTAGTTATCACCCACAAAAGCGGCCGTGTTCGTGCGTGAGTTCGGCTACTGTTTGAGAGTTTATTATCTTTTATTTCCATGAATGCTGGCTTAGCGTAAATTCCCTTTTCATTCTCCAAAACAGGCGACCTCCGGATTTTGTGAGTAAAAGAGAAGTTCACTATCCAATGCTTAGGATTTCTTTGAAGACAGTGGTGTTCCTGGGACGTTACGGGAACCTTCAATTAGTCGACCGACTGACTATTCAAAGACTGTGTAACAAGCGCAATCTTGCACTGAGTTGCTTTCAAAATCATTATGTAACTACGACTGCTTTAGGGGCAATCCACCATGATGTTTAAAAAAAATCTGCCCATGCGAACAATCCAAAACATGACATATTGCGACGCAGTGGTTAGTGATGTGGTGTATCAGGAAGCAAAGCGACAAGGAAGACGCTGGTTCAATTCAATCTCAAAACTCTCTTGCAATCGATGAACTGAACGCCTAGGAACGTCTAAGCTCGGCTACCTCCAAGACTGCAAGGAGAATCGTCCCAACCAGCATTCTACAATATTCACGAAGACGACGAGATCCTCAAGCTACAGCCGAAGCAAACGCGAAAGGTTCGAAGACCACTGTGGAGAACAATACGAGGAAACGACTTGAATACACGAAGTAATGGGACCTACACAGTGAACTGATAATGGGTAGTATGAGATAAAATAATAGATATTGGATTATACCAAAACTTCTTTCGCCATAGAGTCTTGCTCAGTGTTTTTTCTATTTCAAATAGGCTTATTGCCAAAAGGCTGTGGCATGTTGGAGAATGTACTAGTAGAATTAGCCAGGGGATAAGATACTAGGCTTAACGGGATACTTGGATACTAGGAGAGGATACTAGCAACCAGACCCGCCAACTCAATCAAAGCCCAAGTTTAATGCCCGGATGATTATGCTCCTCGTTTTCTGCGACTCGCAGAGCATGCTGTTTTTGGGGAACTGCTAGATAACAGACAGACAAACACTGCCGACGTCTATGGATTAGCAGCAGTAGTGCGGGAGAAGCTTTCGAAACAGCTCAGCGTCGCCATTCTTCAGGATAACGCTCAACCTCACACTGCAAAGTGGACCTCATATTTTGGAGCATCTGGAGGGCTGGACCACGGTACCGCCGATCCATCGTATAGCCCTGATATTGCTCCATCGCATCGTCATCTCTTCCGCACCTAAAAGTAGCATCGGCGGGATAAAAATCTAAGGACTACAAACAGCTCAAAAGTGACGTCACCGACTTCTTTGGTTGTCAGATGCATTCTTTGTGGGAGATTAGCATTCAGTCTTCTCCCAGCAAATTCTTGCATATTATCGATCATGACGCTTTGGCACTTTATTATTCGTCTTCACAGTGTTTTTTTCACTGTGAGGATACCACTGCTTCTATATTCAAATCGTTTTTCATCTTCCTGAACGTCGTAGAATACTGGTTGAGTCTTCTTGCAAACTCGAGGCTAACCTGACTGTGGCGTTCCACAGGGCGCTGTTGATTGGTGAAGGGCGTCGTGACGAGCATCAAGACCATTCGGCCACGGTCTCTATCATCATTGGTCATGATGGTGATTAAATTTTTTATTGATGGATTTCTTTGAATAAATAAACAAATAACAACTGAATCAACAAATTATGGGGCAACCCAATAAATAAGAGTTAACTAGAAACTTCCATTGTTTTAGACGAATAGGGGGAAGGGGAGTTAGCGCAGTGGTTGGTACTGCGATCTACCAGCCAAGTGGTAAGCAAGGTCCTAGTTCGATCCCCTCCCCATCCACTTTCTCGCAATCAATGAACTGAACGCCCAGAGGCGCCTTAGCTCGGCTTCCTCGAAGACTGCAAGGAGAATCGTCCCGACCAGCATTCCAAAGATACGAGAAGCACTGGTGTCTGGATGGAGAACTGTGATGGCGAGTCGTGTAAGCAACGGTAAACAAATAAACAAACAACTTGTTGGAGTGGCTGAGACCGAACGTCGCAGAGAGAGACACCTGCCTCTTTCGTCCGCCGCAAACGTGAGGCTGATGGTCAGGATGGGTCCCGAAGGGGCGTGAGTGGACGAGTTTTCATCGGTCGCTGGGAAAGAAAGGGAGGCCGGCAGTGCCAATGACTAATCAGCCGGTTTCCCTACCGTCGGTCGTCCTTCGAATAGTACTGTGAGATTCCTTGCCAACTGTTCCTCTATTGATTTATTCCCACTTTGTTTACTTGTTTACTTGTTTACTACGCTATCCCCTCCATCAGGGCTACGAGCCGGACCCCAACGCTACGTGCATCCCTTCCTCATTTGCCCTCCACAGAGGTCATCGAGGAATTCACGGTGTTGTTTCGGCTGCTGCTTGAAGAGGAAATTTTTGAGTCGAGTCTCTTTCGAACCCGACATACTTGAGCTGGGACGTTCACACGTGGATTGGAGAAAAGCGCTGGAAAGGGGTCGAGCCAGCCGCCTCTTGCTTCCTGATAGCCTCAGTCGTTGACCACTCCGCTATTCTACCGTGCCCCTAGTACCATTGATAAACCAAAAAAGTTGCTTATATCTCAGTATTTCTTCTTCAAACGCATAAAAAACCGGCACATCCGTACTGACCATCTTGAATTTCCCAGCGATTTTCAGGATCACCTCGTATTGCTCCAGGTTTTGTTGAATCAGTTTCGTCGACTCTATCGCTTGTATGGATCGCGAAACATTTGTGAAGGGGCAGGTGGGTTTTTAGTAGGGTTGTCGGTTCCCTTCTGTTAGACGATGACAAATAAAGAAACGACGTTTTTTCACTTGGGAGGAACCATTCATATGAGTGTTAGTAATCATTCGAAAGCTTAAATCTTTGGTTACTGCATTACTTGGCGATTTTTGAAAGAGCTTCTTCAAAATTGCTGCTACCAGAGAGAAAACTTGTGAGTTTCACAATCGCATATTTCTCGCAGGTTGGGACTCTTTTCTCAAATTAAAAGTAGTCATTGGATGGCGTTAGTTTCGACGATTCCAATGCTATGGTTATTTTCTGTAAAGCTCGTTTCAACGCGGTGTAGGAGGAAAAAGAAGACGGAGTGTTGCATACGCCGCGCATTTGCTTGTCGGCTAGTGTGTGTGGTGGGCGTGGACTCCACGGCAATCGATCAATCGCGCTGACGCGTCTCACATGTGAAGTGCAATTTTTGTTGTTTGATTTGAAAGTTTTTCTGAGCTTTAAAAGAAATTCCAGATTACATGTATGACTCTTTATATTACATGATTTTCTCAACCCGTTCAGATGCTTTTCGTGCCTTGTAATAGTCAGAGTGCATGGCCGGTGTAAAATATAATTTATTTTGATCGCTGCAGCATTATAAAAGGGTCTTTTCATGAAAGGAACACGTAGTGCATTAGCCAGATATTTAAGCTTTCGAATGATTACTAACACTCTTATGAAAAATTCTTGTCCAGCGAAAGAGGTCGATCCTTCGTTAGTCGCCGTTTAACAGAAAAGAACCGGGTTTTCTCACCCCTTTTTTTTCCAATCAACTCTTGGATTTCTTTGCAGCTTGAAGCAGTGCAGAAAGCGCTCACCAAGTATGAGGTGCCTCTAAAACCAAAGCATGCACGTCGCCTCATTGTGGGAAGTCATCAGGAAAGGTAGGGGAGTCTCTAGGGGTGCCCTTCAGCCGTTTTTTTTTTCAGGGTTTCGAGCTATCAATCTCATGTGTTATAGATCATCGGCAGTGTTTTGGAACGCTGTGAATAAGATTCAATTGGAGAAGAATCCGGTGATGACATGGAAGGTAAGGTATAGAGGAATTTGCTTGTACTTATTTTTAGGAAATGCTCCTGCTATGCTACGATAATTCATCGCTTTTACCCTATTTAGTTTTGTCATCTCCTCCATAAACTAATCCGAGATGGTCACAGAAAGGTCCCTGAAGAGTCATTCAGGTGCGTTCAGTCGATATCTCACTCACTTATTGAATTTAATTCAGGGGGATCGTTTTTTCAGGTTCATCCCTCGGATAAAGCAATTAGGACAGTTTTGGAAGCACCTGAATACGTCCGGTTATGGTATCTGCAATGAGACGTATAGCAGGTTGTTGGTAGATCGGCTGGAATTTCATAGAAAGGCAAGTGGAATTTGCTATAGCATAACGCGTAATAGAATGAACGCATGTGGTGCAGTAGTTGAGAACGTGCCTTTGACACGCATGATTGATGATTCTGTCCGGCTCCGAAGGCTCATCAAGCCTTCCACCCCTCGAGGTTTGGTGAGTTGTACCAAACCTGTCGGAAGGATAGGAGCGCTGACCCGGCACATCGGCAGGCCACCGTAAAAACGAGATATATTCAATCACTTTGAACAAAGCTGAGAATCGAGGGCGAATGCATGGCAAATTCTTCAAGGATCCAACGCCGTGTCCTCATGCTTAATACTTTTCATAATAGAATTATTATGATCGATCTCTCCCTTTTTGCAGTATCCGGTGATGCCCGGTAGTCTGATGTTGACTGAGTCACAAATCAAAAACGCTTGAGAGCGATCTGGACAATGCTTTCGAGATGACCATTGACATGGTCGATCAAATGGACAATTTGTTGAATTTGCAGTCGAAAGGTGACGTTTTTTCGTTGGGAGAGCCTAAACCCTCTAATATGTTCCACAAGAAAAATTCTACTTTTTTAGTGTACGACGCGATGGAATGCCTTCGTTGGAGCTCAGTGGTCCCTCAGGGTCAGTGTCTGCTTGCACCACTAATTTTGGTTATTCTTGATTCGAGTAAATTCTATGACTACCTGGTGAAGATGATCTTCAAACTTCATAGTCGATTACCTCCTGATGCCCTCGAAGGACACCGGACCAGATTTAGGGTAACTTTTTGTGGTCGAGAGATTCGTTAGAATGAGCCTGAAACTGTTTAATTTATCCGTACTTTTCCAGGAGGTTTTCCTTCGTACTAAGAAGTTTTACGAGGAATCGAGTAGTCTCCAGTATTTCAAGTATCTAGTGTCTATTCCGACATTGCCATCGGTATATCATTTACGTGGCGTAATTCACTTTATTTTTCAGGAAGCTTTGATCATTTTTCCAGGCACCACCGAACTTTCTTCATGCCTCCGACTTGGATACTTATCAGACACCATACGCGTATCTGCATTCGGAAGGTATGGAGGATAGTCAGTCAGTTGCTCCTGATGAGGTGCTGCTGGAAATTGGTGCAGAAGATCATGTACAAACAGCAACACTCTGCTAATTCTGACGTCGACCCACGGTGCGTAAAATTTTATGTTTTCGAGCTGAATCAGTCGTTGTGTCCGGTTGCCACAGCAGTGGAATGAGCAATAGGTATTGATCGGTGGTGCTCTTCAAATAGATTGCTAGTAGTTTACGTTCCAGCATCTTCTTGAGTGTTTCTTTTTCAGAAGCAATTAAGATTTATGATTAGGAATGTCGGTTGCGATTTGATCTAACCCCGTACTTCACTTAAAAAAGAGTTTTTAGGAAGTCCCTTGTCACATGTGGCGGTCTGAAGGTGTTAGGTCATCGTTCAAAATATAGTTTTCAATCTTAGAAATACCAGACTGGTAATTCCCTACCTTACGCTCCGTGCCTATAGCTTAGAAGAGGCTCTCCTTCCTTGTACATTACTGGAAATGTTAAATATGTCGGAATTGCTGCAGTAAACATGAGGAGCGGGTAATCTGAAAATAACGTATTTCGAGTTACTTTTGTACGATTATCATTCCCTTATCTTGTTTGCACACTTAAGGTTGATAAGAAGTTGGTAAAACGTCGTTCTTTCATCATCGCTAGTTGTATCTTGTCTTCACTCCATGTCGGACATAGTACTAGAAATGTGTGAAAAGCCCTAACAGACCTCATGAAAGGCGCAAGACATGTTATTAGGTTATATGTTTTATGAGCCAGCTCCATAAAAACAACCAAATGAAAAGCTATGATTGATTTACCAACCATGAGCGGTCCATTGTTGGTCACTGCAATGCTGGGAGATTTTATCACCTGACAAGCGGTGACTTGAGATAGGTTGGCGTCGATTCCTTATGTGTAGAGGGTATATCCTCGCAAAGGATTGCCTGAACCGAAAGGCTTTAAGATGCAGATGAGGCTGCAAGGCTGAAACACGTGTCTAGCACTTTATAAGTGCCGTAACAGACCTCATGAAAGGCTTAAGACTTATCATCATATTATATGTTGTCTGAAATGTTTATCGGATTGTAGCCATAATCGGTCAGTATGACAAGAGTAGCGTGGACCGCACTGATTTGAGATGTCCCGCAAAACACACGGGGTCGACGGTTCGATACCGCACTCGAGCTGCATTGAGCTTAGCCTGTCACCCCTGCGGAGTCAGCAAAATGGTACCCCACACCTGTTTGGAAGAATATCAGCAGTCACTTGATACATCGGTAGACCGCAGCGAGTCATTCTGTAGGCCAAACATGCATCCAATATCGTCCAACGATTCTTAATGAAGCTGATCACTAGGCGCTACCCTTAAGGGTCAACGCTGAGAGATTGATCCTTTATTTGTTTCTTTTGTTAAGCATGATCACACGGGAATTGCTGGGAGGATGTAACTCTCTTGATGGTTGTTGTGTGGCCACGGAAAAATTTTGACTCGTTTCAAGTCCACTGCGCAATGTTGTTTGGTGGAAACAAGTATAATTCATTGGCGGACATGGCCGTACGTGTGAATCATTAGTTTTTCCCTTTTGGAATGGGGGTGTTCATATCTAATCTATTGAGAACTTTCTTAGGCAGCGATCATTGTTCTCTGCTGTCACACGAAAAAGCAAATACTCAACACGTGACTCACGAAATTTTGTAGCGGGCAAACGTGTTATCCCCATCTGAGTCACTTTCATACCAGACTTGTCTGAAAGGAACTTTGATCTCTGTTATCACTAGCAGTTTTTACAATGATGTGACCAGACATACGAAAAATAACTTCGAATAAATCAGAAGATCTTGACCCGCGTCTCATTTTTACCGGAATTTGCAAAAAGAGTGATAGCAAAGCAAGACTTGCAGATATGTAGTGGTTAGGGGAGCAACCGGTAAGGATCAAGCACGGGTTTAACTCTCACGTGAGGTTCCAAGTTTCACATATCACTCGTCATTTTTGGATGTATAATCGTACAGCACTGGTAAAGTTTCAAATCAAAGAATATGTATATTATAGTGTGATTTTTAATGGAATAATTAACAAGAGTACAAATTTAATACTTTGTGCTAGATGCCAGAAATATTTTCCACTATGAACATATATTTTTCAAAGCCGACAATCATTCAATATTGGCTTGAATAATCGGTACCGCTTTAGATTGTCTAACAGCCTTTTGAATCTACGGGTCATTGCTAACTGTGTCTTACTGGAACACCAACTTCTGCTTCCTCAACTACTCATTAGAGTACTATTGACATAGTAAAGATCGAGCTTATTGCGCCATGCATTCATCTTCATCTAGTATCGTTTGAGGTGACTGACTGCATATATGGCCTACAAATAACTGGAGATGGCCTACCAATGTGTCAGACAACTGCTGCTATCTTCCTAGGTAGGTATGGCACCAATTTGTCGACTCCGGAAGAAAGGAAAGTTTGGTGGACTTTGAGTGGTGCTCTGAACCACCGACTATCAATGGGTCGGCCACATGTGTGTTGTGGAGCACCTATAACCACTACGCCACACGCGCTCATCGACTAATTATCGGTTTTTATCAAAGAAACCACCTTAGAGGGTTATGAGTTACCAAGTCTGTCACCTTCGTAGTGGTGAAAAACGAGCCTGTCCTTGTGGATGTCTACGTACAAGCATTCGTGTCCCTTCCATTACAACTTCGTGTGGTTCGGAAATTTTACAATTTTATGCGGTATATCTTGATTCCTGATCGAAATGCGTTTTCGAGCCAACTCTGCAGCTGCTCATAATTTGAGCTGAGTTTATGAAGATCATTCAATACTGCCGAAGAAGGCAGGCAAGAAAGAAGAATTATTGTTAGTCTTAAAGTATTGACAAATGTACTGAGTGAGAAGTTGATCGTCCCTTGAAGACAGAGTTCTCCGTCAAAGCGTGCCATACATTCAGGCTAAGTAATTTACGCATGCTCGAAATCGTTTTGAGAAAACAAACAATTTTCAGGTCCTCATGACAAAATCAGAGAATATCAGTCTTCCAAGTAGCTCTATTGAATGACGAGATGCTTTTTTTCTCGTTTCAGAATCTTACATTGTTAAGCGCCAAAAATGACAAATTGAAGTGATCCTCTTGTACAGCAACAGGGGCCCATCTTCATTTGTTGTAAAGGCCCCAGCATAATTTCTGTTCCTTTCTCTCTTGCGCCATTGTCACTCCTATGATGGGATAGGTTCGGAATTGATGATTACATAAATTTGTAGTGCATTGAGGACTTGAGGTTTTTCGGTTCATTATTGCTGTGATGAGCGCAGATCTGCTATATTAAAGATATATGCAATCGTAATACAGGGATTTCGTGAGGGTATATAACGGTATGTATCATCATAATGAGGGTATATTCATATATGTATGTGTTGAAAAATAGTCGAGAATAGCCGAGATGGTGCAATGCGTGGTAAAAATGGGGAAATCTTATAGATCTGTCTAAGAATGTTTAATGGTACGCAAAAACATTTGACCCCATACGGAAGTTGAACCCTGTTTCTACGGGGGACGCGTACTACTACTACACCCTCCTTTTTCTACCACTATCTCTTCGATATGACTCAAATCTCTTAGCACGACTTCTTAACGAGTTTGGGTTGGTAAGCGTATATCGGAATTAGATCCAGTCAAGCTGACCGTCTTTTTTTTTTTGGTAACCTCATTGGTGTAATGGCAGCACGCGCCCTCGGTACGAGGGAAGCGTGGGTTCAACTCCCGCTTGAAGTCAGATGTTTTGTAACCACTCAACAATTATAGACGTTCAAATAGGATTTTATAACACTGCTAAAAACAGGAAACAAGGATTCAGCATAGATATCGTAGATCTATTTTCAGAGATGAGCAGATCACAGCACTCACTCGAGATTTGGAAGATGAGCGATTTGAGAAGGAAAGACTGATCGCAGAAGCACGTTCGCGTATTGAACAGTATGAGAATCGGTTGGCCCAAATGCACAGTGAATGCGAGTACACTAAAAGAGAGGTTGATGAAGCACGTGAAGAATGTGACACTTTACGCAGTAAGAAATCATCCGTTTTCTAGTAATATTCACTAACTTAATCTGCGTTGTTGAAGTTGTTGAATAAGTCGGTTATACAGTGAGTTTCGTGATTTTGAAACGTTTTTTTGACGAGTTTCCTTCTTTAAGTTCATATGGAACAATTTAGGAATACAGTAAGATCTTCAAGGGTTTATATGGTCCACGTATAGATGTCTACAGTTGAGTGTACAGAAAGATATGTAAAGTTTTAGTCGTGAACTCAGTACCTTTTGCTGTGTAATAGCAGACGCTAGGAACTGAGGGTCGAGGAGTTCATATAACATGTAAGACTACATCTGCTCCTGTAAATTGGCGCATAAGCTGAAGCTATGGATGAGTACAGAGGTCTGGCTCCGTCAATGAATCAGTTCCTTGAATGGAAGATCCGAGTGGGGCGCTTGCTGTTTTCCATCACTCAATAAGACCCGAATAGTGATGCTCGCTGCGGGGTTGGTATCTCCTCCCTCAACACTTTGTGGCAGTCAATCAGCGAACGTTCTAAGGAAGCCGCAGCCTAGCTATCCTTGAGATTGCAAGATTTGCATGACCACTATTCTACGGCGTTCATGAAGAAGACGAAATCATCAAGCAAGCGATGAATGCGAAAAGACCAATCGAGTGCTAGAAGTACAGGGATGCGTAAAATAAAATATGGAAAGGGTTCTTGTAAAATAAAATCGAATAATAATAAAGTATTACATATAGCTGAACACAATAACCTCGCAGATAGGTTTTTGCACGTCATTATTGATGTGTTGTCGGATCTGATATGCTAAAAGGTTAGAATGTACTCAACGAGTAGATGAAGAAATGAGTACTGGTTTTTTATAAGTTTTGCTGTACAAGAAAGCCGTAAGCCTCGACAGATCTCGAAGTTTTTCGTGTTCTCTGTTTGGCGCCATCAATGTTATATCTTTGAACGGTGGTTTCTTGATCAAAGTGAATGGACGGAAATTTTTTGAATGCAGCATGTACAGCTCTGAAAAAGAAAGAATGTTGGTGCTTTTGGAAGGCGAGGAATTGTGCGTGTGATTCGAAATTCCTGTTGAGTCACTTTTTCGGTGATCTTCTACATGCATCCTGTCGTCGTAGTTGGAGTTTAGACGTAGTAGTCACATAGTGAAAGCTTTCGCCGTATCCCTGTCGTATGCACTCTGCTTTTCGTCTCCAGAGGATGGCGGCGGTTTACGTCGATGGACAAGTCGATTAAATAGCGATGGTTGGGCAGAACAATGCAGTAGCATGTAAGATGTCATTGAGACAGGGAAGTGTACTAATTTCTTAATAATGCTGAGTAGCACAAAACTTCAAAACTAGGGCGAGAATTGAACTCGCCTCTTACTCCTTCCGCTACCGCATACTAGCCACTGCACTAGTAGCTCTCGGCAGTCGTTGTGCGCACTGAGGAAATCCGTCAGCAAGAAAATGTTTCGTTAATACGAGTAGAAAAAAGCCTTTCGCGAATCACTTCAAAGCATAGCGTCTGTGTTAGATGAAGTATTGATTGAATATAGAAGTGGAGGCAATAAACTACTGGAGAGCAATCTGTGTTAATGTGAATACTGACGCTGTTTCAATGCACACGACCCGTCTTCACTATTTACTGTGCGGATCCTAGCATATACTAGCACTCGGTTCGATTCCTCTTCCATATCCTCCTCAAAGGTCTAGAACAATTCGCGTGTTGTTTCACTTGCTATTTGAGAGGATTTCTCTTCACAGACGACGTGGAATGCTAGTCGATATAGTTCCTGGAGGTAGTCAGCTAAGCGTTCCCTAAAATATTCGTTGATTGATTTCAAGAGAATTTGGCTGAGGGGGTCGAACTAGCACCGATTCCTGATACTCTCCATCACAGCCATTCAGGCACCGCTTCGATTCTCGTGTTCCAATAACTTTCACCTTATATTCGAAAAAATAAGAGTAATTCTTTACGGTTTCGTTCACTGTCTTCATGTTGTTCTACAGGAGACTTGGCTAGTAGGGATGCACTGCGTGAAGAAAGCGACGACGTGCGTGTACAAGAAGCGGATGAGCGGGCCCGATTGGCAGATGAACGTTTTGGCAAGATGAAAGCTGCCTACGAGAAATTTCGTTCTAGAGCATGTGGCGGTTGGCGATTTTCTAAATTCAATGACGGTAATAGCTAAAAAATAATCGAGAATCGTCGATATAACTTTTAGGCGCTTACTAAACTTTGTGATTTACAAAAGCAGTACGATGCTAGCGAGAAGTCTAGAATGGACAAGGAAGAAGAGGTAGGCGATATGAGATGATATAATTTTTTTTTCAAAATTTGAAAAAAATCATGTTTACTTTAGTTGATAGCTATAAGTCGACAACTTGAGCAAAGCGAGAAAAATCGTGCAGCGATATTGTCGAAGGTGGAATGTGATGAGGCTGCTGTAGGTGAAACTACGAACACAACTTGCCAAGGCTGGCGTCGAAGTGGAAGAATTACAGAGGGTCTGTTTGGTTATTCAATGAAATTCAAATTTATTATAGACATAAGTTAGTCTTTTCGCTTTATTCGTTCAGACTTTGGAAGAAGCAAAAGCGAATCATAAGTCAGAACTTATACGTTCACTGGACCGCTTGGTAGATGAGAAAGCTGCTGTCGAAAGAACATTAAATGGTTAGTTCGGATTCAAAACTTCATCCAAGTCGTTCGTTCTTCTTAAGAAGATTTCAAATTTCATCTGCTTTTCAACTTTATGATTGTTAGATTGTGCGGATTTACTGACGAGTTTGTACGTGTACATTTGAATCGACATATCGCAGCTGGGGATGAATCCATTATCGCTTTCGCAACTATGCTTTATTTTGCGCGGGCTACTTCTTGACGGTAAACAGTAACTTTAGGTATTACAAATTAATTAACTGATTTGAACCTGACGGCATCGAAGAGTGGGCTACGTCAAAAAATACCGCTAAAGGGTAGGAATGGTATGTAAGTTGCTATCTAGCTTACGGTTATTATGATCTGTCATGCAAATCACCTGTATTACCTGTCGTTCCGTTGATCGTCGAGTGACTCGAGCGGATACCAGCAACACTTCAATTTTTTCCCTATCGCGTCCATGAGTAGCCCAGTGGGTCTGCCTTGCTCTAGGGATTCGCTGAGCATCATATCCTTCTTCTATAGTTTTCGCGAAGAAATCGGACCAACGGGTCGGTGGTCTTCATGTAGAGCGCTTGATGTCCTGAGGAATCCGTTCGGTAACGGCTCTCGTCCATCGGTTGTCGTTGAAGCGCATAACGTGTCCGGCCTACCTCATTTTCGATATCCTAGCGTGTTAGAACGGCGTCTCTGATTTTCGATCGTTGATGTACGTCGGAACTTCGAATATTTTTTCTTTGTTTAAGTGTTTCATTAAGACCATGCTCAAATCTCAGTGTGTCTCCTTATTATTTTATTATGTCTCATTATTATCATTATTATCATTTGAGCCAACATATCATATGTTTCGACTTTACAGTTTCGTCAGTCGAAGGTCGAAACACGTGAATAGGGCTGTACAAGAGCCCATCATTGCCAGACCACATGACATGTCGGCTCAAATAGCAATTATGTAATGTAATATTATAGAATTTGAAGGCGTTTTACATTGCGCTCTGTCGGTTTTTAATATCATATATTAGCATACTCTGCAGGTCAAACAACATGATTCTTTATCAGAATTGGAAAGTAATCGATTACCGCTGAACTGCAATCAATGCGTCAATGAAAAAATGTTAGTCCGCAGGCGGTGGGTTTCGTGAATAGGTGGATAAGCAGAATGCGTAACCCAGTTGGTTTAATCTTCCAACGACGGTAGTTTTAGGTGTGTCCATGCACTATCGTGGAAAAGTACTAGTGGATCTTGGCGATATTCTTGAAGTAATCTCCACTGTAATCGTTATACCTGCATTAGGAAATTGTGGTGGCTTACACCAGTGGCAAAACACCTTTTAGTACAATTTCGACTTTGGGAACTGTTGTGGAGCTCCTCAGGCGTCCGACCACTGCACTTATCGGCATATATCACGGATGATTCATTTCATATTGTTTAGCACAACGTAGTGGAGAAACCGGTCATTCTAGTTTTGGAGAAGTAGCGATGATTACTCAACACGGTCATTGATTTTTCCTTCAACCGTTAAATACTTTGAAATATTTGAATGGTCACACTGACTCTTGCAAGTTCTGGAACAGTTGCACGTGCATTCGTTTGCAAGAATGGTTTCAATTTTTCATCGGAGAAAACAAAAGAAAGTTCACGGGGCCAAGTACATTCGAGGTCGATTCACCACTAAGAATTTGTCTAAACCGTCGATGTAATGCATTCGTTGATTTTTGGTCCCAAATCTCTTCATCAAAGCAAGCCATTTGTGCTGCGTTTAGATGAAAGGGTGAGGCTTTGGGCGTTGATCACTCCCTGAAAGATACGGCCATACATTCGTCTTCATTTAGCATCGTTGCAGGTGACTGAACGCATATTTGGCCCTTATTTACAATGACTCACAGTGGCCTAGCGATGTATCAACTTGGTGCAGATATCCTCCCGAAAAGGTGTGGTAGTTGTTTGCTGACCCGGAGGATGAAAGGCTCTGTGAGTTTCGGGCGAGGAATTGAACTGTTGGCCACGTGTGTGTCGCAAGGCAACTTTAACTACTGCTACATGCACACCTTCGTGTGATGCTGTGTATGATTATAAATTTGTGGGACAAACTTTTTGTATTTGATGTTTTGAGATCTTAATTTCCATCTCAAAAGATTTGTCTTCTGCGATATTGCTTAGTCATACAAAGCTAGAGTATGAAATGAGCTTACCAAAAAATGCACTAATGCGGGTTCAGAAAACTATCGCTTAATGGTATCCAGGAATTAAAGCAGAAATCGAGTATTAGGTTCCGAACAACCCAATAGTAAGCTATGGATATCAGGCAAAGAGAAGGCAAGGTTTTGATATGTTTTTCGGGTAAATGTCAGCACCTAATTGTGTTGCTGATGATTGATAAAGAGTTAAAACACACTGATTTTTTTTCGCCCTTCTGGAGAACTTTTGAGCTCCTTTTGCTTCTGTTGAATAAAGGAATCTTAAAAGTTCGGTATTATGATTTATAAAGTGTCATTGATTTCTTATCTTAGACAGAATTCGAGACGCTATATCTGCAATGCTGCAGCGTTGCGAAGAGGAACTTCCTAACGCTACCACGATTTCATATCCTCCACGTTAGTATTTTTTCAGAGATTTTGGTGGAACTTTCCTAACATGAAAACTTGCCAATTTGATGGTATTGAATTTTTATAGATATTGCTCAATCGGCGTTGAACATTCTTTTGACATTATTGGAAGAAAGATCAGAAACGGTGGCAGTGTGTGATACAATCGTTCTGGCCCATGCTTGCATTCTGGTCGTTAGCGGTTGTGCAGCTGCCGCCTATAACTTCATCCATCGAACATTTCCATGGTAATATTTGAGTTTCTTTGCCATCAATTTTGGCATTTAATGTTGTTTAATTCATTGCTTTCCAAATAATGTTATTATGAAGACGTCTATAAACCGCATACTTCGAGTTCTGAATGGTTATGTGCGTCAATGACCTTTATCTCCAAACATTTTTCAGAATTCGGGTGTATTTATGTACCACTTCACTTATTTTTACTTCCTATGATCCTTATTCACATTTTGGATAGATCCCAGTACTTCTAGCATTCGATTCGTCCCTTCATATTCATCGCTTGCTTGAGGAAATCATCTGCTTCATTAACATCATAGAATACTGGTCGGGAGGGTCTTCTTGCAATCTCGAGGATAACTATGCTGGGCCGTTTATGATTGATTGCCGAACAGTGTTGGGAAAGAGATCGAACCAACAAATCTCTCATCACCATACTTTCTGATACATTGCATCACTAACCACTGCTCTGTCCGTCCGTAGTATGCTTATGTAATGGCTTTCTAAGCTGAAATAAGTGTTGCTCTATAATGAAGTAGATCATGTCAATGTATATCATCGGTCATGGCGGTGAATTGGATTTTCTGCTCCATTTACCTGCAGCTGCGCCGTTTAGCACGTACTCAGTGTGCGATGATTGATGATCTGAAGGGTTAGGACCTGAGAGTGATGATTTATAACTCCAATTTGAATGTTATATTAATTTTAAGATTATTTGAAATTCGAGCTTTCAACACGGCTGAAATCAGATTTGGAATTCCGAACCGCGTTTTGGAGGATGAAAAGTTTGAGAGACATCTACGCAGTGGAGCGGAAAAGAAGAGAAACGTTTTGTTAACTCAGCAGAATCAGAATTACGACTTGTTGTCTGAATAGATTTACTTCGATTTGTAGGGATCGTTATGAGGGGCACAATATGTCTTTTGGAGTTTAAAGGTCGAGTTATCCTTAGGTCGTTCCTCAATCACTATGTGCGAGGGTTATAACCGAGCTTATTCGTTCTCTAACATTTTCTAGATGTGCGAATCATATAGCATTCATACGTTGCGAAAATATTCTCTATCAACCTTATCCTTAGCGCTGTCTCATAGTTGGACATCACATATTATGTCAAGTCTGAGATCTTCCTTCATATGATCCACTTTCTTACATATCATCCACAAAAACTTTCGGATTTGCATGTGGATTTTTCTGATGCTTGAAGACTCGAAATTTATGCTAATCGGATAGAATCGTGTTATAGCCTTGCTAGGGTTTCCAACGTGTAGGTACGCATCGGTTTCTGTCAATTGGTTGAGGTAGCTTTTATAAGCAAGTCTCATATGACACCAAAATCCTGATTATGAATCAAGAAGGCTTAGTTGGCTAGGTGGCGTGGTTCGAATCAGTTCCCCAATACGCGTTGACCGGCCTCTCTACAACGGGTATACTCACGTTTCATTCCAGTTCAAAGTGAACCTTACTGATTTGAATAGTAAGCGCTAGATTCCTGGGTTACTCTTTAGGAACATTGGTTGTCAGGACATTGGGGTTGTCCTGCTACCAAAATAGAAACCTTGTGATTCTGTAAAGCGCCCAGCGCGTATTTTGTGGCTTTGTTTTCATTAGAGGATTTGAAATCTGAGCAACAAAACAACTCTCATCCTATTGACCAAATATGTTGAACAATCCATTGCTGTACCTCCGGCTAGTGCTGTTTCGCTTGGAAATTCCAAAGATTTCCGAATTTTCGAGATTTGTATTTTGAAGTTTTGAATAGGAGTGTTTCATGAAAATTATTCATATTCGTAAGGTGGTAAAGCAGTAAGCTGTAATATATTCTCAACTGCTCAGTCGTTTTAACAACCTAGAAACTGTCAATGTGTCAGAACAAGGGTGCGTCTGGCGCAGTGATTAGCGGTGACATACCACGCACACGTGATTGATAGTTCACTCCGGCACCTAAGGCTCACTAAGCCTTCCGTCCTTCCGGGGCCGTCGAATTGGCGGCAGACTTATCTGGGAAGATAGACAGCAATGACTTAATATCTTGGTAGGTTACCGCAACTCATTATAAAGGCCAATTTGCATTCTAACATCTGTAGCGGTGCTTGATGAAGTTGAACGCATGACACATCATTCAGCGATTTATCATCGTTGAGAGCTTTATCCAATCTCTGGAGAACCAGCATGGCTACAAAAGTACTGAACCTTCATCGAGGTTATACCGGCCGCTGTGTCCAAGTATAGATGGCTTCTACAAAAGTCACGCTTACGGCTTAGCGTGCATGTCAAATATAGAGAATAGCTTTGTACAATTAAATCAATAATTTACGGTCAACTAGTAACATTTGTGCTAAACAAGGTATGAATCAAGCGTACACAGTACGGTGATTAAGCTAACAGAATGAACCAGTGAACAGGAAATACCTTGGATTCAGTGCTCCTTGTCCACTTTGTTACTTAAGTTTGGATAACATTGCATCTGGCTTCTTTCATTGGTGCTTCATTGAACAATCCAAGGCTAGTTTGTAGAAGTTGTAAGTGTACTTCATCGCCATATTTATCCTAGGTTCAGGGGACCTCTCTAGATTCATCCTAGCTAAGTTTGGCGTTTCAGATGTTCATTCACGATGTGAGAAATAATTCTTCATTATTGTGGTATCTTGACGCGTGACTCAGTGGTTTGAAGTGCTCTCTGACACGCATGGTCAATGGTTCGATCACGTGGTCAAGACTAGTCGAGCCTTCCATCCTTTTAGGGTAGGTGAATGGGTACCAGAATTGTGTGGGAGCAAAGCAGCACTGGCTCGATACATCGGTACGCCACCGTGAGCCATTGTGAGGCCACATATGCATGTAATTACCTCAAACGATGCTAGTTGAAGACGAACACATGGCGCGTCTTTCAGGAATTGATCAACTCCGAGAGCATTACCCCCTTATCGCTTTGCCCGTAGAAACTTCGTTTTAGGTCGATTTAACTCCCTAGAACATTAATTTTGGATATATTGAAGTTTTGATCAGTTTTGTTTTTCGCCAAATGGGCAAGTTAGAGAACAATTTAGTTGTAGTTTTTTGACTTTGATGTTACTTTTCAAGATTTTATCGTGTATTTATTGCAGGTGTTAATGAACAGTGTAATGTCGTTGTGCGTTCTGCTCGAGAGGCTTTTTCATCAGCGAATATAAATCTCGTTAAACTTGAATCCGAAGTGAAAAAGCTTAGTGAGATGATAACAGCTTTACCGTTACAAACGGATGTTGACAAGGTACTTTATTTAGTTCTGGCACCATTTTTCTATTCTTTTACTGAGTTGCATTGATGATGTATTCATTCATTCTCCATTACAGGACGTAATTGGTGCTGAACTAGAGAATGAGATGATGCGTATGGGTGAGGCCATTCGTACAGCCGTTGAAGAGATTGAGAAATTACAAGAAAAAGCTCGGGTCAACACAGATGGACTGAGGTTATATTGAGTTTGCTTGTCCTCTTCGACGTTCGCTTTTGCAACATATCTTGCCTGATGGTTATCCAGAAATTGTATTGGTCACAACAGTTTTCTAATATCTATAACTCGGTCAGCTAAAGTTCGTAAATTCCATTTCTAGAAAACTAGATTATACAATTTATGGAGCAGGGTAGTGCAGTGGCTAGTGATGCGATGTAGTGCTCGGTGCTTATCTAATTACTGCTACCGTATTGTCCAAAGGGGTTCTTCTTGAACAATGTTTTATAATTGTGCTTATATTGTTAGAATTGAAGAGCAAGATAAATGGGATCTTATTATTTGCTGGATTAGTCGAATGGGGCTTCATTTCTTCTTCTAATCTAACCCGCAACGCTGTTAGTGTATCATAGTCATAGAAATAAGTATTCTTCTGCATAAATTTTGGAGGTTTCCTCTTTAAGCTTCCTCCAATGAGCATATACTGGATATTCGAAACATGGCTTACCACAAGCGCGTCTATTGTGTATGAAGAGAGAGAAAATAATGGATAGAATGGGTACCTTTGTGTTGTCCTTGCCCTGTTCACTCCCTTGGAAAAAACGCCTACTATGTTTTTTCTCCGGAGTTTCAGTAGTCATTCATTAGCTTAAATCTCGATGAGTTTAACGGTGCACTCAATTTTTAGAAAAGACTTTTACTACGTTGTAGCAGTAGAAACGAAATTAAATTCCACACTTGGGCATTTCTCGTTAGATAAAACTTTCCGCTCAAACTTACTTATAGTGATAATGTGATAGCTTAATCTGGACTTTTTAGTGATGCGCTCTGTTTAAAAAAAATGCGTACTCTTTGCTCCGGTGTGTGGATGGGATTTCTTCGCAACAATGGCATTAAGCTACTGCGCTTTTGCAACATGACGGTTATTTAGTAGTAAAATCAGAACAATGAGATGATTCCGAACTAAGTGTACAGGAACTTTGTTCTATCGTTCTGTGGACCTAGGCTTTTCATTTTCTTATCGTACTGTCGAATAAATTCGCTAGTAGGTCTAAGCAGCCTAAGCTTATATATGAAGCATATGAACGTGTAGAGGAAATCTTAGAGTGCCATAGTCATGTGTTACATCTAGAGTTTTCCTTTCGGAAGCGGAGAAAAAGCCCAAATCAAATAACAAAGACGATTGCCACATGTTATGACGCTGCGCGATGAATGCGCGCCGAGTGCGAAACCCAGTCTTCTTTTCGCTCCTTTGGCGCATTAAAAGTCCTTAAAAAAACCAAGTACGATTCTGAAGTCGTCGACATCGAGCTGTCGATTAATTACTTATGATTTAGGAAAAAAGCTTTTTTAGCTAAAAATGCCCGAGACTGAAACATGATTTCCTTCACTGCTACAGCATACTAGGAAATTTTTTTCCAAACCACGCACACCATTGATATTCTCCAGTTTCAGGCTATCGAATGACTAAAGTTTAAAAAAAAATCAAAAATGCATTTTTTTCAGTGGACTCAAACGGTGTGAGAATAACGGAAATAAACCCCAGAATGTTATTACTTGATTTTCGGTATTTGTGTTTTAGATGCTTTTGGACAGGTTGACCTGAACGTTCAAAAATAGAGGCCATTTTACTTTCGGTTTCCTCAGCTTAACTGTTATGAATTTTGTTCATTCGGCAACTCAACATGTTCGTAGGTACCGCAGAATAATGACGGTAGCTGCTCAATCCCCGGATGGAGCTTCCAGTACAGACACATAGGCGGTCGTTGTTTCATTACCAACCCTGTCACTTGGGCGACATACGTTCTGGATCATTTCGAATATAAAGCAGTCCCGGTACTGCTCTAAGGGAAATATGACCTACCGAGCTGAAAAGCTACACATGTTTATAGCTTACCGTGTCCCGTGAGAACCTGGTAGATGGATTAATGTCGTTGAACATTAAGCATGTCTGTTTAAGGAGCGATAATGTTGGGAGGCACGTTGCATGGTCGGTCCAAGAACATTTGGCTGCTTGCAATATGACTTGTCATAGAACAAAGACCTGTCGTCGCACATTTCATCAGTCGAGAAACTGAGCATTTTGCACAGAAGAGAGAGAGAGAGAGAGAGAGAGGAGAGAGAGAGAGAGAGATAGGGAGAGGGAGGGAGAAAGAAAGGAGAGGAAGAAAGAGAGGGAGTAAGGGCGCTGAAGATTCGTTCTACTGTTAAATTCAATAGGTTGGGGAGAAAGTTCTGAGAAAATTTTCTTGTAACTTTTTTGAGTGTCGGCCGTTTGCGTTTTTGGGCTCATTTGAAAGCCCGTCTTTTCCCGCGTTAATTGGTGTATAATTTATCTGCTTATTTCAAGATGTAGTTAACAAACGAGCATTAGGTTGTTGATGATGCGCGAATATCTGTTGGGTTCAAATGCAACGGTGGCAAGTGAACGCATCAAATCTGGCTTGGGGCGAAGGCAATATAGATTCCATCACAGTACAATTTACATTACAATATACGATTACAATCTAGATTACATAAGACAATTACAATGTTCAGGTGTAATAGGTGCAAAAAAATGTTTTGCAAGCATTTTCTCAGAACTTTTTCCCCAAACTATTATTTGTTATTGGTTGAGATGCAGGGTCGAGTCAATGACCTGCGTATGTATATTGCATGGCACCTCTAACCACTGCGTTTCGTGCCCACAAAATTCGTCTTAATAAAGTTACTGACCATTAAAGAATCAGTCGAATAGTCCTAACGATTCTAAGGAAGGAATTCAAAGACCCAAATATTTGAATACGTCGATAAAATGTCTGGCATTCCTTTTAAAAAATATATCATATCTTTTGTTTCGAGTGTTAAGACAACAGCTCAAATTTCAATATGCCTGATAATCATTATTTGAGCCACGCATTTCAGTGGTCTGTCAATGAGGGCTCATTGACAGACCACTGAAATGCGTGGCTCAAATAATGAATATCAGGCATTTAGAAAAAATTGTAACTGCGAAGTAGTTAATTATTGTCAGCATAACCCACGTATATCACACTTGACGGAGCTCACCATTCGTGAAGGTCATCGAACATTTTTGCTTGTGGCTTCGGCTGCTGTTTGACGATCACTTTGTCATCGTCACGAATGTCGTTGGTTCTCTGAGATTACAGCGCCAAATTGATCTCACTTATATTTGAGTGAGTTTGTCACGGTCAAGTGTGATATTGATGTCACGAGCTTGGAGAAATGAATGGTTTGGTGGGCCGGCTGTGGGATCGAACTAGATCCTCTTAATTGCATCCTCGTAATGAGCGGAATCGCTACCGCTGTAATATTCGCTCCTTTATAGTAGTTGAAAGTTTTTCAAACTTCCCGCAAAAACTAAGGTATTCCATACAAGAGAGCCTTATTGAGAAGCTATATTCAGTGTGAACTGATGGTATTAAGAGATCAATATACCAACTATTTCAATTAGATCATTCCAGATTGGAGGTGAATGAAACAATTCTCGGATGCTGCCAGAAGCTAATGGCTGCTATTATGGCCTTAGTTGCGGCTTCTAAAGAACTCCAAATGGAAATCGTGGCTGCTGGCAGAGGTGGGGCATCTCCGCAAGAGTTCTATAAGCGAAATCACCAGTGGACGGAGGTAATACTTCGAATGTTTCACCGAGAAATTACTGATTCTTTGACCCTTTTAAAAAACGAACATGGCTTCTAGGGTCTTCTTTCTGCGGCGAAAACCGTAGGTGTAGCGGCACGTGTACTAGTTGAATCAGCTGATGGAGTAATCACTAGACAGGGTAAAGTTTGGTATTATTTTATTAGAGTGTTTATATAGTTGTTGTGAGTTAACTATTGCTTTAGGTAAATTTGAACAACTTATCGTTGCTGCTCAAGAAATTGCGGCTTCTACGGCGCAGCTGTTTGTCTCGAGTCGTGTGAAAGCCGATCCAAATTCGTCGAAGTTCGTTCATGTTTATCACTGTTCTTTTTTTTTTTGATAATTTTGAAGTATCTTCTCAGGCTTGCTGCTTTATCAACATCATCAAAGAGCGTCGGGCAATGTACTGCTCAAGTGGTGGCAGCTGTTAAAAATGGACAAACTACATTGAATGAAGAAGGTGAAGTAATTATCGTTCTTGTCGTGTAAGCATCAAATTACAGTGGTGGTTGAGTTTTTTAGTTCCGCAAGTGCCTGATTTCATTAGTGGTGATTTTCACATTTTAATGGCGTGGTTCCCATTTATTATTTCAGGCGACCTTGACTTTTTGAATTTGACTCTTCACGAAGCGAAGAAAGAGGAAATGGAATCGCAGGTTCGTTACTTCAGAAGGACTAAAAACACTTTTTATTAACGTTGTAGGCGAATTTAGTTACAATGGTGTATTTTTAGGTGCGTATATTAGAACTTGAGCAGAAATTAGTGATGGAGAGAAAGAGGCTAGCAGAGTTGCGGAAGCGGCATTATCACATGGCGCAACTGGCAATGCCTGAACAAGTAAGTGTCGTACATTTCAGAAGCGACTGTCTATCAAACTCGGAATGAAGGGGAAAACAGGGATCTTTTTAATGAACAGGAGCGAGAGTGTTATCAGTAGCATATATTGAAAACAATTTAGTACGAAAACCTTCGAATTCGGTGATACAAGGGCTGACGTATGGCGGTATCGCCTTCTTCAGAGCCTGAAATGGTCACGTTTGTTCAAAATCTGCTCAGTCAAATACGTTCGTAATTCAGAAAAAATAGAAATAATCGTGGTAAAATCATAAAATTGTCATGTGTAATCATTGTCATGTTTTATTTTTGCTGTGTCACGAAACTATTGCGAATAAACTTGACCATTCCAAGCTCTGAAGGGTATAGCGTTGAGACGTCGACCTTTTTTTCACTGTATCGAATGATACTCTGTATTGAATTATTTTCAATAAATTCTTCTTTTAACACCACTCTTTAACACCCTGCTCATCAAAGAAAATAGTGAGTGCCCCAATTTCTAATTTTTGAACGCAAAAAAAAGTTTTTTTTTCTCAGCTGAAGTTGAACACATGGAAATATCATTTCAGAATGGCGGAAACGGAGGACGTGACTCTTCGTTCGAATTTATTGGCTAGTGCTAAATGGTTTGCTTAGATTACCTGGCTTTCTTGAGTTTGATTGATTCTCTCTTATGATTTGTGCCTCAGTTTTTTTGTGATCTGTCCCTCATTTGCTAGGTTATGCTTTTTGTAAACACACATTTGATTGAATACTATTTTCAGCGCTTCATTCTTTTATTGATTTCTAGTAATTTATTGCAGTAGCTTGTAACTCTCCTATCTCGTTGTTCTTGGCGAGCACTAGCGCACCTTATAGCGAGCAAATTTCCGGTTTAGTCTAATCATATTTCTTCTTACAGGTAAATTTTTTTTCAAATTAGTGAAGAAATCTATTTAGTCTGATTTAGAATCTCTTATATTTGTCCAATACGCGTTTCTAGACTTTCACTTCCATAAATCTTCACTGCTTAAGTATACTTATAGCTCTTTTGTAGCAAATCTCGGTATCACTTTGAATGCAAAGTAATCTCATAATCTCATTGATGTGCAATCTTATCCGTGTTAATCTTTATGGAATCAAGATTCTGGCAGCTCTCTTATTGGTTGTAGTAGTTTTGCTGCGTGTAAAAGTCGATAGCTTACTTGTAATGGTTTGTCCAGAGTGTTTTGTCATCAGCTACCTCTGGTAACTGTGCTTTGAAACATTTGTAACATCTGGGAGGAAAAATGCGATCATTTGGATGTTTTGGAAGGGTATAACTACTAGATATCTCGTTGAGATACCTGTCGTTTTCAGTCGACATAAGTGAGGATGCATCGTGATGATGTGCCGAACGAGAACGTTCCATTGTTGAAGGATGATCACCAACGATCACAACCGTATGTGGAACAAGGAGGTGATGGAGGAACCGAGTCCGCACATCGTGGAAGTATTGAAAATGTTGAAGATACGGGCGAGAGACGTACATCAGGTGTTTCCTCTTTGTTTTCAAACTTGGTTGTGTTTTCAGTGATATAATACGTTATTCAAGTTTAAGAACTTTGATTGACATGCTAAACATTTGACACGAGGCGGGAATTGAACTTTCGTCCAACCGTACCGAGGTGAGGGGGGAAGGGTCTACCACTGCGCTGCCGAGTCCGCCGCTTTGCTTCCTCTTTCTTCATTATAATCTATGGCTTACCAGACCGTATTTCTGCGTGGTGATTGCTGACAGCTTCGTTAATTATATCGAAGAATTCTGGGGTAGCGAAGCGGTGGCCATGGTCGTGTGGTGGTAGTACACGTTACCGGTATGGGTGGGACCCAGTTCGGCTTCCGGCTGAGGTCTAATTTTGTTTACCACTCAGTTTTCTTAGATGTATTTGAAACAAGATGAAACACTGCGAAGAAGCAGTAAAAACATGAGAAATATTAAATATTAATTTGATATTGTTGTCACTAGGTGCGACGGTGACATGTCGTGTTTGCGAGGAGCAGATTGAGCTTAATGGCCGTGATAATCAACATGTTGTGAAATGCAGTGCTTGTCATGAAGCTACTCCTATTCGTCCGGCCCCTCCTGGCAAAAAGTCCGTTTCGTCTTTTGTTCGTTTTCTATGTCACAATTTGTTTGATTTTATTTTGATTATGTTATTTAGAACTATTTTCTTTTTTTTTCTCCTCCTTTAATCTCCATAATTGTTTTAAGGTACGTTCGCTGTCCATGTAATTGCCTATTAATTTGCAAAGCCGCATCGACCCGTATCGCATGTCCTCGTGGGAACTGTCGGCGTGTCATCACACTCGGTAACCACAAAATTTTTTTCACATTTTTCAATGAAAAATAGAACATTTGACTAGTTTTCTGAACGATAGTCAGAGTGGAATGTGGTCAACGATGCAAAGTACATTTGTGGGCTAAGCAGGTTCTCTTTGAAATTTACATATAGAAGCTAAAAGCTCTCGGCCTTGATCAGTTCCCGGAGGACGAGCCCCTAAATTTCGATGTCGTCAACATCGTTGGAGGCGATTCCATGCATATCTGGCTTTTACAGGACTCGCGGTGGTCTTTCAGTGTATCAAGCCAGTGCTGTTATCCTCTCAGACAACTCTATTTTATTACCGACCGCGGAAGGACGGAAAGTCCGGTGGTGGCTGAGGGCGGTAGTGAGCCATTGGCCAATTGCGTGTCACAGGGCGCTCTTAACCATCGGCTACACGCACTTTTTTGAGATTTGCACATGTTAATCGTTATTATCAAGGTTTGTAGAAAGTCGGTCTTTTGAACTATATTCAATACATTCACCTCGACGCCTAATCTTCTGTTTTGGGAGGCATTTTTTGCCGCATTTGTAACGAATCATATGTGTTTCGTGCCGTTATTTCTGCTCACCACTCAGAGAAGACCATGTCCCTGTTTTTTAAGTTCTCGCATATTTTGGTTTTTTTTTTCTACATATGTTAGTAATTTCTGTTCGATCTAGCGCATGCGACGCAGTGGTTGAATTCGCTTTGAGACACACATATGGTCAATAGTTCGATCCCATGCTTAAGGCTTACCAAGTCCTCAATCCCTCCAGGGTCAGCGAGTTGGTGCCAGACTTGTCTGGGAGAATAGGAGCACCGACTTGATAAATCGGTAGGCTACAGCGAGCGAGTGATGGTAATAGCCAGGTATGCATCCGGTCTCCTCAAACGATGCCAGGTGAAGTCGATGACTTTGCGCAACCCTTAGGTATTGATGAACGCCTAGAGCTTTATCCTTCATCCTTTATCCTTCATCCTTTATGTATAATTACACTAACTTCATGCTGAAGCTGTTCTATTATGGCGATTGAAAAAGAAGTAACAATCAGTAAGAAGGCGAAATTTTGCGCATTAAATTCATAAGTGATGCTGACGGATGCGAATTCGGATTTTCTTTTGCAGTTGTCGAGAAGTTGAAAAATTCAACACCATGTGAGATGTGATTCTTGTTGTGCATTGTGATTAGCTGATTTTTAGGATGAGGATGAGTGTGATAACACGGAAATAGATGGTCAAATTGCGTGGTGTTATAAGCGATCTGGATCTTTTCGTTTGATGATCTCTGTGATCATGTTGGGGATTGAATAATCAGGAAGTAAAGAGGACTGTCAGTCGGATTGTGGTTAGCTTCGAGTGAAATTCGATTTTCTTGTTGGACTGTGCCGAAGGGTTTGCTAGAGTGTTGAGTTTTTGGTGGGAAATCGCCGTTATGTTTCGACAGTCAATTCTACAGTCGAACTGCGATTAAAGGTTTACAGAGAAGTCTCGGTTCAACTGGTAGGAGTCCTCCGTCGTGTCTTCATCAAAATGTTGGCCTGCGGTTGCCTTGTGTTACGAAGTGTGATACTGAAAGTTGTTGACGAAATGCTGAATGTTGAACTTACCGTCCAAGCATAGTGTGATGCGAATGAAAGGTCAACGAGAAACTACACTGATAGTCGTAGTCTTTATATAAAGAATAAACGGCATTTACATATTGTTTGGATAATATAAATACAAGCTTTTGCTACGTGAAAGTAAGATTCTAGAAGAATTGAGTTGAAAAACCAATTGTAATCCTTCTGTATACTCTGGAATGTCTCCCAGACAACTCTAGCATGTATGGTATTATCGTTATAAAGAATTCAAGTTATTTTTGGAGATAACGGTCTAGAATGGTTTGTTGCATTTTCGAAACTCTGTTTTACAAAATCCTTTCCAGTCATGGCCCCATGAATTTCGCATGGTACGAATAAACAGTTGACGAATGCATTTGCAGTGGTTGTGACGTGCAGGACCGTCTTAAATCAATGTAGGAGTTGTCCATTTGTAAGGAAAGATAGCAAATATTCACTATCCAACACAGAATATTCTCTTTGTCGAGTGCGACTAATTTGGAGTGAGTCTGCAGTCGATGTGAGCTAGTGTTGCTTTGTCATGAACTATGTCTTAGTGATAGTTAAGACCTGGTTATGAATCGAGAAATCTTAGAGAAATGGGCACACTCGCCGTTTTCAATTTGAACGATAGGAAGTCTTGTAGTTTGAAAGAGACGACGTCTCATCGGAGTTCCAGTCATAATGATAGTCACCATTCTTCTATGTCGTGAGGTAAGTCAAGAATAAGATGTGAAAACCTACTGACTGGCATCAGTTCTTCCTATTACAGGATTTGTTGTGGGCAGGACAAGTTTTACATGACTTGGACATAGTTTAGAGGTTTGCAGAGACTGAAAAACTTTCTGTCGTGAGCTGTCGTGCTGTTTAAAAGAAGAGAAATATCACATCAGAAAATTTCTCGGAGGTGGATTGTGCATCGAATAAGGTCGTTAAAAATGTGCAGTATGATGGGGATAACATATCAGGCTTATGACGTAGTTGAGGTTTATGGTTGGTCTCTTTGTTTGATGGAGGATGAAAGGCGATTATTGGCATTACACATTCTTTGTTACCGGAAAGATGCTCAGTGGTGATTTACATGTGACTGTTCCGCAGAATGAGCGTAAGAAGTGTTCCGAAGAAGATCATCCATTGGAAACTGTGGAAGGGTAGTTGAAGGCTCCAACAGGAGCGTAATGTTGTAATGGTCCTCATCTCCACAGTGTGCGGCCACTTTCACCTGTCCATCGAAACCGTAAGCTATCGCGAGGATCATCTAGGCCAAATTATCTGCGTTGTAAGTGACCAGACGACGAGGTTCTTTCCTCCTAGAAAACTGCAATGTGATAGTTAAGGCCTTTCCTTTATACGGTTTCGGCATATACGGTTGTTCTTCGTTCAGTTATCTACATGCTTTCGCTTAACACATGGAATGTCTATTACGACAGTATGTGCAGAATGTAGACAAATTAGAGCTCCAGATTTACGTTTGATTTCGGTAGACAGACTACCTACATATTCGGCTGATCATATCATAAGAAAGTTTGAACTTCTGGGAACTTTTTGCCTACTCATAAGAGACTGGCAGGACGTTACGGCTTACTGTGTACTGGCATACGTACCGGACTCTGCACAATATACAGCCATTGTAGAATACTTATGTTGATTATTTTACACTGAAATCCACTAGAGATGCAAGTTATATTTGTTACAGATTGTTGTGGCGCTAAATTGTATGTAGCCAGTGTTGACTATGAGAACTGTGGATGGGAAAACAAACTTAGTTGATCGAGACAAAGATGAGAACCTGGAGTTATCTCCAAAAATGAAGAATCACTTTGCATAAATGAGGGAAAGGATGAGAAAAACCATGTATTTGACTTCATAAAGCATTGTCAGAAGTAATGATAAGGGCATCTGGTTTATTCATAGATTTGAGGTGACCCTATTGACGCATCAGTGATATTGCTAATATGCTCCCCAGAGATTCTGGTACCAACTTGCTTACTCTGGAGAGATGGAAAGCTTGCTGAACGCGCGACTGCAATTGAGCCAACGATCGCTCCGCCGTCATCGGTAGAAATGGTATCGGAATCGCCTACTTGGCAGAAAACGCTGACCTATAAATCCCTGTGGTCACCGTAGAGACTAAGTATGAGTTCAGCCACCTCCAACGATGCTTGGTGACGTCGAATGCGTGGTGCAACCCTCAGAGATTGATCAATGGTAAGAGTTTATGATTGATTGTTTTATCATTTCCATCTTTTGTGATGAAGTATGATTGTTGTGAATTGGGTAACTATAAGTAATGGACGTATAATGTAGTGAAGTTTGCTCAGATACTCAATTTGTGAAATAGATCATTGAAATCTGATAACTTCGCGACTGCATGGTGGATGAGATTTTGGTTCTGTACGCAGAAGTCGTAGGAGCTAGTGTCAAAGTAAATAGAGAAACGGAAAACTATAACGAAAAGCTGCACGAAAGGGCGGGCTCGTTGAGAGCGTTGTGGCTGGTGTGAGTAGATTTCAATTCAATTGCACGTTACAAACATCAAGTGCCTCCCTTAAGATTGCTCTAAAACGTTAGATGACTCATGTGTAAGATTCGTAGTATATGTTGATACTTTTGTTGGTAGTAAAAAATCCATATTGATTTGGATCTTTTTTTAGTAAGCTTTTCTCAGCCATTGCCTGATGTCTACGGCTAGAGAACGTGTAAGTTGAATAATAAATGGTATCACCTGTTGACGCATTGATCCTTCAGTAACTTAGGCGGGTACCAGTAAAACTTCAATTTTCAGGTCATCGAGAGCCCGCTGGTAGCGCCATAAGGGCTCCGGCAGGCAGCTGTCGTGTACAGTGTGCTCATTGTTCTGAGGTATTCCTCTTCAACACTCTGAGCAATAGTCTCGCTCACTGTCCACACTGCAAAAGGAAGTTAGTCCTGTTTTTTCTTTGACTTGTATTTTGTGCAACGTTCCAGTTTTTTGTTTCAAAGTATTCCGATTACATAAATCCTTGTATTTTGATATAATATGGTTTTCAACTAGTGTTTACAATATTTTCTAGGTAAGCAAAACACAATTCATTCGTGAAGCTGACGTTTCGACGGTTTCGTCTTTTTCAGAGCCTTGAAAGATCAGGTTGTCTACTACCCAGCCGAGCAACCAATCGACAGACCTGATCTTTGTAGGTTTTAAAGAAAGTGAAACCACTGAAACGTCAGTCTCAGAATGATAACTATTAAAGCAACTTCATGTTTGACTTACCTGGTAGAAGCTTTTAATTACTCAGCAATGCCAAGGTTAATAGAGAGTCGGCCTTGGGAGTTATAAATTGGTCGTATTTTTAGGTCGACTGTTGGTGGATTTGCCAGGCGTCGTGCTTTGATTTATCTCGTTACAGCTGTAACAACCTTAATATTTTCTGTATTATTAACTCTGATGACAACAGCCACTGTGGGTTTCATTTCAGCCTCGTCAATGCCATAGTACAGATGTTCTTCAATAGATTTTATAGCCAATAAACTTTCCCCACACTTTAGGCCTCACAACATCGTATTGTCTATGGAGCATGGGCAATTTCTTACCTCATCACCGTTTACCTGTTCTACAACTTCTTCAGATTTTGGGTAGTAAAGTTGAGTACAGTACTGGGACCGATATGATCCATGAACAAGAATATTTCCCCTGATTTCGTGTGGCTTTTGAGTTTGTGAAAGATATGAATGGTGTATTCAAAATGTCTATTCTTCTATGTTCTTGTATGGAAGAATTTAAAGCTCGATTCGTTATTCACATTGATTTTTATGGTGCTTATCTTTTTTTTCCAATTGTTTTCCGTTATCGTGGATTCCAAGCGTCTGTCGTTCTAGGCAGAATCGCTTTCATTCCGAAGTGTTCTTTGTGATCAATCATTGCTTATCATATGCTCTACTTTTTCTTGTTCATTGTAACAACACCCAGTATTTATAACATTTGTGATATCATTGGAAACCAATTAACCGGATATAATTTTTCTTCTTCTTTATAGTTCTTTCATGATGTCATCATAAGTATTCATAGGCGTACTATGGAATTAATTTAGCCTTTGTGCGTTAGTGTAATGAGACGTGTAACCCCCCTGATAGTGTATCTATCGTTTATCAGTTTATCACAATATAATTTTGTGCGGGAAATGTTCTTTTTTGACGATTTCATTAAATCATATTCTACATGGATGAAATGTTTATCTGATGTCTATCGATAGCCACGAAATTCTTTGAACAAGTCGACAAGAACTCATTGTCTGGTTGCTTTTTATCAGCCATGAGCTTATAGCTATAGATCCAATAATGTTGAATATGATGTGCAAAGCTTTGAGCCTAGGTCTAGAGTGAACCCAGTGTTCACCTCTGCCGTAGGCCTGTACCTAACCAGTGCACTTTCAGGACTCGGAGATGATAGGGATCGCGTTCAACTCCCACTGAGTTTCAGAGTTTTGTGTACCCATTTATGAGTAAAATAAGGCACATTTTCAGATTCCATATAAATCCTTGATAGATTCGGACATTGTGTGCCCTTAGATTCTGCGGGCAGACACTTCCTAGTTACTATCGCTTCATTCGTATGCAGCGATCAAAGGTTAGAGTTATATCGGAGTTAGTTTTAAGCTACGTCTAAACCTCAGGGATTCTCCTATAAGAATGATTTTCTATGCAGTATTTTGTCCTTAGGTATTGGATCTATATCGTGATCTGATACGATATTCGAAGACACTGAAATATACAGATCGGGCATATTTCGTTTCGAGAATTCGTGAGGAATTCGAACGCAATCGAGAACTTTCTCCACCTCAGTCCATTCGCTGCTTCAATGTAAGTTTTCCAGCTGAAGATCTAAGAGTACTTTACAAGCATTATAGAGATTTAAGAGCAGTATGGATACGATTTACATTCAATTTTTTTGATGTGATTCTCTTTTAGAGAGGACGACAACTTCTTCAGCTGAAGCAATTTATTTGAGAAACGAAAATGGTCTGTGTATTAGGCATCGAAGGATCAGCGAACAAAATAGGCGTGGGACAATTTATTTTGGCACTGACGTAGATTTTCGCATGAAATGTAATGTAGAAGTGATGTATTCAAGGTTGGAATTGTACGAGACGGTGAAGTGCTATCTAATCCTCGTGCAACTTTCCATGCTGCTATTGGAGAAGGCTTTAGACCCAGTGAAACTGCACAGCATCATCGTCAGCAAGTAGGTCGAAACTTTCCGCTGACTTCGTCCTAATCTTCTTGTAACAGTTATCTCTCAAGCCTTTTTTATCTCCAGATTTTGCGAATACTCAGTCAAGCTCTAAAGAATGCCAAAATTAAAGATCCTGAAAGGGAGATCGATGCTATTGCGTACACTAAGGGACCAGGAATGGGAGCGCCTTTACAAGTGAGTTGCTTAGTGTTGTGTTTTTTTTTCTATGCAGAAATAGATGACTCCTATCTTAGGAATACAGCACGAGACAAATATGGGACATTTCAGGTCGGTGCTGTCGTGGCTCGATGCTTATCACTAACTTGGTCTCTACCGCTGATTCCTGTCAACCACTGTATAGGTCACATCGAAATGGGCCGTCTCATCACTGGAGCCGACAATCCAATCGTTTTATACGTTAGTGGTGGAAACACACAAGTTAGTCACTGGCGTATTGTATTCAGTTCGTAGAGGATGAATAAAACTCGTGACGTTGATTACTCCCTGAAGGACTGCCATGCATTCTCCTTAATCGGCTTTACAAGGACTCGCGGTAGCTTACCGATGTATCATGTGCCGTTCTCCATCCAGGCGAATCTGTTACGAAATTCACCGACCTCAGATAGATGGAAGGGTTTGGTGAGCCGCGACCAGGGATGGAACCATGAAACGTCGATTGACAGACCACTTGTGTGTCGCAGAGCACCTTTAAACACTGCGCCATACATGCTCATTTAGTATTTACAATGTATAGATATGTATACTTACACGCATATATATATATACATATATATGTATATATAGTACGTATGATGTATACGTATACATGTTCAAATGTATCCATACGTGTTACATACACGTATACACACATATCTACATATGTATGCATACACATGTGTTCATAAATATTCATGTGCATATATATATATATATATGTATATATATATATATATATATATATAAAACAATGGTATTATGTTTTTATTCTTTTACATTTTTTCGTTTCAGGTAATTTCTTATTCACACTCTAAATACCGCGTATTTGGCGAAACGATAGATATAGCAGTTGGTAACTGTCTCGATCGCTTCGCTCGGATCGTGAAACTTCCCAATGATCCAAGTCCAGGTTATAACATTGAGCAGGCGGCTAAAACAGGTCTTCGGGAATCTTTTTTTTTGAATATAGAATTTATATCCTATCATCAAATCGTGAATGTGCTAAAACTTGTCAGAATGCTAATACAACAAATTCACATCTTTTTACACTTCGACTTGACTTGAACAGGTCTTTGTTCTAATGTGGTTACTTCGATTATTATTGGCATGGAGCCAGCGTTGAAGCACTTAAACGCGTGCTTTCTCTTTAGAAATTTGCAGGCTACTAAGTGAACTAATGTGAGTTTTAGTTTACCGTTATGGAAGATGGCGAAGTGCTTGCCATTACCGTTTTTAAAAGTTGCAAATGATGAGCATTAGGTGCAGATTCTATGTGGAGCAGAGGTATATCTCAATTGAAGAATTGAAGCTACTGACAAGTTGTCGGTGCCCACATTTGTTAGGATTGAATATCATAGTAGGGATAGGAAATTCGTGTTAAGCCTTTAGAGCAGTGTGTTCGGCTTTGCATCAATCGGCCATCTTCAGTTACCTGGACATATCTCTGTTGATTTTGATGCAGTAGAGAGTTTTATTTCTATTCCGCACAAGGGATGTTCACGGATCTCTTCTTATGTGAAGAGTAATGCAGCAGGTGCGACTGCAAGCAAACCGACACTCGAACTGGCCTTTTGTCTGTGTATACGTGATAGTCGAGTAATCTTTCAACGTTCGTGAATTTTGGAAGTCGTATCACCAACGGACGTGGATGATATCTAGCGGAATATAATCCATCTAAAGCGTCTTTGCTCACTGGGCAGTTGATTGTAGTGGTGACGACAAGTGTGGTATTACAAAGCAGTTGGCATAGTAGATGGTAATAAAACCCAATGTTGCACGTTTGAAGCACGTTTAGAGGCCGTCTGAATTAGAAAAGGACTGTGAGTAATATGCAAAGCATTCGACCCTAGATGGGAGTTGAACCTGCGTTCCACCTATACCAGGAGCTCTTGCTACCACTACACCCCAGAGGCTACCCACTTTTTGGCAAAGAATTTGTATGGAGGAAAAGTGATCTGTTTAAACGTTGCATTACCCTCCTGCTTACCAATAAGTAGAAGAACGAATTTCTTCTGAATGTTCAGTTTGATGTAACTCTGAAGTGCAATTTTTTTTGAGCGCACAGATCTTTGATGACGAAGTTAGCCTATAACCTAGCGAAATTATGTGTAGTTGAAAGCCGTATGGTATCTTAATATAAAGTAAGCCTAAGCTCATATTTCAATGAAATATTGTTGAGCAGAAAAAACAGTACAGTGGAATCACTTGAGCAACACTTCAAAAAATATTGTATGGGAAAGGAGATTCGAAAAGACGTGAATCTTGTATGAAATTTGTCTTTTATTCAGGAAAAAGACTTTTGGACTTGCCCTACACAGTGAAAGGGATGGATGTTTCTTTCTCGGGTATATTGTCCACAATCGAAAGCAAAGCTCCACAGCTTCTGGCGTCCGGCGAATACACAGTGGAGGACCTTTGCTTTTCTTTGCAGGTGTTCACTATTATTGTCACATCTCTAAGTTGCTATTTATAGCACATTTTTGGTTTATAATAGCTCAGAAAAACTGAAAGGTACTTCTTCACGCGTTCCAAAGCTGGTAGGTATAAAAGGTATGGTTTTCTATCAAGCATTTTGAAGGGACAGATATTTTAATCAGATGTGCTTTGTTAATGATGATAATTATCAAAAAAGACGGTGTACTTTTATGAAAAAATTACCAACTCAACTATTCCACTAACACCTAAAGTTTGCGCATCCGCGGCTACTGTATATATTTTACACCCAATTTTTCTTCTTCATATACACTATTACTTGATTTAGACTCATTCTGGCCGATCTGGCACCCTACCGTGACCCCCACTTTTTTTTTGTACGTATTGCCTTATTGTTTTCTTCAAGTTTTTCTACGTATCATCCCATGATTTCGAAACATCTCCTACCCTTGTGTGTGGTGAAAAAGCTGGTTCATCATGCTGGTAGCACTTGTGTCAAGTTCCAAGCATACATATAATATCACCTGTATCACCTGTTATCCCGTTGATCGTCGAGTGACTCGAGCGGGTACCAGCAACTCTTCCATTTTTCCCTATCGCGTGCAAGAGTAGCCCAGTGGGTCCTCCTCGCTTCAAGGATTCGCTGAGCATCATATCTTTCTTCTATCGTTTTCGTGAAGAAATCAGACCAACGGGTCAGTGGTCTTCCTTTAGAGCGCTTGACGTCCCGAGGAATCCAGTCGGTAACGGCTCTCGTCCATCGGTTGTCGTTGAAGCGCATCACGTGTCCGGTCCACCTTACTTTTGATATCCTGGCGTGTAGAACGGCGTCTCTGATTTTCGATCATTGACGTAGGTCGGAACTTCGGATCCTTTTTCTCATTTGCGAGATACAGGATACTCCTAGCATCAACCTTTCGACTGCGCGCTCGATAACGTCAAGTGATCTTTCATCCTGCTTACGTAGCGACCAGGTTTCTGCTGCATACGTCAGGGCAGGGATAATTGTCGAGTCGAAAAGTGGGCACGGAGTCGGATGTTCTTTGTCCTCTTCACTGCATCTTCGATGCTCTTAAACGTTTCCCAAGCCGCTCAAACAGCAACATAGAATATATGTCTGTATTTTTTATGCCCGTCAATCTCTCCAAATAATCAAGAATCGCCTTAATGGTTGCTTAGAATAAAGAAGTCCTAAACTTCATTCCCTGAAAAATTAATGAAATACTAGTCGAGTCTGATCAGACCATCTTCTTGAATATCAAATTGTGATATAGGACTGATTTTACAAACTGTTGGCTCATCTCTTTTTGCTGATAATACCTGCTACATTAGGAAAGCAAGTTGCGTAAACCTGGAAAGAACGTGTATTTGATGAGTTCTTCCGTTTCGAATACGAGATTGACACGTTCATGTTATGCTTTAGATATGAATGACATTATGCCGGCTACTCACAATGCATGACGCGGCAGTTTATGTCAACTTATCAAGACCACAGTTTGTGGAAAGCATAGAAAGCCTTTCTTTTTAAGGGTGACCAGGTGGCATCAGAATAATTTATTCACTGTAATTTGTAGGTAAAAACCGCTAATTGTGGTTTGGAGTTGTAAAGGTTGTAATTCCATATTAAAGTGTAGATGATTATAAAACTAACTTGATGAATAACTGTCTGCAAAACTAGTAGAGTTATGGGAATACCTTGATATTCAAATGTTCTTTAAGGACCTCACTTAAATTATCAATCCTGGCACTATATTTTAAGCCTTTCGTGAGGTCTTTCATGGGCACTTACAGTGCAATACATGTGTTTCGGCCTCGACAGCCTCGTCAGTTGCACAGTGCCTTTTGTCTTAGCCAATCACCTTAACGGAAACCCGACCCCCTTACATAGAGGAATAGTTGACGAACGCGTTACAGCGCGTGTAAAGTAAAAATTTGCTTCAAGCACGTAGAACATACCACTGCATATCTAGTGACATGGTCACCGGACATTGCAGTGACTGACAGTCGATTTGCTCAATGCTGGTTTTTCGATAATCACTACCTTTATGATCGACTGTTTTTCAAGGTCTCGCTTGAAATTGTTACATCCTGAGGGCATATTTTATTTGAGAGGTTGGGCTCCTCCGAAAAGATTGGTTAAGGCGAAAGGCACTGTGCAACTGACGAGGCTATCAATGCCAAAACACGTAAATTGCACTTTATAAGTGCCCATAAAAGACCTTATGAAAGGCTTAGAATGTGCCGTCAGGACATTATTGGAATAGTTCGGACTGAAATACACAATGTGGAGACATTGATGAGCGCCTACTCTATATTAGATTGCCACAAATGAAGCATGATTTTTTGTGGTATATCGATTTGGTGGATTGTTTTGTTGATAACATTGTGGGCACTAGTCGGGAAAGGCTTTAATTTAAATATATTCTCGAACAAGTTCATTGAGCTGTAATTCCAGATGCAGTGATTTAGCTTTTGTTTTGTCTCTAATCGCCGTAGAAATTTACCGTTCTGAACTATCATGGAACTACATTGTAGAAGTCCTTTCGATGATTTCTTATCTCTTCATAACAAAAAGTTGCTAAATAGAGCGTGTCGAACATCGATATGCATCCAAAGTTGCGTGGGGATATCTGCACTCTCGTAGAGAGTAACAGACTTGGGGGATGTTTTCTATATTACCAACAATTTATCGCCATGAGAACTTCGGACATAGGTTTTTGTGTATAAATTATGAGGTACAGAGAATAGGTTATCCAGGTCATTTGAATGAGAATCATGTGATGAAGTCCCGTATGACTGGGATTCTTCTTGAGCCGCAATTTTCAAAAAAAAGAATTTTTTTTCTAAAACGTTTTCTACATGGTCATGCACGTGTTAGACGTTTTCGGTTAGAAATGATGACTTAGTTCCTTACTGATTCTACCCATGAATTCAGTTTCGAAAGAGTACGTAGAAATCCTGGCGTTGCTTTTCTAGTCTTCAGTGAGATCGATGGGAACTCTCTTGTTCTGTTTCCTTATCGTTTAATTGGTATCAGATTGATACCAATGCAACATGTAGGATACAGAATTCCTATGCTTCCATGTTTTCTAGCACTTTGTACAGTACAAAATCTATTATCTTGACGAGGAATGACGTCAAAAGGTTTCGAAATAGAAACAAGAGGGCATTAAGGACTGTGCAGAAGACCAGACAAAATAGTGTAGATTTAAATGATGCAACAAACATCCATTCCATGACCGACCAAAAAAAAGGTTATACACGGTCCAGATTTTTGTGTCGTCGAGCTCATGTTCAGAACAGATTCTCCTGAATTCAAACATTTTAGGAGACAGTGTTTGCAATGTTAGTGGAAATCACTGAACGTGCCATGGCTCATACGGGAAGCAAAGAGTTGCTGATTGTGGGCGGAGTAGGCTGCAATAAACGACTGCAGGTATTTCATTTGATCTTCTATCAATCTGATATTTTGGAGGAAGTAATCTTGCGGATTTCACATCTATTTCCGATCTCATACACGAATTTTCATTGTGACCTCAAGCAGTTCTATGTTTTTGAATACGTGGTAATACAATTTTCACAAAGATTTTACTTGTCATCTTCAATAACACAAGAGCACTCAATCGGAGAGCTTAGCGTACAAGGGTGCATTTATTGTATTTTAAGAAATAGAAACATATGTAGATGTGATAGCAAATATCAATCTCTCAGTTCTGAAAAATTATCACATTTGACCGAATATTGTGATATTCGGGAACTTGTATTTCTTAAATATTGAGTCGTAAATTTACATTCTCCAACAATGTAGAGTGGTGTGCAAAGCAAAACTTTGATTGCGAGCGGGACTCGAACCCGCACTTCACCTTTCCTGAAAGCACGTGCTCAATCAACACTACCGACGCCTCTTTTTCCATCACTCGTTATACGTACAACGCATCAATGCTACGCAACAACGCAATTTGCATTACAGTTTCAAGCTAGAAAACTATTGGGGCGTATTCTAGCATGTTCTTGGTCGTTGGCTTTCCTCGAGATGAGGTCCGTAGCGACGTATTTGCTATGCGTGTATGTGTACATCCAGATATTTATTCTCATATTTCCATGTCTTATTTTGCATAACTCTTCATCATATTGTGCGGCTCCCAGCGCTTCTTGCATCCGATCCGTTTCCTCGCATTATCGTTTGCAGAGGCTTTCAGTCATCTCGCTTGTTGTCTCTAGTACTGCTCAAAAAATTTGTCTTCTTCATAAATGAATTCTGATATGATGTAGTCACCTGTTTATGGACGGCTGAGTTTGTGTGTCATGTTGGATATCTGTGTTTGTCGGTTGCAAGCGATTTGATCACAGATCCTGCTTTGGAAGTCTCACCACGAGTCAGTTACTTCATCAACACTCATATCGAGGATGAACGGAGCAGAGTTTATACAGAAAGTCGCATTCTCAATGAAAACATGTTAATAATTTGGCCAGTCCCAAGTATATTCCACATTTCCCTGAGATGTCAGATTGGTGCAAAAGTAATTGCGTTCCAGACCGTGCTAAAATTGCATCTATTCTTGCAGATGCTTCGAATGGCGAACGACCATAGTTTAGTCTACCAACCAAATATAGTCCCTAAACATTTCTTCGTTAATGGTCGTCTGGTTTGAATCAAAATCAGAAAGGTCGGTTATCATCTTGTGTGTATTCAGAGTTGACCAGTGCGATTTGCTCGTTTGAGTTATATAACGATTGCTGAATTTTGATCGATAAGTCAGTGTATCATGATCGGCTGACCACGAAGTTCTTGACTTAGGATTTTTAACTGTCGCTGACGTTTTAGGATTCAGACTTTTTGAGAACCTGATAAGGCTTAACGCAATTTACTGCCAAATACCACCCAACAAAAAAGCCTAAGATTCAATTTTGAATCGAATGGACACGAAATCCTTTTAGTGCCCAACGTTTCCTTCTCTATGCGGAGATTATCAAGACACCCCCAAAAATAGCGTTCTGATGGCAAAGTCGTCTAGATTTCATATCCATTCGACTAATATCAGTCGCATAATTTTAATTCTCACTCACTACTTTCCCGCTGTTGTTCTAACAACGATGTTGAGTGTAACTTTCTATTTTCTTATGACAAAATGATTTGAAAACTTTCATGTCATTCATGGCGTAAATATTGGAAGTTGAGTTATAGTCATGCTATATATCCAAAAGAATTCTCATCTGAGCAAGGTGCTATAGTTTTTCATGAATGGCTCACTTATACTGGGCGATTCTCGCCGGTAATGTGCAGCTCTTCCTTTTTGTGAAATAACTCGTGTTTATGATATCACATTGATTGCGAACCTTGCATTCCGACAGGTAGTGTGGAAAAATCCATGCGGGCTGCTGATGCACACTATGAACGGATATTTCAGGAAATGGCCTGTTGCATGTGTGCGGAACGTGGTGCCTTCCTTTTTGCCACAGACGAGCGGTTCTGTGTGGACAATGGTGCTATGATAGCACAAGCAGGATGCCTCATGTACACTGCTGGACTCAAGTGCGAGGTAATGCTCTATTGTCTTCTTAATTTTCCTTTGTTTTCTGGATAGAGCTCTTCAAATTCTGATCTTAAGCTCAACGAATCCACCATCACACAACGTTATCGCACTGACCAGGTGGATGTTAGTTGGAGGATTTAGTGATAACGTGGATCAAAGGTAGAATAAGCCATTGTTTTTCATATTCTTGTGTTGTTGTACTGGTAATGCGATATTACACTCGGCAGATATTTTATAGTCCGAGTCGACCTGTCAGTTGATTTATATTGTGATTAGTACCTCGTGGAACTTCTGGAATATAGGTAATTAACTTGTTGAATGTATCAGATGCTGTGAATCATAATGAATAAGAATGAACCATAGTTTATGATGTCACAATCATTATGTAGGTTTTTGAAGCCATGTGAACCAACGACGTTGGGTTCTCAGAAAAAGTGGAGCTCGACTGCTCCTTCACGTATTGATGCACTATTGAAGTTGAGTTCGCTCTTCGAACTTGTTGACCACTGTTATTCTTTGGCCACGCGGGTCTCATAGGTCTCGTCTTTACAGCGTAAATATCAAGGGGTAATAATCTTCGTATGCAATACATGACGATAACAATCAACGATTTCAGTGAATGTACCTATAAGTAGGCTTACAATAAACGGTCAGTACGGCTTGATTGTTAGAGATCACAGTTACACGAGCGCTGAGGAACAGGATCCTGATTTGAGTATGGAGAGTATGTCGAGGAGCGAGTTTCTGAATTTGGTACAAGAAACATGATGAGCAGGAGATGGCCTATGAGGCAGCGAGCGTAAAAACGGCCGAAGGTATGATGTGAGGTGTGGATGTGGCACAGTACGCCACACTATCGAATACTATAAGTAGTTGACATTTTATTAGTTACGTAAAAGCATACAACTACGGTTTGACGAGAGAGAGAGGACTTGAGAGAGCGCTCTAACGTAAGCACTGGTAACTGAGATGATAACTTGATAATACTATCTGTGACAGATTGTGAGAACTTAGCCTTATTTTGGTACATGCTGATCAAGGCGAATATGAGCTGAGAAGGATAAGGCAAGAGAGCGAAGCGATGTGCTCGGATGTTGGCGGTTTTAACGAGGCATCTGTGGTGAATGAGTTGTTGTGGGAAAGACTTTTCGTTCAGTCATACTGCAGGTGTTAGACTGTAACTAGCTACATGAACATTCCTACAGATTAATCCATTGCTTTCCCAAAACCTTATCCTTGATGCGATCGCATCGCTCGCACATGCAAGACATTTCATTTCTCTCACATCAAAGTGTGCATTTGTAGCTTGCGCTCTGAACTTTCCCTTCCAACGGTTTTACGCCTGTATCCCTTTGTGTTCTCAATATTGCGCCTTATCAAATCGAGAGCCTTCGCGTGCGTTCCGTATGCAAGCCTGACCCCATTATACTATCCGCTAGTTGAAGACACTAACGGCTAATATGACTCTCTGTCTGATTAAACTCATTAATCTACAAGTAGAATACCAAACATTCAATGATATTCGATAGCACTGGGCCTAGTTAGAAGGAAAATGGCAGTTATTCAGAGAATAACTGCTATAGTTTCCAGAAGTAGTTCTGAGATTTTTCTCGTAATTCAGATGTTGGTTACGTTGTTTTTCGAGCAGTAAGTGACATCATAGACATTTATTGTCGTCCTAATGTTTAACAGTGGTTTTTAAATGTCTTTCCTTTTTTTCTTTGTATCTGTAGTCATTGTGCAGTCCACATGTTTATATACACGATGGTCTATTGAATTCATTTTAACTCGATTCTCGACTATGAAACAAGATATGTGGTTAACCTTCTTGTTGGAGTCTTCAATAGCTTCCACATATCTACCCCGAGTACTATATTGAGAGAAGTACACATCTAATAAGCGGTCCATGCAGGTTTTTTCCTCATATATGTACTCTATCGATTGTTTGTGTAACACAGGTGTTATGACGGAAAGCTAAACACAAATTTTCACTTAGTATTTCACAATAAAATCTTTTTCGGACTCGTTTTGCGGCGAGTGCTCCCTTGGAAAGAAGTGACCACCGTGAAGACTACGGCTGCTCTTCTTCTTTCATATACCATCAGTCATCCAAGTCTTATTACTGTTTCTCCACTCATTGTCAGTTACTCATTGTCATGGCTGTTACTAACTCATTCTCTCCATTTTTCGTTATCGTTGCAATTTTTAATTGTTTTAATGACGTTGGTTATGTATATAAAAGTTCAACCGTCCAAGTTTGAGGTTCTTACTAAAAGATCAGGGTGGTAAATTATACTCTCAACGCAACATTCTTCACTGTACCGCCTCAAATTCGATAGTTCGGGACGGCACTGTACAACGATAAATTAGTGAAGATGCCTCTTCAAAGGCATACACTGCACGGTAACGTTCAGTGCTGTTGTGAGCTCTCAAAAATTTCTTATTCTACATCTATTTCACAATCTACGATTTCATAGATACAAGTCTTCAAAGTCTGATATAAGAGTTTTCTTCTTGCATACAATATCAACAATTTCTTGCAGTCGTCTGTGATTTGTGTTTTGAAAGTAACGATCGAATGTGTAGAGTTGGTAATATCATTTGAAACATTACCAAAATAGTAGTCTTTCAATTCTGTTGCGTTATCCACTGTCGTTATTAAATATCCTGTGGATGACTTGTTTGATGATTTTTTTTGTATACACTGCCGTTAAAGGTTCCTTCTTCACATTGAGTTCTTAGTCACAGAAGAACTCGTGTTCTACAACTTCGGCGTAGAGATTCCTTCTCCCAACAAGCTAATACTTGCGAGTGTTTTATCCTTGCATTGTCATCCACTTCTCAAATCAGTGGAAAAGTGCGCAGCAACAGCGAAAAAATAAATCGCATATTGCTCGCGACGAGCGCTCGCATTAGTCTCGCCGACAGAAATGGGAGTTCGAAACTGTACAAATTTTCTGGACAGGCTTCCTTACAGCGCTGTAGCAAAGGAAATAAAATTGCATTCCGCATGAGTGCGTTGCTCGCTGTCGCGCGTATTTTGCGGTGGACAGAACTCTTTCACTAAACTAGCAGTAATTTCTGAATAGTGTGGACTACAGAGATTCAAAACTTACTTGTTTTTGACAATGGTCTTTCATTGTGATGTGGCGGAATCTGAAATTGAGTTTCACGCGTATCGCGCGTTATTGCGCGCCATTCGTTATTTATTTTTCCTGTTCGGTAGAGCTCTATGAGTTTTTCTATCCATTGAAAGAGACTTCGTAGAAGAAACTTTGTTCTATTGCTCTGTGGGCTAAAATTTTTCATCTTTATCTTATACTGCCACATAGATTCGAATTACTGTCTAAGCAGCCAAGTTTATGCACGAAAAGAGTATGAATGTGTAGAGGAAATACGAGAGTATCAGAGTCAGATGTATTTATCTACGGTTTCTTCCGGAGCGAAATACCGCTGAATATGATAACAAAAATCGCACGGTTTATTCATCGTACTATGCGACTCACTCACCCTAGTCGACAAGGATTGCGCGACGTATGTAAAATCCATACATATTTTTCGTGCTGCAGAGTGGTAAAGTCATTTGAGAAAGCAAGCACGGTGTTGGAATCGCCGAGATTTACGCTGTAAAATGAAGACTAATACTCTAAGGTGAAAGCTTTGTTATGCGACAAATATGCGTATCTGAACACAATTTCATATTCCCTGCTGTAGGTGCAGCAAACGACTGTATCAAAAAGCAAACCATTTTTGAAATCTATGAGATTTAAGCTATTGAATGATTACTAGTACTTTTTTGACTTTTTCGTGGCCTAAGATTCCAAATGACTACTAATAGTTTAGTGGAAGTCTTTGTACGGCAAAAATGGCCTATCGAAAAAAATCTCTGTTCGATAAGAGAAAGTACCCGCAATTTATTGGGAATCCAAGAACGGCATCATCAATTATGTAGGTCATGCAAAGATGAATATCCAATCATCAATTTCTAGCTGGCTAATAATTTGACTTACAGTGATTATAGAGTATAAGCCGGTGCTGCTATGATACCAGATAAATTTGGTATTAAGCTGTGGGCCCTGAAAGGATTGAAGAACTTCTGATGAGCGTTGGACGCGCTATCGAAACAAACACTACGTGTGCATTGTAGAGCGCCTGTAAGTACTGAACCGTACGCCTCTCAGAAGTACCACATAAGTCTTCAATCTTTCAGGTCAAGGCGCGCGAAAAATAGTGTAGTGGCCTTCCCGTAGTTTCTCTTCGGGACAGAGTTTTCACAAACTTTTAGTAGTCATCGATACGATTCTAAGATTGGGCTCAGTCTGCAAAAAGGTCTTCTTAGTGCGATGTAGCAGAAAGCGAAAATTCCTTTCACCTTCGGCGCTCTTTTTTCGCGCGGGTAAAGTTTGTGCTTTACACTAGACTTTTAGTACTCATCCAATAGCTAAAATCTCAATAATTTTGAAAGTAATTTGTTTAACCAGAAGATTTTTGAAGAGCTCTGTCAGAGTTGAAAGAGGATTACTTTTCAAACTAATGTTATATATGCATCGAAATGTGGGAGGGTGAACAGAAGAACATAGAGTGTCAAAGTATCACGCAAAACTTAGAGCTTTTCTCCGTAGTGAGAAAACCCTGGTGAGATAATGGAGGTTGTGCGGCGCTTGCGAATTGCGCGCAGTGATCATCTTCTGTCTCCAAAGGGTTGGGTGGACACAGCAAAGCCTCTTCTATACTAATGTGATATTCGCAACCCCAAAAGTTTCCTGATCATCGTGAATTTGTCATTTTCTGTCTATTTAACCAGCAATATCGTGCTTATATCGCGCACGAGTTTCGCCGTTCAAAGCATTTCCAGCAAATCGGCGGCCACCACATATGAGTTGAAGGCTTACACCATTAGTTACTATAAAATACTCATAAGAGCACCGGTGTGTAATTACATGAGTTATACTAGTTTTGAGTAAGTACTTCACATCAGTGATACAGGCCAGCAGGAAGGTAGATGCCGCCGTAGATTTGACGACCACCTTCTCAAAGTTCTACAGTCACGTGGGAACGTCTTAGCTCGGCTATCCCCATCATGGCAAAGGTACGACTATAAAGAAAGGGAATCTCCAAGCAGTAATCAAAATAACACGCGAAAAGTCCGAAAACTTCTGGAAGCGATGATTACGCGGAAACAAATCGAATGCAAGAAGTGTTGATATCCGGACAGCAGATGATAAGGAATGACAGAGTGGATAAATCAATGATAATACATTACAATGAGTCATGAAATAAAATTATTAATACTATGACAAATAGTAATAATCCTACTGCTTAAGAGAAACCTGGCATAATTTGGTGATATTTCCATCAAAATAAAGTTTTTAACACAGACAACGTCACTCTATTCAAGTGTACTATTCCATTTTTATCTTTGCAACGTGATTGGCTCATAATCATATCGTGCACTGATGTTTTGGTATCAAGTGATTTCGGTATTTTCAAAGGAAGATTTGTTAAAGTTCTGTTTGTTGAGAAGTGGTCCAATTTTTTCGTAAGATGTTCCGTAGTGGTGGTCGAGCGTTACTCGTGTTTCTTGTGAGCTTTTTGAAAGTTGCAAGTACTAGGGAACGTATTAGGAAACGTATGAGAAATTGACCATTTTTTCCAATAAATACTTTCAGAGTCTTCACTTGGTTACATCAGGAAAAAATACGTACGTTATACTTTCAAATAATCAAAAGCTTAATCAAAAATGTGTGCACAGATGCAAAAAGCATTGAGTTATCCGGAATACAATGTTGAATCTGTCCTTCAGAGCAACTTACGTGTGATGCTTCACGCCTTTGCATTAATACTGCACTACAAAGAGCACATTTGCACTACATCTCTGTTTCGGTGTTTTCGTTTTCAAATGAGTCAAGTTTGGGCCACTGGAGTAAATTTAAAAAAAAACAACAAATCCAAGGAATTTTCAATGTGAATTCAAACTTGAGCCCAAGGCCTGGAATGCAGTGTTGGTTTTGAAAGTTGCGTGAAACGCACGAGAGCCCTGAAGGTATGGAGGGTTTCGGACTATTTGCTGTCATCAGATGGTCCCCCACATTTTTCTTGAAAGAGATCCATGCAAAACTTGCTTCCTAAAGCTTTCGAGCAGACTAAAGGGTTAGCCAAACAATCAAATTCAAGAAGATCGAAACAAGAAGTAATTAACATTTACTGGCAAAAAATGTTCAATTTCAACCGTCCCGGCTTCACTTCAATCGACGAATTCCACTGAGTGGAGGTGTCTGTATCTTGATTCGAGGATTGAGAACTTAGATCACAATACGTACAATTCCCTCTGTTAAGCAATTTGTTTCACCGGTTTCTAACTTGTATGTGCTAAAAATTAGTGATTTCAGGTCAACCGAATGTTGTGCAGAGGTTTGTTTTCCATTGTAATTGTAGTTAAATTGTGTTATCACATGGATGGAATGGCATGATTTCTCTATAAGAAGATCGTAAAAATTATGTGCAAATGCTGCACGGTTTACTATGGTCTCTAGGGTTGAGACCGACGATAAATCGCTAACCAAATGTGTTATTTTCGTAAAACAAGCAGAGGACTAGTTTTTCGCTGCTTCTATGAAGAACTGTGAACCGATTTCATGCTGGAGCGAACAGAAATGCACGGTGACATGCCGTACCAAGGGGTTTTGCAGAGATCCATGATAATTTACTTGTGACTGGGATTATGAGATCTTACTGTTTTATTACCGTATTGGTATATTATAACGGCTGTTTAGTCAACAGGGCATCATTCATAAGTTGTAGTTCTTTTGCACACCTTTTAATGTATAAAAACTGTTTTTTGGCTGAGTTTGTTTGTAGCGCTTCTGTGACTGTTGCTGCTTTGAAACGAATAACACTTTTTTTACGTAACCCATCTAACATCTATCGTGCATGACAGCACTTCTTGCATTCGATTCGTTTCCTCGCATTCATTCTCCGCAAAGATTTTGAACATTTCACGTGTTTGCTTCGCTAGTTGAGGATTTGGCTTTTCATAGACCTCGTTGAAACTGTTTGAGAAACTTCTCCTTGTTATCTTAGAGGTCTGAATATAGCGTTCCTTAAAGCAATGGATGATTGACTGCAAGATAGCGTCAAGAGAAGGGATCAAACCACCGCTTAACTGCATCCTGATAGGCCGCATCATTAACCACTGCGCTATTCCACCAACCTAACATGGTATTTTATCAAAGCATAAGAAACGGTACTGTTTCAATATCCAAAGCCTTTTTTGATGTTAGGTGTACGAAGGGACTTTCTCTATGGCTCGCTATGGCGACATCCATGCCGATAATCATCAACTTCGGCTACTATGTTCGTAATTGCTTCACCATCTTTCAAGTGAAGCAAGTAAAACAACAATGTGATAATCTCACTTCAAGGTAGTGTGACATTCTTCATACCATCTTTATTGTCTTTCAATCATTCATTTCATTTGAGCACGCACTGGCTCTCGCGTACGGCGGTTCGCGTTGGTATTGGCCCATCAGCCAAAAAAGCACTCGTCGAATATGCGAAAGGCAAACCAGAGTTCTCGAAGCTTCTTTGAATTTCTGTCTAGTTATGGCATAATTAGTTTCTCCACTGTGACATTGATATTAACCATAAGTGAGTGAACTACACTCAGCAACATCTTTTTTTCTCACAAAGACATGTTCATATAGTAAACAGAGAGAAATAAATTGTTTCAAATACTGGGAAAAATGTTCTCATACAGTAATAATGCTCCGAAAATATATCATAATCGGAAAATCCTGAACGAGCAATTGGACAAACGTTCACGGCAATTCATCCGTGGTGAATATCATGAGGTCAGTGCTGAGAGACGTGTAGTTGCTTACATTCATTTGAACGGTTAGTCTTGACATCATTTCATTGAGCACAAAATACTTGACAGTTATGAGAATGTAAAGTGTCATTTTTGTTTAAATCAAACAGCAGACAGCTCGAGTATAGCAGAGCACACTTTTGAAACTTTTGCTATCATTACGGTTTCAACAACACATGACTGTTCACGCAGTGATGTAGAGTGATGTGCAAAACTTTCACGTCAGGGAGACACAAACCCGCACCTCACTCTATACGAGAGCGCGTGCTCTAACCCGTTGCACTACTGTTTCCCATTTTGCATACCACTCTTTCTACATGACAATTTCAATTCCACATAATTTCAGTTTATAGAACTGTCTAGAAAATGTAATCTCTAAGACTTGTAGAACAAATTTTACTCTACCGTATACATAATCTGTATCACCTATATCGCCGTTGATGGTCAGTTAGTCGAGCGTGCTTCAGTGAAACCCATTTTCCGTGTACAGGAGAAACCCATTGGATTCTCCACGTTGTAGGCTTTGTTAAACATCCTGTCTTTTCACAGACTATCCGAGAGAAAATCTATCGTCTTTTCGAGCTTCCTATTGTGTGCGAGGAGTCACATAGGTAACGATTCTCATTCATTTGTTGTTGTTGAAGGGCACTTTGTTCGGCCATCATGACTATCGAGAAACTTACGTGTGGAGTGATATCTTTGGTTCTTGATGGTTAACCGTTCAAATCTTCGTATCTCGCCATTGATTTGAGAGATATTGTTTACTTTTGGTATAAACCTCTCCACTAGACTGTGGTTAACAACAAGTGCTAGTGATTCCTAAACGTTGCAACCAGATTTTTGATGCTTATGTTAAGGCAGGGATAAGTGCTGACTCAAAAGAGCTGTGTAGCGGCGGTTCAGTGGATTGGTTTTTTGAACTAGTTGTAGACGTTCGGCCAAAATGGCTTTGCGATTACCTCAAACTTGGGTAATTAAACCTTCATTATAATAACAACATTACTAATTTAACGAATAATAACGAAATTACAACATTATGCAATATAAACAATAATTAATGAGGAAGACAATCGACAAACATAGGAAAGCAAATCATTAATAAGTAGAAACAATAAACTAAGGCACAATAGATCATAAAACATCGTCGTCCTGGTCTTCTAGATATTCTCGTGGTGGCTCCCAAGATTCCAGGACTCCTCGGGATTGTCTCAGCCTCAGGGACATCTCGTACATCGCGTCTTCTTGTTGCATTATGATCAGCGTGGCCCTGATATGACGCATGTTGTCATGGAGCCTCTCGATCGTTCTTAAGATCTTTGCCAGGAGCTCTCAGCGTCTCATAGAGGGTGGCGAGGTTCTGGAACGATGAGGTAACCCTTCAGTTCTTTATGGTGGAGTTTTGGTAGAGTTCCGGCAGATGGAAGATCATATTTTCCCCCATTCTCTCGAGCCTTCCAATCGCTGACCCCATGTCCAGCAACAATCCTTGAATTGCATCTGGATGATGCGGGACATTATAGATTACGTGACTTGCAAGTGCATTTGCCTTGAGCTGGAATAGTTCTTCTCGTAGGTCGCCCAGGAGTTGCTCGAGGCTAGGTGGCCTGTTTCGGGCCTGTTGTTCCCACGATTCGTTGAGTTGGAGGTCTTGGAGGTCTGGGCTGTGGGGGTCCCATATAGTGTGGGCTGGCGAGGAGGCATTAGGTGGACTGGGTAATTCCGCATACACAACGACGCAATGATGAAGTTAACTCCACTGCTCTTATCCTTTTTATGCTGTTCCTGGGACGACGTTAGCTATCATTAATTCTTCTGCTGGCTTCGAATTGATGGATACGAATCTGGTTCACTCTCGATTTTGATTTCACTCTTCTTATGGTTCCTGATTTATATTGACAAGAGGGCTTAGATTATGGCCTGATATCTGCTCATTGATTGACTATACTATTACAAAGTTGTCAGCTTGGTTCGAAGATTGTAAGCTGCTGGAGTCATGTATCTTGCATTAATGGTCTATACGATTACACTGGGCACGTTGTGTTATGCCGGTCATAAATCAACATCCTGGCTATAGTTATACTATGTCTTATATATATATATATTTTTTATAAACTAACTTTTGAACTTATGAGGCTCTATAATGGTTCAAGCTGGTGGTCGATTTATCGACACTCCCGCCCGGCATTGTAGAGGTGTTTAGTTACTTTGTCATGCGTGAGTTGTTGGCGGCAACCATTGAGCACATGGTACAATAGCCAGAAAGGAGTTATAATAAGTCTAGCTACCCAACGGCAAGTGGACGCAATAATGCGTCCTCCAAAGGTATAAGTGAGTGCCTTAATATCAATAAGCCGAGTAATGCGATGGTTACCGTCTTATACCATTGTGATAATATATCAACAATATGCCAGAAATATGGTCATTGTATCTCCATTTCAATTTTGGTGTCTCCATGTAGCCATTTATTGAACATTGTGCTAGCCGTGTCGGTAAATTTCAAGATACCTCCAACCTCGAACCTGGTGATTATGGTGCCGCATGTAACCGTACATTTCTCTTGGACACGAGCTTGTCTGAAGCTGAAATGAAGCTTCGAATGTTTACCTTCTCGTTCACATGGCACTGTGAATGTCGCTGATGGGCACACTATTTCAGCTCGAGCGGGAGTTTCTGATGTACAGGTTATTTGCGCCAATGCTCCTTTTTCACATTTATAACATCCCTGTATGCTTGTGTTGCCGATATGACACTTAACACTATCGACAACTACTTCCGTTCTAAGCTCGTCTTGGATACTAAGGATGATTTCGGCAGTCGTCATTCTTGGGATTATGGCTTGTACTCGCCCAGTTTTTGTTTGTTGGAATGTTGCCGATGGCATGATGATAGGTAGTTTGTGCCGGGCGTTGCGAAAGAATGAGGAAATGTTTGGTTCATTGCATCTGCAGTTTGCCCGAACTTCCGCTGGATAACATGTGCATTCTTCTACAACCTTGCACTGGAGATTTCTGGCTGCAGTTCGATTATTACATTGAAGTGGCGGTAATGTGCGCGTAGGCCAGATCGCAGTTTAATTTCCGTTTGAAATGAATGGTACATTGAGCATTGGAGTAGGTGGTATTGTTATGGAAGTGAATGTGTAAGTAAAGGAATTCCAGGTGACGGGTATATTGTGTCGCATATGAATCAAATGTGATTCCGTTTTTCCTTTGATTGCATTAAAGTGTGTGATTTCAACATTTACCGTCTCTGACCAGCGATTACAGTGAAATAATTCGTAATAGTCAATGGATAATGGGGTTGAATAGATAAGACAGAACAGGCATCCCGAACTCCAGTAGAAGCAATCACATCCAGGTCCTCCACAAGATTCGGTGCAGGCGGTTACTCCTGGATATATGTTTCCCTTTTCTAATTCGGGTAACAAGCTAGATGGAGTTTTGTTTGCACATTTGGTTCCTGTACAGGACCCTGTATGTGGACATCTCTTACTATCCACGACTCGATACGACGTTCCCGTGTGAGTAGGTCCGTTTAAGGTTCGCACGAAAGGGTGAGTGAGTTCCACTTGAGTCTGATTTCCTGTAGCAATGTTTCGTTTTTGAATAGTCTAAAACATGCTTCTCTCTTGAATGGGTTAATCTTCAGTACATCCGAATTTTCACATTGCAAATCTGAGTGCCATTTACATTTTGGCAAATTGTAGTAAAATGAGAAAAGAGGTTGACTTGTTGACAAGCTTCTGTTGGTATTATGAGTGTCATCGTTACTGCTAGGAGAAGTTTCGCAATGTCAGTGTGTCGTTGGCGGTGTTTTATTTGATGTCTTCTGTTCATCGGCACATTATTGAATCGCGATCTTATGAGCCGCCATATGAAAGATGTGAAGAGTCGAATCGGTTTTCCAAGAGTGACTGGCACGAATAGGAACACGTAACAGCTAGTAATGATCAGATAGAGGAAAAGAGTTGTGGCTAATATGGCTTCTAATGGACAGCACTCAGGATTGAACATTGTGGCTGAAGAAAAGATGCATTTTACATGTCCACAAAATGATGCTGCTGCACAGGTGGTTTCAATAATTCCCACCGTGATGTTGGACGTTATTTTCCATTGTACTTTATAGTCATGCAGCACGATTTGTGGTGGTAAATGCACTATTTCTTCGTCCTGTGGTGTTTCATAGATCTTGCAGTAACCTTCTGCACATAATTCATACGGTGCTCGATCCGGTGATGCTATCTTCACTCCTCCACTAATGCATTCTAGCTTCCTGATGCTTGTTGAAGCATCTGCACATTGGGTTGTCGATAGAAATAAGGTCAACAAACTGAGAATCATTGAGACATGGATAATTTGAGGGAAGTTTATGAGATCTCCGTAGTTTATCTGTTTCTTAGGTCGGAGACGATAATTACCTTTTCGTGTGTCTGTGCCGGTGGGTTTCTCCGTAGGCAACTTGTCGCTAGGATCACTTCTCTTTCGTCTAGATTGCGGATATTGTGTTTCGTTACTTGATTTACGCTGTTCATTTCTTTTATCCTGTGGTTGATGATCTTCTATCTCCAATGGAATGAGAAGATTCAAAGGTCTCCGAATTTGACGGTCTGACGGTAGTAAAACCACTGCTTCGCGAGAAACTCCTTGTGCATTTGTGACCAATTCCTTTATTTTGCCCATTTTCCAAAAGTGTCGTGGTTGCATTGGATCGTTGATAAGTACGAAATCATCTTTTTAGGGGCATATTTAAAACTTCCTTTATTTCTCAATCCGCTTTGATGCTTGTCACGTAGTGACGTTAAGTACTGAGTTCTCCAGATTTTCCAAAATTTTTCTGTGAACATGCAGGATAAATTCAGAGCCTCCATCACTTGTTTCTTCGTTCGTAAGAGGGGTTCCATCTCTGGTGGGAAGTACGTAGGATCGCTCTGCTCCTCGTTAGGTCCGTCCAAAGGATAGGGGGATTCAAACCCATTTATTGAAGAAAGTCGATTGGTCTAAGTATTTCCTCTCTTATCGAGTTTGATTCGACGTACAACAATGGTCTTGTGTTGAGAAGAGACTCGATCTCTATGATTACTGTGGTGAAGTTTTCCAATGAAAGCTTTGATTTCCCAAGAGTCTTATAAAGAGAGTGTTTTATTGACTTGATAAGTCTCTCATAGAAGCCTCCTTGCCATGGAGCGAATGGTGTAATGTTTTTCCACTGTATTTCATGATAAGCCATTGTGCGTATCACTTCTGGGTCATTTTGAATAGATTGCAAGCGTTCGTTGAGTATTGCTTCTGCAGAGTATAATTGTCGGAGCATTATCACTTGTGATCGATGAAGGTATTCTCGCACGAGAAAGCGACGTAGGAACATAGGAATGCTCCGGTTGTGAGATCGGATACGATGTTTAGATGCATCAGTCTCGTTGCCATACAAGTTACTATTGTTCCATAACAATTTGTATCACCGTAATCCGACTGAATGATCGTTAGCGGACCGAAATAGTCGAGTCCCACATGTTCGAAAGGTCGTGACCGGCGAACCCTTTGTTGAGGTAGATCTCCTTGTTCAGGATACTTGTAGGGGAGGTTATTGAACCTCTGACATTGATTGCAAAGACGGATAATTCGTGTCACTTGTGCTCGTAATTTGGGGATCCAGTATCTTTCTCGCACAATAGACATAGTGTGACTTATGCCAGGGTGTCCCTTGTTGTGACTTTCGCGAATGATGGCATACGCCAACCAGGAATTTTGTGTCACTAGTAAGGGATATTTTTCGCATCCTTACATAAGTCACTTCGCCCTAGACGTCCGAAGCATCGCAGTAGCCCTTCCTCATCCTGCATGATATTTAAGTGTGTCATGGATTAGAGCATGGAAGTAGTTGATGATAACTGGTGTTGCTTCACCAATACCTTTCCGGCTATGATCATTTCCTTTCCAGAAATGCAGGAATTGTGACTCACTTCCGTATTTTGCAAAAGTGTCGATAATGCAATATGATGCACTTTCCGAGCATTTATTATATTTACCAGGTTGTGCCACGGACCTCCCTCTTTGAGGGATCCCGCCCGGTTAGTCGCGAGGGCACGTGGCGCGTCCCCAGGTGGTGGATAGGGGAATAAAACGCGAACCAAAAGCGACCGTGTGCTTCCCAGAGACGCAGGTGGATTCAGGGGACGAGCTCCCTGCTTCTGCAGTGCCGACTTGACAAAACTCTATTTCTACGAGTCAAGTCGGCCAAAAGCCTGCAATCAAGCGGCTGGGAAGTACATGGGAGGCGGTTAGGAGTCGCCTCCAACAAATAAGCTCCTCCCGCTCCTCCGAGAGAGACTGGCAAGCTACTCGTGAGTACCCAGCCCCCACGTTTAGAGCCTGGCAAGCTACACGTTGGGTATTAAAAATGCCAAAAACAGCAACAAATATGGGCCTCATTCCCCTGACCCCGAAAGAGCCCCTGGTACGGCAGCGCCAGGTAGGACGAGTACGGAGAGGCTGCTAAAATCTCAGGGCCGAACTAGGCTGCCAAGATCGAAACGGACTAAAATGACGATCTGTACCTACAATGCAAGAACCCTTGCTCAACAATCCGCTGTAGAAGATCTGTTGATTCAAGCAAGAAGAATAAGGTACGATGTCATTGGCCTGGCTGAGACGAGAAGGCGCCATCCTTTTCACGCTGTCTATGACACCGGAGAAGAACTGTTCCTTGGAACATGCGATCGCAGAGGTGTCGGTGGCGTTGGCGTCCTCGTCAAATCGAATTTGACCGTGAACATTGATTCGTTCGAACAACTAACAACCCGCATCGGACGATTACGGTTGAAACGATGTGGTTCTATGCCAGCTTTGACCATCTTCGTTGCTTACGCACCAACATCAAGCTATGACGAAGACGAAGTCGAAGCGTTCTATATGGACCTCGAAAAATTCTTCAGAGAAGATCATACATTCTTCAAGGTCATTGTCGGAGATTTTAACGCAAAAATTGGACCTAGAAGAACGTCTGAAGAACGTCACATAGGGACCCACGGACTAGAATGGAATGAACAGGGTGAGAGGCTATCCGAGTTTATCATGACGACCCAAACCATCCATGGTAACTCGCAATTCCAAAAGCCTCTCTCTCAGCGATGGACGTGGGAGTCTCCCAATGGAGAGTACCATAACGAAATAGATCACATCATAGTAAATCGAAGGTTTTGCCTGACCGACGTCGCTGTTGTTCCCAAGTTCTACACGGGATCAGACCATCGCCTCCTTCGCGCAACGTTCCGATTTTCGAGGAGAGGAGAGAAAGCCGCTAAATTCAAGCAACGAAGTCCAAGAACTATTATAAACTGGGATGAATTCAAATCATTAGTCGGCTCTTGGGAAGATACCGTTGTCGACAACATCGACGAAGAATACGATCGACTCGTTGAATATCTTCACGTTGGCGCTAAAAAAGCCGAAAGTCCTAAGGTCACGAAGAGACGCTTGTCTCCGCAGACACTCGAGCTGATACGTAAACGTGGAATCGCACGAGCCGCAGGCAACCGAAACCTTACGTCCGAACTTGCGAAACGATGCAGAGAAGCGATAAAAGAAGACCTTAAAGAGAGAAGAGCAGCAGTTATGGCAGAAGCTGCAGAAGCTGGGAAGAGCATTCGCAAAGCCCAGCGAGGCTTCGCCAACTATAAGACCAAGATGATTGCACTCCGATACCCTGACGGGACACTTACAGCTTCCAGAAGGGCTATGGAGAAAATCATCCACCAGTACTACTCGGATCTCTTCGCTAGCCATGTTCTCTTACCGTCATATAAATTGAAAGAGGACGAATATGTCGTTCCACCGGTCCTTCCTTCCGAAATCCGACATGCTATATCGTCGGTGAAAAACAGAACAACACCCGGTCCAGACAGGATTAGACCAGAACACCTGAAGAACCTACCGCCAGTTCTCATCAACACCCTGGCTCGGCTCTTCACTCGCTACCTGTCAGAATGCAAGGTCCCTATTCAATGGAAAACCAGCAAGACCGTATTGTTGTTCAAAAAGGGAGACCTTCACGACATAGGCAATTATCGCCCAATCTGCTTGCTGTCCGTTGTCTATAAACTCTTTACTCGAGTCATCCTGAACAGGATTGACAGAACACTGGACGAAGGACAGCCATGCGAACAAGCAGGGTTCAGAAAAGGATTTAGTACCATGGACCACATCCACACGATCACAAGACTCATTGAAGTTTCGCGAGAGTACAGACAACCACTCTGTCTCACTTTTATCGATCTGAAGAAAGCCTTTGATTCAGTGGAAACAGAAGCGGTTATAGAGGCTCTGGATAACCAGGGCGTCCCTACTCGGTACATAATGATCCTTCGTGAGCTTTATAAAGATTTCACGACCAGAATATCTCCATTCTACAATAATATCACCATTGACGTAAGAAGAGGGGTTCGACAAGGCGATACAATATCGCCAAAACTATTCACTGCCACCCTACAAAACGTCATGCGAACTTTAGAATGGGACGAAATGGGAGTGAAAATTGACGGTCGACAATTAAACCATCTTCGCTTTGCTGACGATATCGTTCTCATAACACCAAACATCAGCCAAGCGGAACGAATGTTGACTGATTTCGACAACGCCTGTGGAAAGATCGGTCTTCAACTGAATCTAACGAAAACAATGTTCATGAGGAACGGATGGGTTTCTAATGCCCCATTCACGCTCAACGGAACGACAATTTCCGAATGCTCCAGTTACATCTATCTAGGTCGTGAAATCAACATGATGAACGACCTAGCCCCAGAGTTGAGCAGGAGGAAACGAGCGGCTTGGGGAACGTTTAAGAGCATCGAAGATGTAGTGAAGAGGACAAAGAACATCCGACTCCGTGCCCACCTTTTCGACTCGACAATTATCCCTGCCCTAACGTATGCAGCAGAAACCTGGTCGCTACGTAAGCAGGATGAAAGATCACTTGCCGTTATCGAACGCGCAGTCGAAAGGTCGATGCTAGGAGTATCTCGTATTTCGCAAATGAGACAAAGGATCCGAACTTCCGACCTACGTCAACGATCGAAAATCAGAGACGCCGTTCTACACGCCAGGATATCGAAAATAAGGTGGGCCGGACACGTGATGCGCTTCAACGACAACCGATGGACGAGAGCCGTTACCGACTGGATTCCTCGGGACGTCAAGCGCTCTAAAGGAAGACCACTGACCCGTTGGTCCGATTTCTTCACGAAAGCGATGGAAGAAAGATATGATGCTCAGCGAATTCCTAGAGCAAGGAGGACCCACTGGGCTACTCTTGCACGCGATAGGGAAAAATGGAAGAGTTGCTGGTACCCGCTCGAGTCACTCGACGATCAACGGGACGACAGGTGATACAGGTGACAGGTGATACCAGGTTGTGAACATAGCGTGAGATCCACGCCACAATCCTTTTTGCGCTGGTCAAGGAATATTTCTCCAATGAAGTAAAGATGTCAACTTTGCTCTCTCCATTTGATGTATTTTGTTTAACAAGAAGTTCTTGTTGCTCTTGGATAAATTCCTCGCATATGACACCTATTTGATCGTCATGAAGTGTTGACATCAATGGCTCGCAGAACGAGTTTTCATTGTATTTAAAAGTGTTGAACGTCCCTCTCCATTCTTTCTGGAGTTTCCTGGAGGAACGGTGGACCATTCCACCAAAAATGATCAAGTAATTCATGCTGTTCAAGTCCGCGGGTTGCACAATCTGCTGCATTGTATTGTGATTTGATGTGTCCGAAGAGAACGGTTGGACCTATACTTTGGATGTGTTCAACAATTTTTTCTATCTCCATTAGACGGTTAAATACTCTAAGTCCAACGCTCTTCAATGGTTTGCTTTTTATCCATTTGAGGGTGACTTCCGAGTCAGTGAAGACATAGATGTCCTGGATGTTGATGGAATTGTGTAGTTGGGTCAGGACAGCACTCATTAATCGGAGTGATAAAGTGACTGCATCAAGTTCCATTTTCGGTATTGTTGAAACTAGCTTTAAAGAAGGCAGTTTGCCTTTTGACATCAGAAGATGAGTCGAGTCTTTGGAGCGTAAGTAAATACATGCGGCGATAGCTTCAGTACTAGCGTCGGCAAAGGCTACTAGAGTGTAGTCACTATCCTTTGTCCCGAGAAAACGTGGCAGAAATTTTGTGAATCCGTTCATCTTCGTGCATATATGCGTCCATTGTTCTCTGCAAGGTTCTGGCAGAACAGTGTCCCAGTCATATTTGTTTTTCCATAAAGAACGTAAGAATACTTTCGCATGGTGAAGTAATGGTAAGAGGAATCCCATTGGATCGTATACGGAAGCTAGAGTACTAGCCACTGTTCTTTTGGTGATGCGCTGATGTGTTTTCATAGTACACGATAGCTGTAGACAATCTGAGCGGGTGTCCCATGGAATTCCAAGCACTTTTGGTAGTCGATCTTCAGATTTGTCGGGAGTAGGTATTCTCGCCATTAGATCGGTATCATTTGAGATATACTCGCGAAGATTCATGTTGAGGTCGTTGAATATTTGCTTCACGCGTGAGTAAATATGTGTTGAATTTTCCAACTCATCGTTAGTTAAAATCAGATTATCGACGTACAAGTTGTTCTTCACTTCTTCAATCAGCTCAATATCTTGTTTGTATTGGTTGAGATGGTGATGAACTGTTCCTGCAAGCAGGAACGGTGATGCGATCAATCAAAGGTGACTCTAGTAAATCGAAGGACTTTAATGTTGTCTGGAGCTGGTGGTGACTTGTGGTTATGTAGCCACAAGCAACGTGTCACATCTCTGTCCTCTTCATGAAGTCGGACCTGCAGAAATGCTTTCTCGACATCTGAAGTTATTGCAATTCTCCCGAATCTGAAGCGGAGTAGAAGTCCGAAAAGTTCGGGAAGAATTACTGGTCCTCTATACAAGAGGTCATTCAATGATGGACATCCCTTGTAGTGTGCAGATGCGTCATAGACTATTCTCAGTTTAGTTGTTGTTTTCTGAGGTGTGAGAACTGCTTGATGAGGAATGTAATGGATTCGAAGATGTATGGGAGGTTTTCCGCTCGACGACTTCCTCTAGGATGTTTGAACGAAGTTGTTCTTCGAATATATCGTTATACATCTTCAACAGATTCTTGTCATTCTGTAGGGATCTCCATACACTCACTAGTCTATTATACGCTATCGCTTTATTGTCTGGTAATGGGGTTGAGACTTCCTTCCATGGGAGACGTACATAGTAGCCGTCCGTTCTTTTTTCGATAGTTTCGTTGAAGTTGTCCCATACTTTTTGATCTCTTCGCATCTTTTCTTCCTTTTCAGAAGCTGTAAATTCTTCGGTTCCCGCTGATTACAAAGTCCAAAACTTTTCCCAATCGATTTCCTCGTTATCATCTGGTTCCGAGTGATGAATGAGGGCGGTGTTAACCTGACCCTGCAGTGTCCAGTGATCCTCCCAGTTGTCTATATCGTCATCATCCTCCCGCCATTGCTGTTCGATTTCATCTTCTTCTTTTTGTTGTGTTTCAAGAGTGTATTTTCTTCTTTCTTTTGATGCATTCGATTTACCTCTTTGATCTTCCCTGCACATAAATATCCTATTGTTGTTGGAAGAAGATATAGGCCAGATGGCAGTTGGATGTGAGGTTCATCGTTCTTTATTAGTGTCCATAACTGATCGCATCCAAGGAGAATCGACGGTTTTATGAAGGACCCACTTTCATTCGTTCGATACTGAGATTGTTTTTTCGTATGAATTCTTTGTCTTCTGGACTTATCTTCGGAGCATGGAGCGGCTTAGTTAGCATATTATGTGTATAGAGGGATAGTGAGAGCTGATTCCCTTCTGCGTCCCACGCATCCAGTGCCACTTGTCTTGCTACATGCTCCTGTATCTCGTGGGAGCCGAATGTGTTTGGATGTAGTTTCATTTCGTCTATTATCGGTAAATGGAGCTTCTGTGCCAACTTTTCATCGACAAAAGACAGTTCGGCTCCTGTGTCTAGTAAGACGCGAATTTTCTCTAGACGTTTGGTTGTCGGATTCAAAGCCGTCAAGAGTCCCGTAGGTAGCATAGTTGACTGCCTCTTTTCAATGATTTTTCGACTGATTTGTCGACCATGTCGACCTTCCGGGCTGGCGTAGTTTCAGTACCGGATTTGGATGATTCGTGATGTGCGATGTGGTTGATTTTCGAGGTGTGAGGCTTATTGGGTTTAGTTTTCACCTCGTTTTTGTTGGTGCCTTTGTTCGGAAAAAGGCGCGGAATGGTTTTTCCTTTGAGATTGAATAGAAACAACTTGAGGTATGATGTCGTTTTTGGCATTTATAGCATGATGACCCCTTACATTGAGAGGTCGCATGCGAAGGGGATGCACAGATGTAGCATAAGTTATTAGTTTTGAGATATTGATATCGTTCTTGTGGAGTTTTGTATTGGTTACAATACAAAGCTTGTGGTCGCCTTTACAATACATACAAGTCGATGATGTTTGTGGTGTCCATCGATTGATTCCAGTGGCCGTTGGTTTACAGTGGCCGAGACAGGTCGTGCATCGATCCTCAGTGTGTTGGGTGTTCGGGCGTTGGTCATGTAGCGTGATATTAATTCCTCATTAGAGATTGCTTCATCGAGAAGCTGTAAGAGTGTTTGCATATCGAAGAATACGGCCGTTGTCTTCTTCGCTAGTACTTTGCGTTGCGTATCGCTGGGAAATTTCGAGAGAACCTTTCTATATATACACTGATTGTTACGTTCTCTCCTTTGTCGATGAGTTGAAACATGATAGCCTGTACATGTTCCAATATTGTTCGTTGTTCATGTAAGGCTGGTGAACGAAGGAGAGATTTTGTCTAATTTCTCCAATAGCTGAAGAATCAGTTCTTCAGAGTTTCCATATTTTGAACAAAGAAGATCGATAGCCTTCTGATAGTTCTCATTGTTGATTTGAAATTTTTTGATTGCCTGGAGGGGTTCTCCTTTGAGAGAGCTGATGAGATAGTTGAATTTGTGCAGGTCAGAAATTTTTGTGAATGTACATTAGTACTGAAGAGCTCCCAAAAGTTATCCCATTCCCATATGTCACCGTTGAAGGTTGGAATAGGTATTGTGGGTAGCTCCAAGCGTTTCGTGAGTGTAGGCGCTGTTGAATCATTAGTAATTTCAGTTGTGAAACTGATCGGTGAGCGCTCGATGTGAGCCTTGAAGCCGTCTATGCGGGCTTGAAGAATTGAAGAATACTCGAAGGCTTCGAGTATTTTTTGTTGTGGGTATTCCAGCATTTCTTGATATTCGGCTAGAATATCTGCTGGTTCGAGATTTTGCTCGAGTTTGTTAGTGAAATCGCGAAGTTCTTCCTCTACTTTGAGTTTGGTACTATTGAGGACGCTTAGGCCTTCAACGAGGCGCTGTAAGCTTCTTTGGAGGAAATCTGGAGTGGTTTGCCATTCCGTGGCTGCTATATTTAGCACTGCCAATTGGTCCTCCTTGAACTTTGCCAATACTTTATCGAGTTGGTCGGTATATTTGTGAAGCATTTGTTTTTGAGCGATAAGATTCAATCGTTGAGTCATGATGGTCTAGTGAAGTTGAATAAAGTAGTAGAAATAGTAGTGAATAGTAGAAAATTCTGACCTGAGTTCTTTCGTCCGGCCGATGCACCACAATTTTTGTCAGCGGCGGTTCAGTGGATTGGTTTTTTGAACTAGTTGTGGACGTTCGGCAAATAGTGGCTTTGCGATTACTTCAAACTTGGGTAATTAAACCTTCATTATAATAACAACATTACCGATATAACGAGTAATAACGAAATTACAACATTATGCAATATAAACAATAATTAATGAGGAAGACGATCGACAAACATAGGAAAGCAAATCAGTAATAAGTAGAAACAATAAACTAAGGCACAGTAGATCATAAAACATCGTCGTCCTGGTCTTCTAGATATTCTCGTGGTGGCTCCCAAGATTCCAGGACTCCTCGGGATTGTCATCAGCCTCAGGGAACATCTCGTACATCGCGTCTTCTTGTTGCATTATGGTCAGCGTGGCCCTCAAGTGATGTTGTTGTTTTGTAGTGCGTTGCGGCGTTACAGTCTGATGAGGATCAGAGAATTTCTTGGTCCAGAATAATTAGTAGTTCAGACCACTAGGAATAATTGTTGTATTGGAGTCGATCAGCTCCTCTTTTGACAGCTTAGGTGTGTCGTTTGACGTTGGCCCTCGATCGCCGCAACTTCTTGTCTGCCACGCGGGACTTGAAACTTGATCACGCACGAATCTCAAACTTGGGTAATTAAACCTTTATATACAATAAAATGGCACAACCATAATAATTAACGATAACAATAACGTTCCTATAAGTAGGATGGATAATACATAATAAATACCTTAATTGCTAGGGTTAGCATTGCATAAGCGCTAAGGAATAGTTATGAAGCATCATAAGGAGTAGCCTTCTGAGATTGCGTGAGTAAGACATGTGAGCAAGAACGAGTTCTGCGGGTTGCGGCTACTCTGAGAATGTTGATGGCCTAATACGATGAGTGCATGTACTATCGGGTGCACGAGCAATAAGTGCAACTTTAACTAGGTATTACTGCGAGTTACTTGAAGGACTACTATACAATGTGAAGAGTAAGAGGGATTTGAAGGTGACTTATTGGAAATGGATTAGGTTACGATCATTTTGATGCCTATATATGAAGGAGTGGACGACTAGCTGGAGCACAGGAACGCTGCAACTGTTTGACTGCCTTCGGTGTGTTGTCTGCTCACGCTTATATACGGAGGCAGGCCAAGGCTCTATCTGTGCAAGAAAGGTTCACATGTAAATGCTATCTGATCGAGTAAGTGTCACCGGAAGCGTTTGCCATTCAAATACCCATGTAAGCAAATGCTATCTGATCGAGTAAGTGTCGCCGGAAACCCTTGTTGTTTCGTTGAATATGCGGTTATTCATTATAAAATTGGTCGATTTATCGACAAGTGACGCATGTTGTCATGGAGCCTTACGATCGTTCTTAAGATCTTTGCCAGGGCTCTCAGGGTCTCGTGAGGTTCTGGAACGACGAGGTAACCCTTCAGTTCTTTGTGGTGGAGTTTTGGTAGAGTTCTGGCAGATGGAGGATCATATTTTCCCCCATTCTCTCGAGTCTTCCAATCGCTGACCCCATGTCCAGCACCAATCCTCGAATTGCATCTGGATGATGCGGGACACTGTAGATTACGTGACTTGCAAGTGCATTCACCTTGAGCTGGTACAGTTTCTTCTCGTAGATTGCGCAGGAGTTGCTCAGGGCTCGGTGGCCCATTTCGGGCCTGTTGTTCCCACGATTCATTGAGCTGGAGGTCCTGGAGGTCTGGGCTGAGGGGGTCCCATTCAGTGTGGGCTGGCGAGGAGGCACTAGCTGGACTGGGTAATTCTGAAGACATAACGACGCAATGATGAAGTTGACTCCACTGCTCTTATCCTTTTTCATACTGTTCCTGAGACGACGTTCGCTATCATTAATTCTTCTGCTGGCTTCGAGTTGATGGATGCGAATCTGGTTCACTCTCGATTCTGATTTCACTCTTCTTATGGTTCCTGATTTATATTGACAAGAAGGCTTAGATTATGGCCTGATATCTGCTCATTAATTGACTATACTATTACAAAGTTGTCAGCTTGGTTCGAGGATTGTAAGCAGCTGGAGTCATGTACCTTGCATTAATGGTCTATACGATTACACTGGGCGCGTTGTGAATTCCTGGTCATAAATCAACATCCTAGCTATAGTTATACTATGTCGTATATATATATATATATATTCTTTATGAACTAATCTTCTAACTTATGAGGCTCTATAATGGTTCAAGCTAATGCGTATGATGGTCGATTTATCGACAAGCTGGCATGCGTTGGGTGTTTTTTGATCTCTTTACTACAGCCTCGATGCTCTTGAGTATGCCTCAAGCCGCTCGCTTCCTGCTCAACCACAAAGCTGAGTCCTCCAATATATTCACTTTATGACCTAAACAGACTCAAATGGAACATTTGGAGATATCAGAGTGTTGAGCATAAATCGCACTTTGAAGCCCATTCGTTACTCGTGAGCATAATTTTTGTGAGGTTCAGTGAGAGACTAATCTTTTCACGAGCTTTTCACAAAAAGGACGACTGTGAAAAGACTGATAAAATCTCAGAAGCTATGATGGCTCTGAGGTTTCAGCAGTGTTCTATATTCGTCCTTCCAAATACTGCCCTATAAGGGCTTTGTCAGGTGCGCGAGACTCAGGTGCAATTTTTCTTACTGCTTGCGGCTTTTGCAACAAGCGTATAGAGAGCTGAGCTTGAACGAAGGGGCTGGGTACTCATGAGCAGCTTTTCACTCTCTCCTGAAAGGACAGCTAGACGTTTATTTAATGAACTATTGAAGGCACTCGTAACCGCTCCTCGCCCATGTTTATTTTCTGGTCACTTAATTTCACATTTTTTCGCCAATTTCACGCGTAGAGAAAAAGTATATGCTAAAATTATTGCAACAGAAGCGAGAGTCCATTCGCTAAATCCACCTGCGTCGAGATACATGTGCGCTTTAGTCAGCGCTCATTCCCCTATTTATAATGTGTAAAAGCGCTACGTACCCTTGCGGCTAAACAGGCAGAGTTCTCTTTAGGAGAGAGATATGTGAATCATAGGCATAACTTCTACAACACATTCCTTGACTTTCAGACCTGCTAGGAATTCCATTTTTCAAAAATGATAGTGAAGATTAATGTAGGAGTATTAAGCGCAGTATCAACGATATATTGCGTAACGCTATCACGTCATGCTCAGAAAAATCTAACTTTTTCGATCGGCTTTATGTTTGAATTATGAGGCTTGTCCCTAGCTAACAAAAGAAAGAGGTGTGATGAGGTTTAAAAAATTAAAATCTATTATGAGTAGAATAAAAAATTTCGGTTCTTTTTTGTTAAACGACACGGGATTGAGAAACGACCACTCTCGTCGGACAAGAAATTCTTATGGGAGTATTAGTATATATTCGAAAGCTTAAATCTCTGGCTACTGCGCTACGTGTCCATTCTTTTTTGCAAAACGCTTTCATGACGCCGTAGCATTCAAAATAAATGAATTATCACACCGGGTCGCGTACTTTTACTATCAATTCGCTGGAAGGACGAACAGCATGTGAACGCGTACAGGAAATTTTGTACTATTAGAGTCATACGTTTCAATGTAGAGTTTGTTTCGAAGAGGAGAAAACATTCCAGATTAAAGAGCAAATATTGCACTTTAGATGTGGAACGCGCCAACGCAATCGATGAATCGCGCGACGCCCTATCAAATCCACTGCCAGCAGACACCCAGACCACACTAGCCAACACACAAGTGCACCCCAGATGTGAACTCCTTCTTATTTTCTCTGCTATACTGTAGTTAAATTGTCTTTTTAGAAACTAAGCACGGCGTTGGAATCGTTGAAACTTACGCTATAGAATGGTTACTCATAGTCCGAAAAAATAGCTTAGTCCAGCGAGAAATACACGTGTGTGAAACATAAATGTTTTCCCCCTCTGCTACAACGTTATGAAAAGACCTCAAAAAGCAGCCATGTAGCGCAATAGCCAGAAATTTTAACTTTTGAATAATTACCGAAGGTACAATGGAATGTCTTTGCCTAGCGAAAGGGGCCGTCTTTTCATCGCGAGCCGCCCAACAGAAAAGAAGCAAAATTTCTTATCTGATTAGCTTTGCCCACCATATCGGTCTATATTACACTCAATATCGACCGTTTTGATGTGGAATGTGTTGGTCCAGCGGCCATTATTCTTATAAGGATTGATATTGACTTTGAGGATGAGAAAATCCGCAACTTCTTAGTTTCACTGACTGAGTAATTTCCCACAGTTATTAAATGCCAATACGGTTACGAGTGAACGATGCACCATCACTGTGGCCAGATCTCATTTTATTCAGTATGCTGGCTAAGCCCGAGATCGAACCATTGACCTTATGTGTAACGCAGAGCACCTCGATCCACTACGTCACATGAGCCCCAGGTATATAGCAAAGCACAAAGAATCCATGACACCCTTTCCTTACATTCTATGCAACCCTTTTTGGAGAAAAAAAGTTTTGGAAAGACTCGTTAGAAATCTTTTACGGAAAATTCAGGTTCGTCAGCGGTGGGTCGTCTTCTCGTGCATAATGTCTGTACTGCAGCTGGTCCATCGCTCTTACGAATTTCGTTGAAAACCTCTCGCTGTCCTCTATTTTTCGCTTCGAACGTTTCAGGTTTTCATCTTACCGTTTTAGTCTTTCACAGCAGATATTCAGATCTCCGTTACGAAATGCTTGAAGTGATTGCCGACGGTTACGATGAGGTAAAAAAGGCGATGTCAACGGCGACGAGCGGCCGAGTATTCATTTTGTTCACTGGATCAAAGGTGAATGGGAAAAGCTGGTGTCCAGACTGCGTCATCGGTAATGTTATTATTCAAACTTTAGTTATTTTTAACGCTTTTTTAGATGTGTTGAGCGCGTGTAGCGCAATGGTTAAGGGTGCTCTGCACCATTCATGGTCGATCAATCTATGGTCGATGGTTCGATTCCGCGCTCAAGGTTTACCAAGCTCTCCTTCCCTCCGGGCTGGGTGAATTGGTATCAGACTAGTTTGGGGGGGGGGGGGGTTAGCAATACCGACTTGATACATCGGTAGGCAACTGCGAGTCATTGTAAAGGCCAGATATGCATTCAAAAACTTGGAACTATGCTTGATGATGTCGAAAGCACATCCTTCATGGATTGATCAGCGCAGAGAGCTCTATCCTTTGTCCTTTTCATAGCTGTGTTTGGATGTTACAGCTGGGTATACAAGGATATTGAATGAAATGCAAAATGTTGGACCTCAGATGGGAGTTAAACCTCGTTTCACCCATACCAGGTTCACCCAGGGTCCGCCTACTACCACTACACTACAGTGAGGATGATACGCGAGTTCGACTCCTGCCTTAGGCAAATTTTTGTATGTCACTCAGCATCCGTACATATAGAGGATAGATGGGATGAAGCTCTTGCGTTGATCAATCCTTGATGGATGCCCCCACGCACTGGTTTTCACCTAGATCGTTTAAGGTGATTTGAATTATATTTGGCTTTTTCAAGAGCTAGTTGTGCTCTACCGATGTATCAAGTTAGTTCTGCTAACCACTGAGACAAGTCATACGAAATCGGCGTTCCCGGTGGGATGAAAGACTAGGTGAGCCTTGGGCGCGGAATCGAACCGTCCGCCAGCGATTCGTCGACCACGAGCGTGTTTCAGACCACCTCGTACCACTGCGCCACACTTGCTTCTACTTGGAAATATAATAATGGAATATATCTCGTAAATATTGATCGAGCCAACATGTCATGTGGTCTGTTATGGGTCCTTGTACCGCCCGATACACGGCTCAAACAATAAACGTGAGATATACTTGATTTTGAGCGTGTTCTTAAGAGAACCCTCGAAACAAGCGGTAATGGAATGATTGTCGCTGCTCCTTCCGTTTTTTCGATATTTTTGACAAGTTCATAGTATGTCCGCTGTACAAGTATGTATTAATGAATGATCACGTAATGATAGCTTCTAGCGGCAAAGTTTTAATTCTTTGTCATATTTTCGATTGATATTCACCGTGATAATTGAGAACATTTTGCAGCTGAACCGATCATAAATTCAGTGATCAAAGAGGAGGCTTTTGAAATCAATGGACGCCACTTTAATCACCTGCTTCGTTGGAACAAGAGAATAGTAAGTGAACAGCAATTCCAGTCTATTCCTCAACTTATTCTATACTCATAAATCCAATCTCTCTGACTAGACAGTCGTTAAGTCGACCTTATTATAGTTGGAAGGACCCTGCATGCCCTTTTCGGACAGATCCTTTGTTCAAACTCACATGTATACCAACCTGATAGAGAAGGATAAGAAGGTGAGTCAAATGTAGGAGGCGCATCTATTGTGTTCGGACTGAAGAAGTTCTTTTGCAAGATCTCTTTTTGTATTACTGCTTTTTGCAGATTTATAATGCTTTAAGTAAACCTGGGAGATTTATGTGGTAAGCAAGAATTGTCAAAAAAACTACGAAAAAGTAGTAAAACAGAAAGAAATCTCAAGAATATAAATACGCAATGGCTGTCAGCTTGACCGACTTCAAAGCGATATGTGCTAACCCGTCCAAACCTGTTATAAAGTTGGTGGCTGATAGCTATGATAGAGTGATATTGAAGAATGAGTGGTGACGACACTGTGGCCTCGGTGGTGTAGTGGTAACACGCGCGCCCGGTATGGCTGAAACACGGGTTCAACTCCCATTAGAGGTCGGATTTTTGCTTATCACTCGATTCTCTTAGATTTACTTGAAGTTCTTTTTCTCCTTTCTTTCTCGTCAGTGTAAGGGCATCAGAAGGCATGTAAGGGTAACGGTGTGCTTTTGTTACTAATAACTCCCAGAAGTTCGAAGCCTCTTGAAGGTACCCAGTTGCTCGGGGTTTGATGTCGTCATATAAGAGTTGAGATGATTTCTTTTCTTTGGAAAGAAGTAGTGTTTCATAATTTTGATCTCGAGTATTTTCTTAAGACCACAGCTCAAATTTCAATATGCCTGGTAAACATTTTTGAGCCACGCATGTCAGTGGTCTGTCAAAGAGGGCTGATTTGTAGAGCCCGATACACGTGTTTCGAGCTTACGATCTCGTCAGTTTCACTGGACATAGGGTGTAAAACGTTCGTCGTCGCAAACTCTTGGTGTGTGGACTGGAGCACCCACACAGAATTGGCAAAAGATGAGAAAGGGTAACTGCCCGACTGACGAGATCGTAAGATCGAAACACGTTTATCGGGCTCTATAAATCAGCCTTCTTTGACAGACCACTGACATGCGTGGTTCAAAAATGAAAAACCAGTCATGTTTAACTTTTCACAATCTTTCTTAACTGCTTAGTCTTACATTTTCTGTGGAAGGATAGTTTTGTTGTTGCATGTATTACAATATGTAAGCAGAATTTTTCATTTTTTTTTATTTTTAAGTATAAACGGCTACTGGACGATCAGTTGAAGAACGTCAATATCGTGAAGGATTTCTTCTCTGATGAGAGCTAACAGACTGTCAAAAGTATCAGTTTATTAGAAAGTAGATTTTCACAATTTCAAGGGGATTGGGACTCAAATGAGACGTTACTTTAGTTGACAGTGTATTATTGAATAGTAAGAATCGCTTCAGTAACTTGCTGGATTTGAATAGCTGTGTTTCATTCTTCGTGATCATTTTTGGCTACAGTTGTATCATATGCGATTTTGTCCAGGATAACTTCACTTTTCAACCTCCAGAACTGTGATGTTTTGTTGTTGAATAAAGATTTCCGACGTAAAGATTGTTTTTGGGTGCATATATCACAGTGGCAGTACATTCGTGGACACATTTCCTTTGCCAACAGCTTCCTAGGTCCATCCAAAGTCTATAACTCGATACCAAGCTTGTGTGAGAAAAAGCTCCATTGATAATTGAAGGTTCGGTTGCCACCTTGGAGTGATGGCTTGGGAATGCCTTGGTGGACTGTCATCCATCGAAAGACCGAGCATCTACGAGATACCCACGAGCTTGTGACTACAAAACAAATGAATGAATTGTACGGATCTTGAGAACTTGTAGATGGATCATGTTCTTTTTGATAAGAAATGCCGATTTCATGCATCACTTCAAGGTATAGAATTAAATATCTCTGTTCTAAAATCGATACTTTCTTGTCATTTTATTTTCGATCATATATAGATTGTTTTTAACGTTGCTATCAAAGTTATTCCCTAATTTCTTTCGCATTTCGGTGCTTTTGTTGATTCAGTTGTAATTTATTTAAAAATGTCAGTTTAGTCAGCATAATTAGCAACATGATCAATGCAAACCATTTTCTGGGCAAAGATTGAATACTGCCCTCCAAGAAAGAATAAGGCTGGCCACCTCATCATTCGGTGAGGTCACTTGTAAGTCTGTGGTAGCCTTTAACCCTTTGGGCACGAGAAGGACACGACGTCAGTCGCGCGCGCGGCATCACTAACCACTCGAGGCGCTACGGGCTGCTCGTCGCGCACGGCAAAGCCGGGCTGGCGGTGTGTTCCTGTCGTGCTCAAAAGATTAATTCTTTCCCGCAGATGATGCTTTAGAGCGCGAAGAGATTATCCGATCGGGCAATATCAGGGCTATACGGTAGATGTGGTGCTGTAGTCCAACGAAGTTTCTACAAAATCTGACGTTCGACTGTGCAATGTAATGTGGTCCGTCAATGCATTAGATGTCCGTCGAAACATCACTTTGCGGTACTCCATTTCATCTAGATTCCAAGCAATGGTGCCACAGCCGTATTTGAGGTTTACTTAAAGTAACAGAACATTCTTCAACATACCAGAGCCTTTTGGCAATGACCCGCTTTGAAATAGAGGAAAAAACTGAGTAAAGCGATAGTGCGAAAGAAATTATGGTACAACTTAGGTCCGTCATATAAATTGTGGGCAGCCGGATAAAATCTGTGCGGTATTTGGCTTTTATTGTAAAATTATCCCTTGTATCTACCATATACCGATTTTAGAGGTTCTCAGTTCGATTAGTAGCACTAAATTTGCAGTCCAATGTTTTCGCCGTTTTTGAGCCGCACATTTTCTTTTCCAAGTGTTCTCATGTCGAAATTACAATGTGCAAGCTCTGCAAAACACAATCTGCTATTTTGCCACTTTTGCTCAATAGCCAGCGAGTTGAACAATCTTCAAACTTGCTCTCTCCGCAAAAATTTATTTGCCAAATTAGGAGATTAGAAATGTTTTCTTCTTTCTCCATAGATAAGGAAAACAAAATAGTAGCCACTGACGTCTCGTCAATAAGGAGGGTTTTTCCATGGCAAAAGCAATGTTGTTCCGAACTCAGATGTGAATATCAATTCAGAACTACCTTTTATAGCAAATGAGGTAAGGGCCACGATCAATAAGTTTTTTTTTCAGGTCTAAGTGCTACACAGGCGTCTGTTTCGTCCTCAAGAACTCAGGAGCGCAGTCGATCCCTTGAGGCTACACTCCTCTATGAAGGAAACGGCGTCGAGTAATGAATCACCGCAAGTCAGGTGATAGAATGCGCTAATATTGCAGAGACTAGCAGTCGAGCTTGCGCATGTTCAAATGAATCTTATCTCTCCATTCGATCACTTTCTTATAGCCACAAGCTCGACTGATAGTCTCTGTAATGTCAGGGGATTCTGTCACCTGAGTTGCGCTGAATTATTAAACGGCGTCGATTCCTTCATAGAGGAGTATAGCCTCAAGGGATCCTGTGAACTGAGGGACTGTGCTACTGAAGGGTACAGAAGGAAAGAAACAAGCTCTTGTCTAGCACTCAAACTTGACAAACGTCTCATAGAACGTTATATCATTATCAAAGTATTATCGTTTTGAACGAGATCTATAAAAACGGTTGAATGAAGAGATATCAATAGGTGTTTGAAAAGAGTGACTTGAGAATCTGTGGAAATTTTAGAGATCTTCTGAAATACATGACGCCACCGATTGGCTCGAAATCACCTTTACATCGTATATGTACTGCAAAAGGTTGTGTTATGTCCTAATCGTAGGGATGGAGATTGCATGAGCTCAGGCACACTATAGAAGATCTCTTGTACGACGTGTGGCGATAAAAAACATAGACGTAACAAGGAAATTACTTTGCGCCTACATATAGAAACACTTAGGTGAGAAGATGAAAAGTCGGATAAGTACTGTTTTAGGTCTGCATAGGACTGCAAACCACAGCAGCGAGGACTCTGAGGTGGTATTTAGAATTTGGGGCAAAAACAAAAAATAACGGAGTGGAAAACCCCTGTGGCCTTTGGATAGACCGCGAAACTTCAGGAAAGAATGGAAAGAGAGAATATGTGAACACAACAAATAATATAATGCCTTTTCTCAAAACCATTTCCCAGTTTGGGAAAGGTCTATTTTTGACAATGTGCCTGAACACACAGCTGACGTCTTCCATATAAGCAGCTTAGCGCTGGGTTTCCATAAAACAACTCGACTTTGAATTGATCTCATATTAGAGTTCCAAAACACATAAGGAAAACTAACCGATTAAGCAGATTTGCTACGATATAGTACGTCTAAGCTTTAAGGAGCAAAATCTCAGAAACATTGGCTAACAATTTTGAAGAGATAAATATTAACCTCGTGCTGTTTTATGCAAAGAAAATTGGGTTTGTTCGATTTTCTATACCAAAGAGTTAAAAAGGGTCTTATACCAAGAGATTTCTGACTTTAACCAGCAGTTTTTATTTGCGGAATTCTTTCTCGTCAAGGGATTCTAAGAACTGGATGAAACGATTTATCAAAGTAAAAATTGAAAATCCTTTCAAGTAATTCGATGTTCGCACTAATTGTTGGTCGAACTCAAGTGTAAGGATGGAAATTTCATGGTCATTGATATTGATTTCTCTATGTAAAACACGATGGCTGAAGATTTTGTTTCTTCTACAATCTGTCACAAAATATACTGCACATGCTTATCGCATGAATGACATTCGTATCTGACTTCCCAATTGTTATAAAAGTATTCCAGTGCATTTCAGTGGTCTACACTGATTTGCACACTAGGTTGGTTCATCGCCTGGGTCATCAAAGTGTCGAAGCATTCGCTATTTAAAGACTACAAAGTAGACTACCCCATATGACGAAGACCATACTCACATTCACAACTTCATGAAAACGAATAGACAGTTGGTCAACGGCTTACACCACTTCGCAATGATGCTCCATCTTTTACTCTTAGCATTCACTTTTACAACGATTAGCTCCTAATCAGGGGTAACCTTCGCTGTTCCGCTGTGGGAACATCGGCAGTTTTGATTTGAATTCAAATTCACTGCTTTTTTCAACTTTTCTCTTCCCTCCCTGTTTCAGGTTTTCTAGTTTGCCACTACTTAATTTTATCCGTACAGAATTAAGAGTGTTTTGGATTGACTTTCGTCACAGCCCGCGTCTTTGACAGCAAACCGTGTTGTCATGGGAACTACTCAACAGACCTTCTGCTAAAAATCGGGTAATATGGCATTTCACGATTGCGACTGTGCTTAATTTTTTACTGCACTTCTTTGCTTGAAAATAGTTGTTCAAAACTAGAAAAACTAGTTCCCTGTTTAGTCGCTTCACTCATTACCAATAACTGAGTTTTTTGTTTTGATTTGTTGTCCTAATGTTGCAATAATGGTAGTCCTTCATATGCTACTTCAGCCCGAATCCAGAAAATTTCGATACATAAATGAGATGTTCGTTCGCCGTGTAAGTTAACTTTTTCAATCAATAATTCACGATTAGTTCTCATGAGTTTTAGAAATTCATCTATTATTCGCATGTGCGAATCTTTAATAACTACCTTTTACACTCAGGCATGTTCAAAATCAAAGCCCTTACATGATACAGACAAAATGTAAGCTTTCGAAAATTTCAGTAGAAGAACGGCAGCCACAAATATCAACAACGTCTCAGTGTGCACCATAGTGGAGTTCCAGTAGACAGAGTACTGCTTATTTAATTGTATTCGAATTCTAAATCTGAACCTTTGTAAAAAGTGGTGCGATTAGATTTGGGGCTCAAAAAATCAAGACCTGAAAGCATAAATTGTAAAATTGCATCAGCTTTTATTTAGGTTGATTAAACTCTTTGTGAGCTGACCTAAGTTGCTAAGAAGTTCAAAGCCGCTATTATTTTCGCATTGTAAACTCCAACAAAAGTCACATCTCCGCGTTAGTGTTAATTTATTTAAAATTCAAATGTTCACAATGAACGTCAAAGTTGCTTCAAACACCGTAGATTGAGTTTTTAGGCAATTCAACAACGCTTTACGTTTGTCCATTCGAATGAAATACATGACTTGCTTCATACTCATACCCTCACTATCAACATTTGCCATGCAAAAAGCCCTTTAAATAAGAGATTTAGTTGTTCAATATCCATATATTTAATACTACTAGCTTCTGCAGAATAGCCATCTTCTATGCTCATCTGAAGTATCAGAATTATCGCTCAAGAATCTGATAATGTTCCGAGGTGAATTTCTCATAATGCTAGTACCAGTAGTTGTCGAAAGTATGACTATGTTTTACCGCATTTCTGTTGTCCGAAGGGATGTCGTATGTCTCATCTTCTTCGCTTTGACTATCGCGACTTGAGTAATTCCTATAATGCATAATTCGTTTTAGTCGCCGTATTTTTAAGACATTCACACTAACGTTAGTACAACACTGTGCGTACCGAATTGAGGTACAGGTGACGGTTAGAGCGAAATGGGAGACACGGAGTTGGTAAAGGAACAAGAGCTAGACGAAGAAAATGATCAAGAGGAACAGGTGGGTTGAAGATGAGATGTGGACATACGAATTCAAACGGCGTATCTAATCTTAAAGAGAGAGAAAAACTTGAGGAAAACTGCAAACAGCTGTGAATGCATATTTTTTGAAAGAAGGACCGGTTTTTTACGTATAAAAGATAAAGGATAAAACTTCATGGGTTGACCAATATCTGAGGAATGCGCCATGTATTTAACTTTATCAACGATAGTCAGATGTGATTAGATGTATGTCTGAAATGTACAATGACCTCTGGTGAGCTGCCTATATGCCAACTCAGTACTGTTATCCTTTCAGACAGGTTAGTTATAATACACTAAACCCGAAGCACGAAAAGCTTGCTAGGTGCGGAATATGGAACCCGCCCTAAAAGCGACATGTCTGTTGGAGACACTTTAAACATTGCGTTACACATAGCTCCTCATAAACATCGTTTTTGTTAGATTTAGTCGCAGACCAATCTTTCCATAGGCGTTGTTGAAGCTCGGCTGGTAATTCGTATTATAAGAAAGATGTCATCAGCGAAGCGAAGGTAGTATAGCTGTCGACGCTGTCGTCGAATTTCACACGCATGTTGTTTCTTCTAATGTTCCCATGACGTTTTGGAGAGTGGCAGTGATTAATTTTGGATAAAATGGTATCGCCATGCCGAAACCCCCTCTCACGTCAATGCTGATATCATTATGGAACGGTCACACTATGGTTGTGAAATTTTTATAGAGCGCACGAAGGAACCTTATATCTGAGTAGGGATGTCCTGGTTGTCCAGAGCTTCTATGAGTGCTTCTGTTTCAACTGAATCATATATCCTCTTCAAATCAATGGAACTGTGACACTCTCGTGCTTTCGATGAACTTCAATGAGCTTATCATCGTGTGGATTTAGTGCTTAAGATGTGAGGACACGAGTGAATAGTTAATAGATGATGAACATCATTCGGGCTGGACGATAGTTTCCAAAGTCGTGAAGGCCTTCCTTCTTGAACAATAACACAGTCTTGCTGGTTTCCCATTGATTGGAGAACTTACGATCTGACTGATAATGAGTGGGAGCCGAGCCAATGCGTTGATTAGAATTAGCGAGAGGCTCTTTAGGTGTCCTGGTTTTATCCCGTTTTAACTGAGTGCTGTTCTGTTCTTCACCGACGAATAGCGTGTCCGATTTCGGAAGGGCGAACCGTTGGCACAACAAATTCATCCTTTTTGCTACAGTATGAGAAAATGTTTTGAGCCTTTTCGAGATTGATTCGTAAGTTGCTTACATATATTTCGGCAGTCTCGCCCACTTTACCAAAGTCACACGCCCCACTAGTCACTCTTTTGATAGTGACCATGCTTGATGATCTCACTGGCAGTAAGAAGACATGGCTATTGAAGAGATAGTAGTGATCGTATATGATTTTCTCTACTTTCTTTCTGGAAGCTGTAACCGTTTTATCAGGGCGTCAGGGTGCAATCATGTTGGCCTTGTGATTTGCGAGCGGGTTTTGTGGATATTTTCACGACCTTCGCATTTTCGGCCATGACTGCGGCTTTTCTCTGTTTGAGATGTTCTTTTATCACTTCTGCTCAACGTTTTGCAAGTTCGGACGTGAAATTCCGCTTGTCCGCGGCTCATGCAATTTTACGTTGACGTAACAGCTCGAGCACTTGTGGAGACAAACGTTTCATAATGACTTTGGAACTCTCGACTACAACGTCGCTAACGTGCAAATGCTGAATAGGCAGGTCGCATTCCTCGCCGGTGTTGTCAGTGACGGTATCTTCCAAAGAACCGACTAATGATTTGAATACATGCTAGTTTATGGTTGTTACGGAATTTCGTTGACTGAATTTAGTGGCCTTTTCACGAAAAATGGAACGTTGCGCGAAGGGGTGATGGTCTGTGATCGGATTTGGAACAACAGCGACATCAGCTAGGTGGAAATTTGAAATCTCAAATAAGTAACCTGTTTCGCTACGCTTTTCTCCATTGGAAAGCTCTCATGTCCACTGCTGAGAGTAGAGCTTCAGGAATTGAGAGTTTCGGTCATGAATGGTTTCTCGTCGTAATAAACTCAGATAGTTTCTCACACTGTCTGTTCATTTCTATTCCATAGGTTCTAATATTAAGTTTTCCAAATGTTCTTCTGGGCCAATTTTCGCGTAGAAATCCACCTGCGCTTTGTGGGAAGCAAACTGTCGCTTTTGTTTTGGGCTTAAATCCCCTGTCCATCATCTGTAAACGCGATACGCGCTCTCGTGACTTACCGGACAGCGATTCCTCAAAAAAGGAGGTCCGTAGGGGCTCTCTTTCGATATCGGTTAAACAAAAGAGTGGAGATTCTAGATAAGATCGTGTTGTCACTTCTCTTCGATATAACACACCATTGAAGCTAAAATATAGTTATCGTCTCAATATGTTTGGAGAATCAAGTTCAGCCGTTGTAGATGCCTCGGTAGTAATTTGAATAGTTCACCCGCCATTCTTTTATTAACCTCTCCTCGCGGCGATGTTTGTATCATTTGTCAAGCTCTTAGAGCACTCGTATTTTTTCTGCAACCCATGGAGCCATCGTGACTACAGTGGCACTATAGACAGAAACATCCAGTGGTTCTTACTGATGCTGTGTAATCGTTGAAGTGTTGGAATAACTTATTAGTGTAATCGAAAAACAAGGACATTCGGTGATGGAACTTTGGAACTTTGTTTACTATATTTCTAACTTTGCACGTTCCTTTGACAAATTGCTCTATGTTCCGAATAAAACGATGCAGCAATGTAGGTATGAAGGACATCCATAGTAAAAGGTGAGTAGAAGGACTGATGGTGAATTCTACACACCAGACAAAACAAGCTACTAGAATTTCAACTGAATTGGCGTCACTCATTTTCAGTCAGTGTTGCTGTAGGCGACTGATATCATCAATAGGTGCCAGTTCACCAAGGTATTGCAGACTACTTGCTGACCAGCTGCGAAATAAGTAGGTGAGGTAGATGTTGAGAAACAGTTCACAGAAAAATCACTGTGCGTCAGTTAATAGAGAATAATTTTTGTTTGAAGGAAAATATCTCCTATAAAAATATTACCTTCAAACGGACAGAGTAGCTAAAAAATTGTTACTGAAGAGGGGGAGCGTAGTTGAAAATCTTTTACACTATTTTTAATTCATTTTCTTTCTGGGGAGTGAGGGAGGAACACGATATACAGAGAGCATCAATTTCAACACGGCTCATAACCAATGAAAGGTCAGGCGTCGTCCCAAGATTCAGGCAGCAGAATTCAGTCATTGCTGTGAATGTGGTAATTAGAGTGCGCTATTGATCTGATCAAATCTTGCTTATTCAGAACAAGCCATCAGTTCCTGAGGTTAGCTCTTCGAAATCAAAGCGTAACTACGATCTGCTCAATTTCGAAGCATCCAATGCACTTTTATATCGACTCTACGTCAGAGGCGACTACATTGGCTGCAAATCACTGATTGGAGTAAGTGTGGCGTTGATTCCCATTCGTTAAAATCTCTTGAAGGCCATAAATTAGTAGACCGGATGGTATGATTATCTCATTTGCGCACATCTAAACCCATTTCATTCTCCATGTGTGGTCCTCTTTTCAATCTTGCTGCTTAAGTTGCCATGTATCTTTCTTAAGCGTGAGACTCAAATTCTTTTCCGGAAGGTATGAAACTGTGTATCCATTGGAGCTTGAGACTCTTGTGAACTGTTCCGACTGATGTATGTGGGAGGGCGAAAGAAACATCATTTAAAGACGGTACTCCTCAAATTCTATCACCTCAGACGGGTTACCAGACTGGCTGGAACGACGGAGACATGCTTAACGGAATCGCTAAATGTTTTGGAGAGCAGGTTAACACTGTTAGGGAAGAGCTGGAAGTCAAAACCAATCGCTGTAGAGAAGAAAAATTAACTAACGCTTTGCCCACTTATCTTAAAATGACCGATAAATGGTCAAACTAGTGGTGAAACAACTTCTTTGAAGTAACCTGTTTCAATAAACTCTAATGTTGTAGGAGAACAGGAGCAGTTACTATAAAATGAGGGTGATTTCTTTTCAATAGACGAAAAACTCAATACCGTGGTACAAATTCATCAAGATATGATAATCTTATGATTTCTGAAAAGCTGCTACTTGAATGGTTGTCGAATCTCTGTGGATACCTTAGGATAAATCGATTATCCAGTAGCATTCTGGAGATAAGCTCGCTGGTATTTTTTTTTTCTTCTAATAGTTTCTACAGTAGACACCACGAAGAAATAAAAGTGTAGTGGCAGGAGGCGTTGCTGGCATGGGTGAGATGTGGGGTAAACTCCCGCTCGATGTCGAACGTTTTGCATTCCTTTCAATACTCTTAGAACTAACAAGGGAGAATTTTCTTACCTGAACTATTTACATCGTAAATGCGTCCAAACATTGCCGAAATTGATATCAGTTGTCGGTGCCGAACTCTCAATTGTGTGAAACCAACATTGTAGACCTTGTTAAAATCAAGGGAAACCGTTTCGAACAGGTTGCTTAGACTTCGATGCGTACACTTAGTGGTGCATTGTTAAAGCAATGAGCGCATAAACACATTTTACACGAGAAAAAAATATTGCCCATGAAATTATTTTTTTGCTCTCTAAATCAGTAAGTTGCACACCGCTGCATTAATTCAAATTTCGATTTTCTCTTTTGTTATAAGAGTAACCGACGACTTCCGCTTGAATTTACGCTGACTTTGAAGGAAATAACAAAAGTACTAAATTCTGAATTACTTGTTGTTCAGGAAATGTTAGATCAAACTTCGAATCAATGTGAATTCGCTTTTTATATGAGGGGAGTGATTGCTCGTGCAGAAGGCGAGTTGGAAGAAGCCCTATCGTGGTTCAACAAGGGTCTTAATATTTCGGCGAATTCGACTGTGTAAGTCTTTATGAGAGCTACTGATTGACTATATAGTTTTTAATATGCCTGATAATTATTTTTGAGCCGTGCATGTCAGTGACTTATAGAGCCCGATACACATGTTTCGATGTTGCGATCTCGTCAGTCACGCAGTTACCCTTTCGTCTAGATTGCCAATCCTGTGTGGGTGCTCCGGTCCCCACATTGAGAGTTAGAGACGACGAACATTTTACACTCTATGTCCAGTGAAATTATCACCGTACAGAGAGTGTTGAGAGAGAACACAGGATTGGCAACAAAGACGGAAGGGTAACTGATTGACTGACGAGATCGCAAGATCGAAACATGTGTAACGGGCTCTGTAGGTCAGCCCATTTAACAAACCACTGACATGCGTGGCTCAAAAATAAGTATCAGGCATATTGAAAATTTGAGCTGTGATCTTAAGAAAAAACTCAAAACGAAGGATACATATTATACCTTACCTTTGAGTGCTTTATTAAGACCACTCTCAAATTTCATTAATTCCTCTCATTATTATTTGAGCCAACATGTCATGAGCCTGGTAAGGGCTCTTGTCCAGCCCGATACACGTGTTTCTTCTTTACAGACTCGTCAGTCGGGCAGAACCCGTCGTATTTCGATATTTGAAGTCAGTTCTCTCGGGAGCTCTTACCAGATCACATGACATGTTGGCTCAAATAATAATGAAAGGATTTATTAAAATTTGAGCGTGGTCTTAATAAAGTACTCGAAGGAAAGGTATAATATGATAAAAATACCAGCCAGCTAGCAATCGGGTGCGAAAACACTCTGTGTTAGTGAAAATTTCGCTTGACAGAGAGTGTAAAACGTAAGTCTGCGATAACTCTATGTAAGGGAGCAGAGCTCCCGAGAGAGCTGACTTCAAAAATATCGAAAGACGACGGGTTTTGCCCGACTGACGAGTCTATAAAGACTAAACACGTGTATAGGGCTGTACAAGAGCCCTTACCAGACCACATGACATGTTGGCTCAAACAATAATGGAAAGAAGGATACATAGTTTTTACTCCCTGTTTTGGAAAACTGAGGCCATCATTATGTTAACGGGATCTAATATTCAAGAATTTAGATTACTCTAATCCATGTAGTTTGAGCACCATTATCATTGTTTTTTTTTTGCAGCAGTGATCCAGGAAGTCAGAAACCTTTTGTAGAAGAGTGTCACTGAAAACTTTGGGTAATCGAAGTCTTAACGACTATTGCTGTCCGAAACTATTATCCGGTCATGCATATCCAGCAAATGTTAGAGTTTTTCATGAAATCTTTGAACCATCATGTTTTGAAGTTTATAGAAACGTCAACTTTTGATTATTTGCGAGCGAATCAATGTAAAAAGTCTGGAAGTTCACTATAGTCACTGTTGCTTATAAAAAGTAAATTCAAGCAAAATTTGCACAGATATTTGATGAATATCGGACGAGTTTACTTCCTACTGGGAAATCACATACTTGCAGTGGAGTATCTTGAAAAAGCGGTCAAAGGAGATCCTAATGACTCGGTGAGCGATTTGAAGTTGAAAATAAACTTTCGCTCACACAATTCATTCGAAAAGTTTACTTGGCGGGCTATTAACGAATGAAGATGTGAACTGTTGAACTACTCAGTTTGCAGTTAGTTAATCTATAAAGAGAATCATTATTGATTGAACGATGGTATGGGGAGTCATCCTAGAAGTATGAACCATTGAAAATTGCGCCCACATCTCCCATTGCCCATAACAAGACCTTTATTGTTACAAGTTAAGCTAAAGTTAAATTAGCAGGTCAATACATTTCTTATGCTTTTGGGATATCATGTTTGATATGTTTAACAGTGTACTATTACAGAAGGCCTGCTATTGGCTAGCTCGAGCCATATACCACTTGAACACTGAGCTCTTCAACACATGTGAAAAAGCCCGTGATGTGCTATTGCAGGTGTAAATCATCTTCCAAGGTTTTACTTTGGAAAAAAACTCATTTGAAAGCTATATACTTATTCGCAACCTATATGGTTTACGTATTTGTAGTTAGATACAGTTTGTGCGAGTAACCACATAAAACACGCCTATACATCCTAACTCTTAGTGTGGGGACTGGAGCACCCACACAGGATGGGCAAAAGACGAGAAAGGGTAACTGCCCGACTGACGAGATCGCAAGATCGAAACACGTGTATCGGGCTCTATAAGTCAGCCCTCTTTGGCAGACCACTGACATGCGTGGCTCAAAAAATGATTATCAGACATGTTTTCAGTCGTAGAACCTTTCCGATTCCTAGTAATATGATTGAATCTCGAATTCATCACGTTTCATTTGGATGCAGATGTTGGAAGTAGTCAACTTTCATCAAATCTTCTACTTTTGTTTTTAACTATAAATGTATGTGAGTTGTTTGATTACTTGCTTGAAAAAAGGCATAATTCGTGGGCATGCGTATTTTTATGAGGAACGGAACTTCGTTAACTGCTTCTTGGTTCTTAGAAAAATGGTTTTATTTACCATAAACGGCTTTAATAGATTTTTTTCTTGTTCCAACCAGTCCAGTAATGTCTTACTTTTCATCACTATGAGAGCTGAGATGTTAACAACCTCTTAACACACATCTTCTAATACGGCACAATAACCAACTTTATTTCAAATCAGAATAGAACTGAGCATACCCATCATTGTTTCTATTCAAAGGACATTTATTGGATTTGTCGCCTTGGCTTGGTTTGTTAGACAAACCCGTGAATCTCACCTATGTCTTTCATAGTCAACTGATTTTATAAATTTTGCCGAAACGCCGTGCATATGGACATTTGAGACAGCTGGTCCACCACATGAGTCGTCTGAGTTTTGAAACACTTCGTTCTTTTGTTTGACATCTAATAATAACAACAACAAAGAAACATCCCATCGGTTTGGTAGGAGCGGATCCAGATCCACCATAAGCGATCAAACTCTGCTTCCATGTCAATGTCAGAAATAAAATTTTCGTTTTCCTCAAAAGGGATATGCAGCAAGTCAAATGTAGACAATATGTGGCCTTCCTGAGTCTGTTCCCAATCAGGTTCGAAATCACTCAGTGAAACTCAATATCATCTTTTCTAAACGCATATGTTATTGGATGTTCCTTAGTCGAAGAATACCAATTAGGTTTATTACAAGGCTACATGATGCGCCCTCAGGTAGCGGAAGATGAACATCAGTCTATGTCAAATGGTATGACGGAATACCTTTCATGATACATTAGTCGATTAATAAGATGACTTTGAATTCTCTCTACGACACATCTCGTAAGTTCCTCCATATTTCGCAATGATTTGTTGCCAAAATTCACCAAAATGTGATGTGAATTACATGGGATCGATTATTGAAGCTCCAGGAGAATATGTTTCCATGCCACACGTCTATCTAGGAGTTCATCGATGGATATAATTCTGCTACAAAAATGTTTTAAAAAATAAAAGATCTTATGAGTTGTGTAAGGTTCCCCATGTAGTATCAAGCAAGCGTAGCACAATAGTCTGACTATATTGACAAATAGACAAAAAAAAAACAGAGAGAACGGTTAATTGAATGGATTTTCCTAGTTTATTTCTTTATGTATAGCTCTATGAAATAAAGAGACTGGATTGAACACCACCTACACGAATGCCTCTAGGCTCCATCGCTACACAAATCCGTCGAATTAACAGTGTTTCTTGCCAAACTGCTGGCCGAGTTGGGTGACACGACAGCTGCCATTCAAGCCTACGAGCGAGCACTTCAGGTAATCGTGTGTCGTTAACGTTTCTTCGAGTAGCAAAGCAACCTAATTTAAGCTCGAGCCCGAGAATTTGGACGTGATGTTCAGGATGGGAATGTTGTACTTACGCAATAATAACGAGGACCCAGCATTTTCAATGCTAGGAAAGGCTCTTAGCTACGATTCCACCCATCAGCAGGTATTATCCATAATTTGAGAAGAGTGGATAGTTCTTGATTCAACTGGGCAACTGGAATACATCATCTACCATTACCTTCCAGCGGACTGTTCCCTCTTTCCCTCGTCTCGTAATTGCCAAAGTTCCAAACACACAGTGTCGGCGGTAAATACGATATATGAACCTGCAAATATTGTCTGACAAAATGTTCCAAGCCTTTCATAAGGTCTGGCAAGGCATCTAGGTAGTATTCGTACGTCTCGGCGTTATCACCACGCCTTATCAGTGTCACATACCTTACGGCTCATCCCTATTACTATTAGCAGCCGGGCCGAATAAGTGTCACTTGACGCCAAATGAAACGATCACTTGATGTCACGAAAACGCTGAAACGTAACTATACCACGGAATTGCCATACGAGACCTCTTGGGAAGTTTAAGTTTTGTTTAACTGAGGGTATTTGTGCTTATAAATTCAGCACGATTGAAAAAGATTGCAAGCGATAAAGGTGTTAGCCACTTTTCCTAGAGCATCCTGGCAGCTGGCTCTATCATGCAAGCCCATGGAGATCACGAAGTGGCGTTGAACAAATACAGGTACGAAACTCTTCGATAATGTTTCGAACTTTGACGAAAACCTTGAGAAAGTGAGATGGTTGAATCAAGTGATTTTGAGTACACTTAGAGCCAAAAAACGTGCGTGGATATAGTCGCCCATTCGATACTTCAACGATTTCAAATCATTCCGTTCTTTCTTCAAATCTTATAAGGCTCAAAGCAGCTTATCAGACTGTACTTGGAAGGTACTGCTAAATACCGTGTTTACCTACCGTAAACAGTCCACTGAAAAGCACTCTAGACTGTCACATGAGGTGATCTTTCCACTAAACGAGGAACGATACATGTTCGGCAGCGATTTTCAATAATGGTAGGAGACGAGCGGTCGAATGGCATGTAGTAGTGATGAGACGTGCGAGAACGCCGAAATCGAGATGCCATTCCAGTTATCTTGAAAGACTCAAAACATTCCATGAGACTATATTGAATTTTTGAGCGATGTTTTGAAATAATCTCGATGTAGTATCGACTGCTAATAGTTTCCATCAGTAATCGCTATTATTACGATAAGTAAGCATTTTTGGGTATGATTATAATCGGAGGAGTTATTTCAGAGTGGCTGTGGATGCGTGTGACTACAACGGCTGTCTATGGAATAACATAGGCGTGTGTCTCTTGGCGAAGGGACGACTGGCGCAGGCACATAGCTGTCTGAAAAAAGCGTTGTTCATCTGCCCTCTCGACTACAAGTATTTTTTCCCTATCTTAGTCGCAGTACATGATTTAATACACTCCAAGCGATCAAGTTACCACATGGCAAAGACACCTCAGTATATGAACACCAATCATACAGTGATCACAATTCAGTTACTCTCGTAAATCCCACTGAAGGAAAATCTCCGTTAGTCGGATAAGGTCCTGAAAATGCTCAGCTAAGCGGTAATCAGTAGAGCACGTGCAGAAAAAAACTGATTTTTCAGAAATCACAAGCCATTAAGCTGTTATTGAAAAGAACTACGTTCACCAAGCTGTTACTCCAGCTTATCTGAAAAACAGAAATATAGTTCTATTTCGATTGGAACCACAGTGCGTCAAATTAAGTCAGATAAATGGACAGTTTTCGTTCTACTATCTCGCCTTGAAATATTCCTAATTGATGGATTGCATGTATAGTCTCTTGTCAAATTTGTCAGAAGCATCTTTGTTTTCCAATGTTATCGGCGAATATTTGAATGATACACCCCTACGACTCTCATAGAATCCAATATATTTTTCATTCATTACTTTCTGTTGCCAGTACAGATTACGGCGGCCTGATCCAGGAAATGTTTCTAACTGAAATTCCATTACTTACGTTAGAAGCGAGTCCATTCACATTGCAGGTGGTGACTTTCAAAGACTATCTGCTATTTTCTTCGTTCACCGCTGCTTCATTAGTGATTGATTCTGTATTCTGAGAACCGTAAAGTAAAGATAAATTAGGTTAGCCAACGGCCAGATTTTTCGACCACGTGCAACTACCGAAATCCTGTATAGTGCGCTATGCCGATTGCAACGCTGAATACTGTAAAAACCGCCAGGAGGCAATCGAACTTCATGTTTCAATTTTAAGCAAGAGTAAGCAAGAAGCTAAGGATTTTGAATAGAATGGACCGTTTCAGCAAGCAGTGAGATAGAGCTTAGTGGCACAAGAACTTTTCAACATCTGCTTACGCGTTCTAATCTCGGTTCTCAATTTTGAACAAATTATCCTTACTCGTACACAGGCAGTCAGTTTGTAAATCATATTTACTCTACATAATGTAATCACCAAATAAGATACATTTGCTCACTCGTGAGCTATCGTACAGGAATTTGACGCAAAAACCCATCGTTTGCGTCCTAATGGCTGCTCAACGAAAGCATAGTTGGCGAAATATATTTTAAAGCACATTTCAAATAAATTTCACACCATATATTAGAGTATGTATCAAAGTAACAAGTGTTTTTGTAGTGCGGAAGAACTACTGAGGAAGTAATTTGATCAATTCACCACTAGTGCTCGCTGTACTAAAATCATTGACATGTAAAGCCCGACGTGAGTGGATTCCCCTCATATATGGATCACGCGGGACTCGCGTGCATTTGCTATTTTGATCATAGCAGTTTGATGCACACAAGGCTGCGCGATTTTTTTTTTTGCGCCCACTAAATTAGGAATTGGACTTTAGGTGCTAAAGCTACAAGTGCCCAATTGCTAACTATCCGATTCGATGTTATATCACTCGCCAAAGCGAGAATGGTTTATCACGATTGTCCAAGTCTCAAAGTGCAACAGCAGTGTTGCAAAATTGGCATTTTTTTTTCAGATTACCCACATTTAGCCATAAGAATGCTGAGACACGAGCAAAATTGGAAGCTTTAACAATTGTACAATGGACTCGGACAATGACTACTCTTTATATGCGCGTCTGGTTCGAGTCCATTACCACACATCAGATTTCAAAGTTTCCCGTATCTCAGCATTCTTGTGATTATATTTCACATCGCACAATTTTGTTGAAATCAGATTAGGCTGTAAGTAAAAAATGGCATTGTTCACAATTACATCAATTTTTATGTTATCGTGAGAGACATTTTAGAACATAGTTAACTTTATATAAAGTTTAAGGCGATACTCCAGGCCAGATAAATGCTGGAACGGAGTTTCTAGATCTGTAAAAAGTTCGATTTGTATGCAAAAGTTTACTAACACTCTTAGAATTAATTACAACCTTGGCTTGGTGCATCATGCAATGAGCTTGCACTGTTCGGCGCTAACATTTTCTAAAAGCGGCTTCTGAACTGAAACGAGACGACGCGCAAATCATTGGAGCGATAGCAGGTTAGAAGTTGCTTAAGAAGTGGTAAAAGTGAGGAATCGAACGCCATTTCAGTTGTGCTGTCGAACATGGGCGATGAAAATAACGCTCGGCGGGCCTACCTGAAGTCGATATCACTTGAACCGAAAGCTCAAGTGGTGAGCGCTGCTTAATCTTATCTAGAATGGGATACTTGTACGCTCCTGCTTATCCATGTTTCAGTAGAGAGATTTTGAAAGAAAAAAGCACGTGAAGTGGCGCTTTATGACTTTCGCGCATGATATATCTTAGTTCCATTCCATCCCCTTGCCTCGCAAGCCTAGACGCTTCTAGTAATTCAGCAGTCGTCACTGAATGATAGACTGTTGTATGCCATAGAAATCGGCTAGCCACTGTGCAGATTTAGGAGTAGCTTTGCACCTAGGTTATTTATGATTTTCTTGACAAAAAATCTTGGCATCATGTTATATAGCTGCATTGCCTTCAATCGATGGGTCGCATCATTTGCTGCCATTGGAGAAATCACTGCTGACAAAAAATAATCCAGCTAAAAAGCAGAAAAAATGTGGATTAGGGACAGGTTGCAAATGATGTGGAAGCGCTGTCATGCCCTTTAATTTACCGTTAGTTTCCTGAAGTTCTCTCTTAGCGTCTTTTGGCCAGTATTCGGTATCATTTTCGATCGTGTAGAAGAAGTGCAAAATACGCAGAAATGATTCTGTCGCCTCAGTGAGCGAACAGAACCTTTTTACCAATTCAAGCTACCCACTTCGGTAATCTCATTAATCATAGACGAAAGGTGCATTAGTCAGCTTGAGTTAGAAACGCGAAGTGGTTTGATTGTTCCATACTACTATGTACTACTTTGTACATGTTCCATCGTATAAGTTCCTTCTATGTTGGATTTTATGGCCACTAACTATTACAGAAACTTTGTTCCAGATCTTGAATTACGCGATTTCGAGTTCAATCACAAAAATGAGGATATGGCTCGTGAAGCTCTGACGCACTTCAGGACAGTATGGAACGCTGGAGGCAGCAGAAAGGTGAAAGGCTGTGAACTGTGTTCTGAAACAAAGTCTCCACAAAACAGTTTTTTCCGGAATTTATTTTACATGACCTTACTTGAACTCGGATCAACCTTGACTTTTCAGGACTTGTCAGAAAAAGCCGATCAACTCCATGATGCGTTGGTGTCAACAACAAAAGACAATAAGGAAGGATCTTCTCTAAGAAAATAAACTCCATACATTGTTTTGTTTTTATCGTTGTTAGATACGTCAGACGTTTACGTTTACAGAGAGGAAGTCGAAATAAAGATCAAAGAATTGAATCACAAAACCGCAAAAACTATGTGTTGGAAGTTGATTTCAAATTTCACTTCAAATCTTGTCGATAGCATAATTTTGAACAGAATGTGACAATCCCTGTAGTCGAAAATATTTTATTCCATCTGAACAACTAGTACGTAATCGCCAAGGATGAACGAAGTGGTTAATGAGAATGTCAAGATATTCACGCTTTGCATGGAAGATGTTCTGGACCTTAATATCTGCTTCGCCGATGTACCAAAAGCGACAGGCTAGACTGAAACTACTACGTATTATTACGCAGCAATAAATCTGCAATTAGACGAAAAAATTCTGTTTTATTACAATTAGCAGGGACAATAAAGCTCAACGCTGGCTGCAAATTCGAAACAATCGTCTTTAGATACTACTAACATTGGAGCAACAGTAAGAAGTGTGCACGATGTTTGAAAAGAGTTTATCTTTTTAAAGCTAAAGTGGCTGATAAAACATAAGTAGTCATACCTCTCGAATTCCTTTGAGAGCTCGACTACTGTTGGATGATTTTATCAGTAGCAGTGTAAATATTTCGGCATCGGTTCCTCTATAGGGATATCTCCCCGCGGTACTGTACGAACTAGATTCCCGTCAGTATCGAATGAATGCATGTTACGTTGGTACACTGTTGGGTGATCAAATCACTGATAAGTGATTATAGACATTAGTCAACTTGCGTCGCAAACGGAAGTAGTTTGGCTGTTTTTGAGTTACACGACTTGCTGCTATGTTTTATTGTATCTCTATGAAGTTTTGTGAGTAGTTCGTTTCAGATGTTGCACTATGTGGTCTTTCGGATTCTATCACAAAGACCAGAATATGTATATGCGACGTGGGGCCCTGACCCACTTATAGCAGTATGGAACGCTGGAGGTTGCACAAAGGTGAGAAGCTAGAACGTGTATCCGACACTTTTCCCTTATCCGTACTCAATCTCGGCCTCATTGTAAAAGAGCATTCGCTAATCTTGAAAGTTTTGGTAACTCTTCCACAGCTTTGATCTTGCGGATTTGAACGGTATATTTCATTTTTCAAGTTATCGTTATATTGCAATGTTATAATGAAAATAACATTTTATTTCACAATCAAGAATTTTTTTCTTGAACAAAAACCCTTCCTCAGGAAACACAGTAAACATTCATAGCGGATATCTCAGCAATTTGAACAATGCATTTGAAGAGAACTGAGTGGTGAGCAAAAGCACGGCCTCGGGCGGGAATCAGACCCGCGTTTCATCGATACAGTTTCGTTTCCGTATAGTTAACATAGAGAGGTTGAAGAACGAGTGGTAGCGAAATGTGCCTCGGTGGTGTAGTGGTAGTAGCACGCGTCCCTTGTACGGATGAAACGCGAGTTCCGTTCCCGCCTGAGGCCCAGTTTTTACTTACCACTCAGTTCACTTAGGTATTTAAATTACATCATAACACTGCGAAAAAGCCAGTAGAAATACAGAATTCCGGAATATCATAATGTATTTCATTTCTCAAAATATCTTTCTACTGCGCGGCAGCACTGAAATTAAGATCGCATTTCACATGCAGCGCGTGTAGTTTGCAGTGGTAGGTGAATGGATTTCGCAACATTGGCATCAAACCATCGCCCCTTTTGATAATCATTCAATTGCATAAATCTCGAAAATTTGAACGGTTCACTTCAATTTTCAAAAAAACCTCTATGTGTCGCTGTAACAGTAAAAATAAAATTTTATTCAACACTTAAGCATTTTTTCGCTTGGAAAAGTTTTTCCTCCAGAAATTGAGGAAAGTCTTCGACAGCTCAAATCTCAGGAATTCCAAGGGGCACTGGCTTCCAAAAAACTTTTTGTTGCGCTGCAACAATGGATTCAAAGTTGCATTCACACGCAAGTGATTGCTCTGTCCATTCGATGCGAAGTAATCCCCGCCACCCTAGCCGACAAGAAATAAGCGTTCAAAGCGGAGTCCAATGCTCCTTTGACGGGAACGACGCAATAAGAAGATATTTTTGAAAATCAAGCATACCTTTAAAATTGTTGAGATTTGTGTCATCAAACAGTTCTCGAGTGGTTCAAAGGAAAGCTTTGTTGTGCGAAAAATGTTTGACTGTGAAATAGAATTTTTTTCTTGCTGTTATAGCATATTTAAAAGACTGTTAGTAAAAAAATGCAACTTTTAGATTTTCGAAACTTACGCTTTCGAATGACTACTAAGATGTCACAAAAAGTGAAGCGTTTCTTACGTAGAGCTGAGAGTGAATGCGGGCGAAGGAAAGTACCGTATTTCATAGAAGAAAATTTCACAGGATGGTTCCGTTATAGTTAATCTAATTGCTCATGTTTTAGATTCGAATCTTTCTGACTTTGACGTCATTTGAACTCGGATTACCACCATTCTCATTTTTAAGGCTATACCCAGTCAGCTCCATATACTTTGTCGTCAATAGCGAAAGAAAATAAAGAACGTTCCACACTGATGAAACCGATTTAAAGTAATGTTCTACTTTTAAGGATGCCACATACGTCACACATTTATGTTTACTAAAGGAACTAAAAGTGCAGGTAAAAATAAGTAAATCAGAAACCGGGAACACTGTGCGATATTCAAAACTAAAATTAAAGTTTCCACGCCATATTTGAAGTCAAATTACACATCATGAGCAGGATGTAGCGGTCCTTCTGTCAGCAACGTTTTACACAATCTGAAACATAGCCACGTCACTGAGACAGGTAAGAAGTTCTAGGAAAGAGCTTGGAAATGTTTTCACTTTGCATAGGGGTATGTTTTTCATGCGTAGAAAAATGAAATATTGGGGTCTCCTGAGAAACAGAAACCGGCAGGCTAGAATTGTATTGGTGCGTATTAGTACACAGCATACAATTTTCATGACGATCGGAAACATTCTGCTCTACCTCAAGAAGATTAGCAGTTAAACGTAACGCTGGCTTCTAACATATAAATAATCGTCTTTAGATACTGGTAACAGTGGGTAACAAGAGAAAAATATAGGTCACCCAAAATAACCTATTATTAAAACATGAAGCTTTGTCATGTGATATCAGCAGTATGACCAGAAGCAGAAGCATGCCTTACTAAGGGAGAACACGACGTCATCAGCACGTATCACTCCTTTGTGCTATAGTTCTAAGAGCGGTAATTCGTTCAAAAAGAAAAGTTGAATAACGGTAAAACTGACTTGTCATGTTCGTTACTGAAATATATAGGCATGATCACATTGACGAGAAACGTATAATATCTGAAAATGAAACTTCAAATAGATGCGCTGCAGCGTAGAAAAAGTGGTGTGCAAAATGGGCGTCAGTAGTGCAACGAGTCAGAGCGCGCGCTTCCGGGTAGAGTGAGATGTGGGTTCGAGTCCCGCCTGACGCAGATGTTTTGCACATCACTCTACATCACTGGGCATATCTAAAACATCATATCACCGCTAAAGTGGTCAAACAAAAGAATTCGACTTTATCATTCTGTAAAATTTCATTTTCAGATCCACTACTAACGTTAGATGTACTCACACGATTATGTGAAGGACTGCTATGATAACGTCACGTGAGGTTGTGGGATCCGCTTTGTGTTTTCCACGAATTCCTTTCATAGGTATGGGATGACCCGGAAGCCATGGTGAAGAGCTTTCATTTATCTGAAGCTAATAGCCATCTTCGGGACAGTGCTTTGAACATCGTACGAAATCTCAGAAACGGGTATTATGCAAAGTGCATACCTTTGTGATCGCCACGGGGCATTTCAGGCTGTCTGTACTGAATAAGGCGAAATTTTTTGCATCATGGGACAGTTGCATCTTATGAATATCGAGTTTAACTCCTTTGAGAGGCTGTGTTATTGAAAGAGTTTTCTGTAAAGATCTGTGGTTTTTCTTAAAAAAACGTCAGATATTATAACCATTGCAAAGCTGAACGTTTTACTAACTTAAATAAACTGTTGCAAAGGGCTGGTTTTTACGAAATAAAGTGATTTTTTTCAGCTCACCAATGCATAGTGAGATTCCTGTAAGAGTTCTTTGAATTCAGAATAAAAGTTCAATACTTTTCAATAGAGATCGCTCTATTAGTTACCTAGTTCTCTATTACATATGCAAAAGATGTTAATTGATTGTTAGTTTATGTGAGCACAGTGGTATTGTTAATATAACAGTGATAAAGCAACGATAAATGATACAAAAAATGAAAGCGACGTCAAGGAAATCCATTAAAAAGGTGAAAATAGCAGCTATCAAATCATCGATATGTTTTCCGACCACATAAACTAGACATATACGCTGGTGCTATTCCTATTTTAATAATATTATCTTAGAATCAGCACATTGACGACAGTGCAACAATGCATGTGTAGGACAAGTCGACCAATAACCCACGTGTAAATAACCACGCTATCCTTATTGTACTTTTCGCTCCAAAATTTCGATTTCTCTAGGTTAATTAATGGAAATTACGTAATTTTCGTATCCTATGTATCTTCTACACATCTCTTCATGATTGTGGAACACTTGATTTCAAAATTTGAGAAAAAAAGATTCGAATGATTTCAATTATCGTGGTGAAAAAGTAGTCGTCAACCACCTGAACACCTAACCACCATTCTAAGATTAGGTAATGTGATGTTGGCTAAGCACATTTCAATGTTTTTTACCGTTCCTTTTACTTTCCGATCAAATTCTATGACATTCAAGCATCATTGTCACTAAAAATGAAGTGATAACCTACTTTTTTCCTTAGTATCAACTTTCGCTATCACATACTATATGACCACTCGAACTTCGTTTACTTGATTTCTTTTCTTGCTTCTGTTATTCATGAGGACAGCAATTATCATGTGAGGTTGGCAGCCGTTTGAGAAACTCTGGCCTCCTCCAGAACGACGCCAGGCGCTGGGCGAGTTGATTCGACCCAATAATCTTGGGGCAGTTGCTTCTGGGCGTTCGTAGGCCTTCACTACAAAATGTCGTCACGCTCTTCGTGGATCGAAGGAAGGTTCAAGTCAGCTACGAAATTAGCAACATTTAAGGAATGGAAAGCATGCTCGGTCCGACACAACCTCTAGTTAGTATTCTGCATTGATACAGTGGCATTCCTCCACTGCACAAGACTTAGAGCTGAAAGTACATGATGTTTTCGAAGGCATACGTAGTGTGAAAACATTGACGGACGCGCATTTCTCGCACGCTAAATTTTTCCAAACATCAAAAAAACAGAGACTTTGTTTCTCATGATAACTGATATTGAATCTTCCACACCACTAACTTAGGGTGGCTTTGGCATCAGGCGCACCTTGAAAATGAGTTGCACTTCGAGAGCTACAAATAGCAGTGGAAATTCTGCCTCAGGTCTCGTCGTTAGTGATGTGATATATCAAAAATCGTGCACGCATCGCTCATAATGCTGACTCACACGGTCTAATATGCCCTGCCTCTCTACTTCAACAAACTTTAACCATGGTCCCGTGTTTGCCAGTGGTGCATAAGTCCGTATGAGAGGAGCATTGAGATGCTCATGCAAACTAAGTACATTCCGTAGATCATCGCCAGTTATAATGTACATGCAATTAGTTGTTCGTGGTCCTCTATAGGTCCATCCGCGTGTTATGTTGTGATTCATACGATTCAGCATTCGCAACTTCTCTCATCATCGGTTACCGTTGTATGTTTCAGTGCGGTCTGGAGCACTTCATTCAACAGCACGCTGTTTGCTCATCTACCCCATTGTCTCTGCATCTAGTGAAACTTCCGCGCCCAACATCTTGGTATAGTTAAGTCTTTTCCGCAGTAAATCACATACAATATCATTTTGTCATTGTTGTATAACTCAACAGCCATTGCACAAATATTCTGGAGCTATTACTTCTTCGTCAACTTCTGGGCCACCTCATTCATCCACCATGAAAATGCTTGTTCGTTTGAACCCTTGCTGTCGTTAAGTCGTAAACTGTTGATGTACTCATGATTTATCAAACGTGCAGAGGCTCAAATAACCACGTTTTGGGGGGATCACCTTTACAACAATCATCAGCGAATAAAGTGGAAACTTATCATTCGAGCAGCACATCCCTGTGCAACAGTCAAGCAGTTCATTTCTCTTCAACAAGCACGTCTAAATCTACCTTAACGCTACACTGTCTCAACCGTGGTGACAAAGTGTTCTAGATCGCTTACTGCGACGCAAAAATAATGCAAATAAGCTAGCATCCACCGCGGTTTTAGACTAAACTGGTGATCTCGCCCGAACAAGGCCCTTTCCAATGGTGTAACCATCTCTCACTCGACGCTCCACGTGACTTATGTGATGGATAAGTTGTCAAGTGTTCACAAAGGATGTATTGCGTATTGCAGAAACAGAAAAGTATTGCGCCAAAAAGGACAGTCCTCCATGAAATGAGTGATATTGACCTACGACGCCGCTAATATGTTGAATGAAAAGATCACCTGTTGACGATAGGGATTTTGACAATATCAAAAGTAATTGTTCCCAATTAGTTTGGGCTCAATAGCTAAGAGTTCAATAGATTCAACTGATGTAGTTAGATGCTCTACAATTATAGTTTTCTTGGTTCTCTCGGAACTAGGTGTGCCCCAACCCTAGACACTTTCTAGACCATGAGAGGCGTAGCTAATTTTCAGGCATATGATCCAACATTCAACATCTACTTACCGTGTGATAAAAAAACTCGATGTCGCTGTTTTCCATGCTGAAGTTGATGGCCTTGAAATCTGATAAATCGAATTCATTGAGATTGTTTGATTATCTTGAAATTGGTCACCATATTCAAGGACGAAAAATAAGAGAAGAATCCGGTTTTTTTCATTTATCTGGATTTCATCAAAGTAAAGTCGTTTCTGAACGTTGTGAATGCTCTTTATAGTTACCAATCACCGAAGTGACATTAATTCCATCTTTTCAAAATAAAAAATCTTGTGGAATATTGTTGCTAAATAATTTTTCTATTCCACCCTATCACAATAGGTCATGGTATGGAGATTATCCACAACTTATAGAAAAAATTGTCTAATCAGTTAAGTCGTGAAATTTAAACGAGAATTATAGAGGGCAAAGATCTAAAAGCTTTCGATCTCTTGACATCAATCGTTGAGAGTGATAGACTATCCCTTTGCTGCTCAAGCTATTGGAAGAGAATGTAATGTAAAAACGTACAAGTCGTTTTACCCCTGAAGGCGACGGCATACGTAATCAAAGTGTGCCACGAGTATGAGTCGTTTTTGAACGCACCTAATAGAGTTAATTGTTATCTGCTCTCAGATCATCAACAAGTTCAACTCACCTCCAGTTTTATCGAAGATTATGGCGTTTTTAAGGGTTCCCTTTTCTAGATCCCTCAACATTTTGAACCAATTATTGTAAAACACAAGAAGCACTCTGAAAGCATCAACAACAGTTGAATTCAAGGGCACTCGAAATCTGCAGTATTATTAAAAGAATCCTACGTGTGGTACTTCTGATCGATACACCTGATGGCAGTGAAACTTATTGTGAAAGAGCATTTGTTGCGAAGTGGAAGTTGGAGACTGTATAGTGCGGAGAGTGTAGTTCGGTTCTTGATCAGCTCATTCGCATGTAAGAATCTGAAATCATTGTATTGCGGAGCACATTCAAGCAACAAGGATTAAGCACTACGCCGATGACAACGATCAGTTCGATCAGAAGTTCCCACAACATGTAGAACTGCGATTAGCCGTTTACGTTAGAAATTCCTCGTGAGTCGAATCGCTTGTTATACGTCCCTCATAAAGAAACCACTCTCGTTTCATATGCCTTTCATCGTAAATTTAGGCTTCTATGTGTATTTTTGAGCAAAATCTTAAAATTCTTAAAAGCTTGCTTCTCTTTACGTCTTGTACCTTTTCATGCCTTCCTAGATTTCATTGAGCTCTCCCCGTTGACGAAGAGTATTTGCACATAACCAAATCACATTGCTAATTGCTTTTTGTCTTTACATCATATATAAAGGCAATTCGGTATTTTACATGAATCTTCTTCACCAATTCCTTCTATGCCGTAACTATGACTCAGAATGAAATATGACCAGATGTTCCAAAACAAAGTACACAAGAATCTGCACTGGTTTTTTATTGTATAAACACACGGATTAGCCATTTAGTATTGTAAAGCTTGTCGAGGAATACCGTAAAGGATGTTTTTAGAGTATATGTTAGCTATATATTTGTTTAAGAAATAGTTATTGAGCTCTCGTTTCATGGTATAACTTTACCGTGATGATTTTGCAATGATGGTCCTATTGATCAGTAGGATTGTTTGGATTTTTTTCCCATCGACGTATATTATTAGAAAACTGGCATCAATCCTCGAGTAATCAAAACAAAGTGCCATTAGCGTTCAAAGTTACAGGTAAATCAACATTTTCACAAAAAAAGTGTGGCTAAAATTTTGTAATTGCGCGCATTGCAATGGAAACGTAAAACTTATTTTGCTAAATTGAGCTTCTGGAGGACATTACCATCTTTGATTAAAAAAACGCCTTTCAAGAATCGTCACTTTCGAGAACTCTCATTTTGAAATATTAGAACAGTCACAATTACGTCTTTCTTGCGAAAATGTTTGGAATCTAATTTCTCATAGATCTATCAAGCGAGCTCTTGCAGGCCGAGCTGAAACAGTTAGGAAATGAATAGTCCTCCTACACAGACTTTATATGATACAGATGTAACTTCAAAAATTTGACCACTTACATCCGTTCTGCATATGTTGACGTTGGCATCCAAATAACTGAAATTTAAGTGCGCAGTTGTCGAAGAGTACACATGAACTTGAAAAAAAAAGCATACGGGTAGGATGAAAAGCAAGAAGTAGTGACAGAATAGCTTGAGTTGCAAAAGTGTGAAAACTGAACAAGGTTAGCATTTCTCAACCTTCTAACTCAAAATAGAGACATTGCTCACTTCACGGCTTATATTTGCCATGCATAGAGTGATGGATACGACCTGTTTTTGTAAAATCATTATTTTGATAGATTTGAGCAATTGCTGAGATGTGATAGCAGAAGAAAGACAATATTGCGAAAGTATAAGGCGACTATCCAAAAAACTACGAAGCGAGATTGGGCCGATCGCCGATACGGACGCATTGCAAATGTAAATTGTATCAATTTAGTATGAATGTAACTAAATGATAATCACCAGTGCGAAAGTATTTTTTCACATCCGCTTCGGTTTATTTCTGTTGTGAGGTAAAGCAGGTCTTTTCGATCTTTTTGTGATCTTTTTCGATAAAGTGTCTATTATATGTAGTATGATGGCTAATCACGCAACTGAATTGCTATAAGCGCTCTTCTTTTTGCCCAGTGAAGTCTAGCTTAGTACACTAACCTATGGCTGCACCGTGTGATACTTTCAAAGTATGAACATTAAAATACCAACAATGCTCGTACCACCGTGAATGGGTGCTACACTTCGACAGAGGTGCGAAGCAGCTTGGACGTAAATGCCTCAACGAGATGGAATGACCAGCAGAAAGAATCTTCTCGCTACGTTTTTTACTTGTATTCATTCACATAACTAATTTACTTTCTACCTTAGTCACCTAATATGGTATAGTTGGGTGTTGATTCAGTAGTGAGTAGCTGCATACAATCTCGGTCGACATCTTTCTAAGAGAAGTACTGCAGAGTCGATGGAGTTATTAAGTGTTTACGTCATTCCTGCAGCAGTGTTCAGTAATATTTCCTTCTCACAGCTTAACTCTATGACTCATCTTTCACGTTCTCACCTCATATTTACAGGTGACTGGGAATGTATCGCAGTTACCTACGTCAAGTCTCGGGTCTCGGTCGGCTACTCTGTGACAGAAGTATTATGAAGCTAATGTGATTTTCTGATTATTCACTGCATATAGTTGGGTACATTAAAAAACCATTGTGTCTGTATGTTGTAGTATGTGAAGTGAATGTGCTTACACGTTTGCAACTGTAATGTGACTTCACATATTCATCTCTCATTTGCGATGTATAAGAGGATGCGAGCGGTGTGAAGTGCTTGAATCCCCTCTAGCAGTCCGAGAATGATTTTTTCTGAGAAGCCAACCAGCAGCATCTACGATGATCACTAGGGAGCGCCCCACTACCGTTTTGCTGTGATTCATGGGAAACGGCGTTTGATAAAAACTTATTCATTATGTGGATGAGAACAGCACAATCCATATGCTCAAAAGGAATTCTTCTTCAACAGCAGCCTTTCTGTAATTCAAACGCAGTGAAACAAATGTATAGTGTTCTGTGGATTCGTTCAGGGTAAATCAATATAGCGGATAATTGAACCTTAGTCGCTCATTTCATAACCAATCCATAAGCTTGAAGGAAAAAATTTTAAGCTGTGCCTGAGTGATTTGTGAGCCAGCCATCGAGAGGCAAGATGATGTTTAATGCCCTCGTTCAACGCTCTTCAGCAATCAATCAACGAACGCCATACGGAACGCCCAGCTCGGGCTACTCCAGGATTACAAAGAGATTTGACCGACCACCACCCTACATCATTTATGAAAAAGATGAAATCCTCGATCAGTGGTCGAAACAACGTGTGAATTCTTCACAGAATTTTGTTAAGAATGCATGAGAGGAAAGCGCATATTGTTGAGCTTATTGTATGTGCTATTGTGGCTTTTTACGAATCGTATAAAGAAAGGGTCATCATTTTGCAAGCCATCGCAAAGATGTCGGTCGTGAAAATTCAAGAAAAAGTATACTGAAGTAAATGTATTGAGTGAAATGGTAATGAAATAAGAAAAATTGAGAATTAGAGCGTGTGCGTAAACGTGGCTCACACTGTTCACGGTTCTTTTCTGTCATTCGTCACGGATTTTTGAAGAAAAATTTTTGCTGAATAAAGACTATGGCTGTACTTTTAGTGTGCTATGTGCACTTTTTCTTGAAAAGCCCTCCACACCACTGAAGCGTGTTGAATAAATTTATGTTTCCCACGCTTCGCGCGCTTATATCTCGCTGGACAAAGCTTTTCCTTATTATTAACATCAATAACAAACCTATAGATAGCGTAAATTTCGACACCTTGAAAAATATATTTGGGCTCTAGCTTATTTACACGACTGTAACAGGAAATAACTTTGTGTCTTACACGCGACGCGCATTAATGTGTGGATTTTCGTTATTTATTGAAGAAATTCATTTCCGTTTCGCAGAAATTTCTAGGTTTTCGTTCTGGTATAATCAAAGAAACTCTCTTTTACTGTTCTAAGCTTAAGTCTTTTCCAACTCGTACCGCTAAATAAATGCGCCACAAAACATAAGTCTGAGCCTAAGAAGCCAACGCCTGAGCACGAAAAGCATATGAAAGCAAAGAGGAAATCTTCAAGCATCATGGCCACATGATTTATCTGGATTTTTCGCCAAAGCGGATTTGAATCCTGGATTTCATTAACAATCCCACTCCACATGCGAATCGCTCCTCTGCAGTCTGTCGATCGCAGCTATCGATGCACGCCACCACACACCCTAAGCTACAAGTATTGCGCGGCGTGTTCGAAGCTCAATATTATTTTTTCTGTTATAGTGCAGTAAAACGGTTTTTTTGAGAACAAGTACAATGTTGGAACCGTCGAAACTTTCATTATTCAATGAACACTTAAAATATAAAAAAATCTCTGTGCTGAGAGAAATACGACTGTGTGGAACAAAATCCTTTTTTCTCGTAGCAGCGCTGTTCAAAACTCTCTTAAAAACAAGTACGTTCTTAGTCATTTTGCGATTTTGCTATCGAGCGATTATTAGTAGGCTAAGGGAAGAGCTTTATCATTGCGAAAAATACGCGCGATAAGGAGTAGCGCGTGTGGAACATGATTTCATTATTTTCTCATCAACAATAACGCGGTCTTGCTGATTTCATAATGATTGAGTACCTATCATTTAACCGGTCAAATGTAAAGAGAGAAAGGAGTGTATTGAATTAAACTGATGGAAGGTTCTTCAGGTTTTTGGGTCAGATCCTGTACGACGCAGCTATCGTTGCATTTTTCACCGACAAAATAGAATGTGAGATTTTGAAAAGGCGAAGTGATAAGACACTGGATCCATCTTCTTTCATTCCAAATGAAAGTAGGAGAATATGACAACTGGGTAGATTGAGTGGTATATGTGGATGATATTCTCCATTGCCCTTTTGGAGGCTGTATTTGTTTCGTTTGGGTGTTAGAGTGCAGCCACTTTTGGTTTACAACTGACGAAGCAAAGGCGAACTTTGCAAATGCTCTTGCCAGCTTCCGCAGCTTCGACCATAACTGCTGCGCTTCTCTTGATAATATTCTCTTTATCGCTTTTTGCATCGTTCGTTAGTTTGAACACGAGTTTCGGCTGGCTATGGCCCTGCGATTCACATTGGGGCTTCAGCTCGAGTGTTTCTCTTTGTAATTTGTGGACTCTGGGCTTTCATAACGCTAATGTAAATGTGTTAAATAAGGGGGCCGAAATAGTTTACGATGATTATGGAAGCTAGCTCTATGCACTTAGCGTGCTTCGTTTCGTTTTGTAAAAAAAATCGTATGAGAAAAGGAGGCGATATTACGAACTCGCTTGGAATTTTGAAACGGCAGGGCCATCGTTTTGGCATACCTTCCATAATTCTGTGTCATTATTCTACCGTATAATTAGAGACTCTCATACCCAACGTTGTGAGTGAAGCTTCTCAAATTTCGAGATAAAAGAGAGGCCGTTATGATAACAGGCTGCCTTTCACCGTGATCGTTCCCCATTCAATCCGTGGCTCTCTATGTGACGTTCTTTAGGCGTTTCTTTGAGGCTTATTATTGCGCGAGAACTCTAATACTTTTATTGCTCATAGTGTCATGATGTTTCATCAGCTAACATAGAGATGTTGAAGAATGAGTTGTGGCGTGGATGTATCTCGATGGTGTAGTGGTAGTATCACGAGCCACCGGTATGGATGAAACGAGGGTTCGATTCCCGTCTAAGACATTTGTTCACTTTGCCGAATTTTCCATTTTACTCTGGAGAACTTTTTACAGAACAGCCTAAGTATAGGTGAAAGCGCTGATATTCCTTTATGAACACTGTTTCACTACAAAACCTTCCTCCTAGTATGTAAGTGTTTCCTATGAAATCTGCCAAAGTGCGAATTGACAGAAACTCATAAGTAGAAGCACTATTGTTATAAATGCCGTCATTATTATTTAAGCCAACATGTCATGTAGTCTGTTAAATGGGCTGACTTATAGAGCCCGATACACGTGTTTCGACCTTGAGGATCTCGTCAGTCGGGCTGTACCTTTCGTCTTTAGCCAATCCTCTCGGGGTGCTCAGTCCCCGATACTAAGAGCAGGTGACGACGAACATTTAACACTGTATGTCAGGTGAAATTACATCGGATAGACAGTGTTGTACACTCGATTGCTCTAAGACCGACCGATGAGACCGTCAAGGTCGAAACACGTGTATTGGACTCTATAAGTCAGCCCATTTAACAGACTACATGGTATGTTGGCTCAAATAATAAAGACGAGATATGTTGAAATTTGAGTGTGGTCTTGAGAAAACACTCGAAACGATTGGTATGATACTAATTTGTTTCCTTTCCTTTCCTTGCTAGTGGTTTTTCTCGACCTGCGGAAGTTTTTGCCACTTATTTCATAGCACATATTCTAACAAGAGCGCGTGTGACGCAGTGGCAGAGGTGTCTGCGACAAATATGTGCTCTTGTAGTTCGATGCCGCGCTCAGTTCTCACCAAGTCTTTCACTCTCTAGGGTTTGTTGAATCGATACAATCTTTATCTCTGAGAGTAACAGCACTTAAATGATATATCGCTAGGCCATCACGAATTATTGTAAAGGCCAATTATGCACCGATCCACATCTAGCGATGTAGGTGAATACGAATGCATGGCGCATCCCTAATGATTTGAACAACGCCGGAGCTTTACACTTTATTCTTTATTTTATAATGTCTGCATACTTCGACCAACGCTGCTGCACGTTGAAATTTCACAAGAATATGTTTTTATACAAGTTTATTGATTTGCAAATGTGGCGGAAATTGGTAAAGTAATCTAGCTTTATGCGAACGATAGAAGTCAAAACTTGAGGCAACTCCTTAGCGGCAGAAAGATAAATTATTTATGCCTTATTTTGCAGAATGTAATAATTCATAGCTTTAACTATGCTTTGCAATCAGGTATAGAAGAATCGAAATTCAAATTCAAATAAGTTTCAAACATGTAAAGTTCCACTTTTGATTCGTTACTAAATATTACTTCGTTTACAGTCGGGTTATAGACAGAATTTTAGACTTTGTTCTCTCTACACACAAGACCTACGGATGATTCAAAGGTAAGAGTACATAAATGGATGTGAAGGATAGTAGAATAAATGAAACACAGAAAAAAAACAACAACATCGCAGAACGAAAAGCACAATAGAACGATGGCTTGGATGTTTTAGGGAATTTGTGCCTGATAAGAATTGATTACAATAGTAGGTCTTGAACCACGCAAGATCCGCTGTTATCACTGAGTTTTGAGTAAATGTTGAGTTTCTGCAAGTTTCTTCCGGCTATTTAAATCGACGAAAATGAAACCGTTTTGCCTTTGTCTATCCACAGAGTTAATGATTTTCGCAGCTGCGCATTTTGCATCAGCTTCAATAGACTTCTTTGCAACGACGAACACACGTAAGTTCATAACGCTGTGAAGTCTTATTGTGTCCCGATAAAGGCAGATTTTTTTACCCTGGGTCAGAGATCCAAGATCATAAGTACTCGCCACTCAAGTCTCTTAGGAGTATAGAAAAGATTTTGAGAACACTTGCTCATGAATCCGTTGTAGAAGATCTATTGATTCAAACAAAAAGGATTAGGACGACGCCATTGCCCTGGCTGAGACGACAAAACGCCATACTTTTCATGGTGTTTACGACACCGGTGAAGAATGGTTCCTTGGAACATGCGATAGCAGAGAGGTCTCGGCGGCGTTGGCGTCTTCTTCAAATCAAAGTTGACCGTGAACATTGCTTCATCTGAACAACCGTAACATCGGAAGATCACGATTAAAACGATGTGGTTGAATGCCGGCTTTGACCATTTTCATTGCTTACGCACCAACATCAAACCATGACGAAGACGAAACGTTCTATATGGACCTCGAAAAATTCCTCAAAGATAACCATACCTTCGTCAAGGTCATTGTTGGAGATTTTAACACGAATACCGAACCTAGGAGAACGTCATAAGAACGTCACATTATGACCCACGGAATGGAATGAACACGATGAAGGGCTATCTGAGTTTATCATGACTACTCAAACCATCCGTGGTAACTCACAATTTCAGAGGCCTCACTCTCAGCTATAGACGTGGGAATTTCCCAATGGAGAGTACCATAATGAAATAGACCACATCTTAGTAAATCGAAGGTTTTGCCAAACTGATGTCGCTGTTGTATCCAAGTTCTACACAGGATCAGACCATCGCCTCCTTCGTGCAATGTTCGATTTTTCGAGGAAAGAAGACAAAGCCGCTAAATTCAAATAACGAACTCCCAGAACTGCCATAAACTGGAATGTGTTCGAATCATTAGTCGGCTCTTGGGAAGATACCGTTGTTGACAACATCGACGAAGAATACGATCGGCTCGTTCAATATCTTCATCTTAGCGGTGTGAAAGCCAAGAGTACTAAAGTCACGAAGAGACGCTTGTCTCGGCAGACATTTGAGCTGACATGTCAACGTGGAATCGCACGAGCTACAGGCAACCGAAGTCTTACGTCCAAACCGGCGAAACGCTGCAGGAAAGCGATAAAAGAAGACCTCAAAGATAGACAAGCAGCAGCTGTGACAGAAGCTGGGAGGAGCATTCGCAAAGCCCAGCGTAGCTTCGCCAGTTATAAAAACAAGATGATTGCACTCCGATGTCTCAACGGGACACTTAAAGCTTTCAGAAGGGCAGTGGAGAAAATCATGCACCAATACTACTCGGATCTCTTCGCTAGCCATGTTGTCTTGCCGTCATATGAATTGGAAGAGAATGAATCTGTCGCTCCACCGGTTCTCCCTTCCGAAATCCGACATGCTATATCGTCGGCGAAGAACAGAACAACACCGGGTTCAGGCAGGATTAGGCCAGAACACCTGAAGAACCTGCCGCCAGTTCTCATCAACATCCTAAATATGACTGTCAGAATACTGAACTGCAAGGTTCCCATTGAATGGAAAGTCAGCAAGACCCTGTTGTTGTTCAATAAGGGAGCCCTTCACGACATACAATTATCGCCCAATCTTCTTGCTGTTTGCTGTCTATAAACTGTTCACTCGAGTCATCCTAAATGTGATTGTCAAAATACTGGACGAAGGACAACCATGCGAACAAGTAGGGTTTTGAAAAGAATTTAGTAACATAGACGAGATCCACACGATTACAAGGCTCATTGAAGATTCACGAGAAGACAAACAACCGCTCTGTCTCACCCTCATTATCAGTTTGAATAAAGCCTTGAATTCAGTGAAACTGAAGTGGTTATAGAGACTCTGGATAACCAGTGCGCCCCTACTCGATACATAAGGTGTATAAGGATTTCACGACCATAACATTTCCATTCTACAAGAATAGCGCCATCGATGTAAAAAGAGGAATTTGACAAGGCCACACAATTCCGCAAAAATTATTCACTGTCACCCTCCAAAACGTCATATGAAAATTAAAATGGGACGATATGGGGATGAAAATTGACGGTCGACAATTAAACCATTTTCACTTTGCTAATGACATCGTCCTCACAACACCAAGCATCAGCCAAGCGAAACGAATGTTGACCGATTTTGACAACGCCTGCGGAAAGATTGGTCTTTAGCTAAATCTAACGAAAGCGATTTCACGAGGGACGGATGGATTTTGAATTCCCCAATTTTGAATTCACGCTTAACGAAACGCAAATCTCCGAATGCTACAGTTACGTCTATCTAAGTCATGAAATCAACATGATGAACGATCTAGCCCCAGAGTTGAGCAGGAGGAAACGAGCGGCTTGGGGAATGTTTAAGATGTAGTGAAGAGGGCATCGAAGAGTAGTGAAGAGGGCATCGAAGAGTAGTGAAGAGTACAAAGAACATCCGACTCCGAGCTCGCCTTTTCGACTCGACGATATCCATGCTGTGACGTTTGCAGCTGAAACCCGGTCGCTACGTAAGTACGATGAAAGATCACTTAGCGTTATTGAACGCGCAGTCGAGAGGTCGTTGCTAGAAGGAGTATCCCGTATCTCGCAAATGAGAGAAAGGATCCAAGGTCCTGGCCTACGTCAACGATCGCAAATATGAGATGCCGTTCTACACGCCAGGACATCGGAAATAAGGTGGGCCGGGCACTTGGTGCGCTTCAACGACACCCGATGGACGAGAGTCATTACCGACTAGATTTCTCGGGACCTCAAGAGCTCTACATTAAGACCACCGACCCATTGATCCGATTTCTTCGCGAAAGCTATAGAAGGAAGATATGATGCTCAGCGAATCCCTAGAGGGCGAAGGATCCACTGGGCTACTCTTGCACGCGATAGGGAACTTGGAAGTGTTGCTGCTACCCGCTCTATTCACTCGACGATCAACGGGGCGACAGGTGATGCAAGTGATCCCCTACACTAGACAAGAAGTCTTCATAAAAAGTGTTAACAATCTTTCGAAAGCTTTGATCTGAAGCTAGCGCTGTGCGTGGCCGGTTTTTTTTGAAAGGATCATTTTATAACGCTGGAAAATTCAAAGTGAATCTATGTTTCACATTGACCGCACAATTCAAATATAACTTCGCTGGAAGCACGAAAAGCACATGAACGAGTGGAAAAATCCTTTTGTATCAGAGTCAAACGTTTGATTCGGAGTTTCTTGCAAGTCGAAGAAGCAATTTATAATCAAATACACTTCAACTGCGTTCCATCGATCGATGTACGCGCCGATCCCTTTTGCCACCCACACCGCCCGAAATATAAGCATATTGGGATCGGAAATTTTTACGCTATGGAATGATAAAAGTCTGCTTAAAAAACTCTGTATTGCCAGAAACATGCGCGTGAAACATAATTTTTTTTCTTGAATTTTTTAGCTCTATAAAAGGATCTTTTGAAAAAAAAAACGGCTGCGTACAGCGCTAGCTTAATATTTGAGCTTTCGAATGATGCTATTATTTTTTGAAAACTTCTCAGTTCTTACCCAGCGTAGGTGATAGGCTTGAAATCTGTGCTATCAAGCGGAAAAGTAGCGTTAAATGTTAAAATCGAATCAGATATACTTTGAACATATGATAAAGGGTTTCATTCTATCATTGATGCATCTATTAAGTGATTTATGACATAGTACTCAGGATTTATCTACCAATGATCCACCAATGTCTATTAAATCGCAGCATGCAAAAAGTACGATTTCTGCTGTTGCCGGAAGTAGGAGCATGTAGGAAGAGTAAATTACCTTTTATGACGTATTAGAGGGTCTAAAAGTACCAATGCGTGATCAGCATGCTTTGAACGATTTTTATCAGTAAGTTTACGAATGTAAGCGATCTGATAAAATTTTTTGAATAGTTTGCGTTGGTGCACTACGGTGGGAATTAATCATAACGATTTACAAACATTTTTCACTCTAGTGTTAACCACATTATGCGTCGCAATCTGTTTTTTATCTAAAATTCATCATTTCCTTCCTGCGCCATTGGACTGACACTGTACAGTTGACAAAAGCTCATATACACGAAAATTCATTTGATTTCAAAGTGCTGTCAACGCGCATGACGATTATAGTAATTTTTTCTGCATGCTAATCAACACTCTCGAAGTAGAAGAATCTGAGCTACTATTGCAGGTATTCCAATAAACACACCTTCAGCCTTTGACGGAGAAGTCGTAATTCTATGTATGTTGACATCTGGATCAGATGGAAGGCGTAGTATGCTTGAAAATTTTCCATTAAATTTTCAAATGGTTTTTCCACAATGTAATCTTCAGATGACACCTAATCGGTAGAATGGTTCACAAGAAGTCAACTACACGTTTATATTCAAATAATTGGAAAGGTAGCATAGTTTCGATGACAGAACAAGTTTAGTGGTTTTCAATAGCATTCGCATGTTTGTGGCGTAATTTAGCTTATACAGAGTGAGTGGATGAAGCGACATCACTTGAATGATATAAATCACAAGAAATCTTCGACAGAATCGGTGCTTGAGAACCGTTCCCAAGATACATAGCTCTATCTATCACTCATATGCTGTATTGTTTAACGTTTATCAGGGCGGTTCCTTACATAGTACTCTCTCTTGTAATTTCCCAACGCCAAAAATGTTTCCTGCAAAAGTCTCCAAGTTTCAAACTCCTTGAAAAACAAAGTTATAAATTTTCGATAAAATTGAGACATCACAATTTTTTTTTCGAAAGTCGATATTATCATGTTTATGAGCCAAACTGAAGCTTTTGGTGTTCTCCAACTTGTTATGCACATCGTTGAAATGATTCTGCTAATTGAACAATTTGTGGCCTTTCAAGAAAACTTTTCAGAGTAACCTCATGTCTTCTTATCTGTTGATCGTATCCCATCGTCCGTAGAAATTTTGCTTATATCGTTTATTATTATATTTATATTTATATCGTATCCACGAGTCATTCTAAAGGCCACGTATGCAATTAATCACCTCAAACTATGTTAAAAATTGAAGGTGATGCATGATGGATCCCTCATGTTTGATCAACGCCGAGAGTTTGATTCTTTTTTTTTATCGGATCAACATTATCACTTTCGAGAACTATTTTTATGATCAATGGGACTGGGACAAATTTTGAAGGAGACCGAATCTACATCGAGAGTACACACGAGTCCTTTACATACGCTTTATTAGGTTGGAAAGAAAGTTGTGGGCATTAATAAAAACTTTAAGATCTATGCATAAGGTCCAAGCAAAACTTTTGCCATCGGCTTGCCAAGTTTCGGATCTGGCCAAGTTGCCCATTCCTTCGACTTCAAATCAAAAAATTCTTGAAAAGCTTTTCCAACTTCACCAAACGATTCGATTCGGCGACCCTTTGAACAGTGTTGCATTGATCGGACAAGGCCAAAGTTGGATGTAGCGCAATCTGGGCTATAGGCGGATGCGGCAGGACCTCGACTTTGCCCAATCCGTCAAACGTGTCTTTGGTCTTTCTGGCATTGTGCGGTCGGGCATTGTCTTACTGCATCAAAACGCTTTTTCGGTTAACCAAATCCGGATAATTCTCCTCAAGCTTGTTGGACACTCGGCCTTAACTGTTGGCAGCAGAACTCAGTGTTGATAGACTTATCGCTCGGAACCCACTCAAAATGCACGAGTCATTCAGAAATCCACCAAACACAGATCATAAAATAGGAACTTCGATTGTATTGTTGGGATGGCGGAGGCTTGTAACAAACTGAAAATAAAGGGGAATACTAAGCCTTCAGTGGGGAAATCCCACATAAAAGACTTTAATATTTCCATGATATGCAAGAGAGCTATCTCATGCTTATTAAAGTGCCCCAGAATATTCCTTCCGAGCTGCTAGTACTGCTGATTGATTTCGCTCCATAAAATATTTTGAGAAGTCAACATGACATAAATTGGTCTGTAGAATAGAAGTGTTTACTCACAGAACTACTCTCATGAAGTCTTCAAAGTAATTTTTGTACAGGAGTTTTACTACTAGTGTAATGTTGCTAATGCGACTAGGTGAAAAAGCCTTCTCTGACTTGAACTCCCGACTCTTCACCAGTAAATAATTTCATGTTTAACACCTGTTTCGGACACTTCGTCGGTGACGTAACTGGTTACTCGATATTGGGTTGACTAGTAATACCTTCGCATTATTGTTTAATTCAGTATTTTCTATGTCAAATCGTGTTATTGTCAGAAGGCCTTAGTGTGTTCGGGAATGTTCTGAAAGCTTCAGATAAAGAGTTTATGAAAGCACGCGCGGTGTGGGTCAATCGACTAAGATTTAAAATGGATGAGCGTCGATTACTTTCGACTACGCTTCACTTGTATAAGTTGGAGTTCAGTGCTAAAAACATGGCCGAAAAAATCAACAGTTCGTTTGTGTCAGGCACATCTATCGATTGGTTTGTGAGCCATTGCTTCGAGCGCTTTGACGGAGGCGATACAAGCTCTTAAAGTCAACTTCACTCTCGCTAATCGGTCACCTCTAATGAGGATGCTCTGCGGCACAAGTTGGAAGTGCATTGCGATTCTGCTAATAGGAATTTGGAACAATAACTTGCATAAGTCCGTAGCACGAAAGCTCGCTATTATCGATGGGCACCTCAAACATTGACAGACCACGACTGTGCTGCGCGCGTGACCATCTGCAAGAGTCTGCTGCGACCGCACAAGTAGGACCTTCTCAAATCGATCATCACTGAAGATCAGTCCCGGATCTACTACAAGTAGCAGCGAGGGAGAAAATTTTAGAGACTATAACCAACTGTAAATTTGATGGACAGCAGCCTTGTCCTCTCTGGGAGAAAGGCATCTAAATTTTCCCAGCAAATGATTGCATATCATCGATCATGACATTGATAAAATTGTTGATTGGTTGCGCTCTTCAAATGAATAATGAATAGCTTAACAGGAGTGTCTATTGAAGAAATGTCTGACCATAACCATGTACGGGATGAACAGCGTTATGGAGCAAGTTTCAACTAAAAGAAAACTGCATTATTGTACGGCGGCTGATCATTTTCTTGGATCATCGACTATTCATAATACAAATGCACAAGAATTTCTAAAGAATTCAGCAGAGTCTGCTAGCTTGCAATTTTTTCAGAAACTCTCAGAAAGGTCACTGATAATGCTTCAAGGTGCTTTATCATCATCTTTCCGTTCCTCTTCCTTAAAATGCGTTGAAGATGTACTCCGAGCAACACTATAGTTTCTGTCGGATAAGATCTCGTATTCACGACATCTTGCTTCACAATAAGAGGAACATTTGGAATAACTTGTTTTGCCTGTCAGAAATTCAATGTACATGAAACCAGAAAAGCTTCTTATGCTCTAATGGCTTGAAGGAACAGAGCATGCGAGGTCAATGGCTCGATCTCGCGCTCATAACTCAGCAGGCCGTCCATCCCTTCGGGATCGGTAAATTGACACCAGACTGGTCTAAGACTTTTCTGGGGAAATAATCAGCACTAACTCTGTTCAGCGGCAGGCCACCGCAAGTCGTCGTAAAGGCCAGATATGCAATCAATCATCTCAAACGAAGTTAAAAATTGAAGACGAATGCATGGCGCATCCCTCAGGGATGGATCAACGCCGAGAGCTTTAACCCTTTCATAGATAGAAACGGGAGCTGTGGGCTAGTGATGCTTGGGGTGATTTGAAGCGAAGATGACCGCACAGCCTCCCAACTCTTCGGATCAATACATAACGCCTTATGGAATGCCTTACTCTGGCTATCCTTGAGATCTGCAAGGACACATTTGCAACGGTCGCGAAGAAGTTAAAATCTTTGGTACGCATGGAGGAGAATTGGATGCCAGAGGTACTGAGAATCGTATAGTAGAATATAAGAAAATAAAAATGTGATACGGTTTAATGAAGTGCGATAATAATGAAAGTATAAACTAGATTGGGCAGAATTTCGTTAATAAAATGCACTTAGGCGAATATGACAAGTTGAAGCTATAGTACTGGCAGTAATCAGTTCGCCAATGGCATTTCTTGGACTATTTGATATTTTGATAGGTGGAACAAGGTTTTGTGCTCTAACTCATCGAGTTTTCGTAGACCTATTCGTAAAAAAATGTTGGAATACTATTATGCAGAAGGATTAAACTTCCCTGCTGAGGATGCGTTATTACAACACTCTTTGTAAATTCTTTTTATTTTGACTGCCACTTGCAGTGGTATGAATTTATAGTACACCCAACATGTGGAGTATGCAAAAACGTTTGCGTCAGCCGGGATTTAAACCTAGATCGCACTCTTTCTGGGATCGCATGCTAACCATTGTACTACCGACGCTCGTTTTGCACAGCACTCTTATTTACGCTATAACGCGTTGTCTGCCAACATCATGCGCTACGGGAAAGATTGAGATCTGGGTTTGAATCCCGGCTGACGCAAACCTTTTTGCACAGTACTCCACATATTGGGTATACTCTTTGTAGAGTTTCATTCATTTCATGAGAGCTCTTTCTAATTGGGAAAAAAGAAATGAAAAATTGATTTCATCCGCTGGAGAAGAATTTTCTATTAGAATGTCTTTAACCATTCGAAAGCTGAGATTTAAGGCTACAGCCACACTTAGCCAGTTTTTCAAAACACCCTTCATTACGCTGCAGCATACAAAATAATATCATGTTTGATAAAACCACGCTTTTTTTCTCTTATCTTGCCTATACTTCAATGGACAAAACTCCTCCTTCAGAGTGCTAGTACTCAAATCATAGCACAAGTTTCAAAGAACTCAAAAATATGTTTGCTTTTGAAAAAGCTCTTTTGATCATTTAATCTACTCTGCTCTTTGATTTATGCTTTGAATCTCGTCGGAAAGGGCTCTTTCTTTAGACTGTTACTAATCTTCTGAAAGCATAATGTTTTCTGGTTCTAGCGATTTGCTTATTTCTGGAAATATTGTTTAGCGGGGGGATTAAGATCGAATTTGACAATTTTTGGTAACGTTGTTTGCAGCGAGGGCCGTGTCAGGAGGCGTGGCAGAGGCGGAGCGGAGCGGGACGATCGATTTTTGTTGTTCAACTCTGGATTTTCCCTCCGTTTCGAAAGAAACTCCAGATTAAACAATTGTAATATGTTACCAAACTGACGATAAAGATAAAACACTATCCCATTTCGATTACGAGTAAAAAGATAATCGTATCTTGTTGCTTCAACAGTTCTTTTGGATTCACGTCATTCTAACACGGTTGACACTATCATATCAATGAGAACATTTCTAAGCATCTTCATGCATTAGTTGAGGGTATACGATTAATGTGGCTGCTTGTCTTCATTTGCTGCCAAAGTGGTGAGCATATTAAGCAGATTTCAAGATTTTTGTATTCAACTTTTTACTTTTTAACTACGGTGTCAGCGTTTAGCTTTCAAGATTCCTATGTCCTTTTATTTGTCGCCATACCAACTCTTACACAGCTAAAAAATTCCAAAAAATCGAGAAGAATAGTGAGTATGGATATATTTCTGGCGAATTTCAGCGGTATCACATGATTTGAAGTCAGATTTTATTGCGCGGGCTACAACACCGACATAAGTTTACTTGAAAGTATCTTTTTGGGGTAACCTATGGCTAGATTATGCTGTTTGTTGCTGGCTAGTTCGTTTTAAAAACCAGCGTATATAGCTTCAAATTGAGTGCAAATGTTGCAAAATTACAACTGCCACGCAAGAACAGGCCAGTATGCTGTGAAGGTTTATAAGAGTCTGTAGTCTTCTTACTACGTTTGTAATGCTCGACATATTTTGTTTAAAGATAAAGAGTAAGTGCAAAAGCATTTGCGTCAGGCGAGATTCAAACCCACTTCACCCTGTCCAAGAGTGGTGTCAAAACGAGCATTGGTAATGCACGCGCCCCGGATAGGGTGAAATATGGGTTCGAGTCCCGGCTAAAACAAGTGCTTTTGCACATCACTCTTTATCATTGGGTATACTACAAGATCTTATCATGGCCAAAGGCGGTCAAACAAAAAGCAATCTGATTGATATCTTGTTCACTTTATTAAAATTTCCATAATAACTTGAATAATCTTCTATCGACCAGCTAAAGCGTAATAGAAGGTGTTAGGTTTACCTTTATTAAAACTATCACAGTACAAAGGTCTTCAACGCAGTATGTAAATATTTTTGTGCGAAATCTGTCAAGATGTGAGTTGGTATCGACTCATATCTAGAGGCATAATTGATATAAATTCCTTTCCACTCATTTTCCTGCATGTGATTTTGCTGGCTAACAGAAGCATCTGCCAGATATTTTGTGATTTTTTACAATCTCAGCCACATAATTTATGAAGAGCGCTTGTGGTGCAATGCTCGGAGGCGTTCTGCCACACGAATGTGGTAGGTCTTGCAATGGTTCCATCCTGCGCTCAAGGCTCACTAAACCTTCCATCCCTTCGGAGTTGTTAATTGGTACCACGCTTGTGGTGAAGAATAGCGGCACTGATTTGACACATCGGTAGGCCACCGGTCATTGGGTGAGCCAGATATGCATTAAATCACCTCTAGCAATACCTCTTAAGGTTCAATACACAAATCGTGATAGTGTGGAGCTGGTAAAGAAAGCTTTCCTGTATGAGAACTTTCTAACTCAAAACTTAAGGCAACCCTTATCGACGACAAGATGATAAACTATTTATGCCTTACTCGTAGAATAGGAGGTTATATAGTTTTATCTATACATGAAAATGCACATATTTACAGAATAATCGAAGTTCGATTACGAATAAGTGAGTAATAATTGTGTTGATCCATATAAAGTTTATTTTTTGACTCGTTATTATTTCAGTCGGAAGATAGACAGAATTCTAGATTTTCTTCTTTCCACACATAAGATTACGAATGATTCTGAGATTTGAGGCGCTACATAAACCATTACGGAGGATAGTAGAATGAGCCAAAATATAGAGTTTTTCTCTAATAACGTAACAAATCTCGTCGCAAAAGGAAAAGCATAATATAGCAGTGGGATTGATTTTTCGTGGGGATGTTTTCTCGATATAAGCCGATTTTTATAACAGCGATCGAACCAACGCAAAACTCAGTGTCACCAAGAATATGCTAATTAAGACAACTGATTGATGATCTTTTACAGGTTTCTTCCTGCAATTGAAATGACTCAGGAGCACCGCATTCTGCCCTCGTATAACCACAGAGTTTACGATTTTCGCGATTGCGCATTCCGCGTCAGCTTCAATTCCTTTCTTTGCAACGAATTCAACCACACGTAAGTTCAAAATATTGTGGAAACATATAATGAAGCCATAAAGTTAGAGATTTTCACCTTGGATCAGCGGTGCAAGGGAATAATTGACTGTATCGCACGTGTATGAAAGGTGAAAAGGAAAAAGCTGTTGATGATTATATGTACTGTGAATTTTAAATCTTTATAAATAGGTTCAAACACATTCTGATTAATCAAAGTAATAACTATTTGAATTAGCACATATGTGCCAACCAGATAATTTCGTTCACTTCTACAGTATGAAAATCGGTGCTTCAAAATTCGAAGGACTATTGGGAAGCATTCTCTGCACCTTGCCGGTTGTGAAGTTTCTCTAAAGAAATTGTCGACATGCTTGTCGAAGTGGTAGTTGGTGGGCGCCAAATCCAGCGAATATGGAGGATGGAGACAAAACTTCGTAGTTCAATTTGTTTAACGCTACTTCTCTATTATTGGACAGACACTTCAAAGAGACCTTTTCAGCTGGACAAAGACTTTTCATTAAATTAATAGCAAATAGAATCCATTTTATTTGAACGAGTATTGCGGTGTTATGATGCTACAATAAACTAAAAAATATGGAGTGGTGTGCGAAAGCATGCGTCGGTAGTGCAACGGTTCAGCTGGTAGAACGACAAATTTATCCTCTTCCAATTTATATGACGATAAGAGGACATGGGTAGTGAAGAGGTCCGAGTAGTAGTAGTGAATGATTTTCTCCATAGCCCTTCTATAGCTGTAAGTGTCCCGTCAGGTAACGGAGTGTAATCATATTGGTCTTATAGTTGGCAAAGCCTCGCTGGGCCTTGCGAATGCTCTTCCAAGTTTTTTAGCTTCTGCCATAACTGCTGTTCGTCTCTTTTTGAGGTCTTCTTTTATCGCTTCTCTGCAGCGTTTCGCCGGTTCGGACGTACGGTTTCGACTGCCTGTACCTCGTCCAATTACACGTTGAGATGTCAGCTCGAGTGTCTGCGAAAACGAGCTCTTCTTCGTGACTTTAGAACTCTCGGCTTTCAAAGCGTTAACGTGAAAATATTGAACGAGCCGGTCGTATTCTTCGTCAATATTGTCGACAGCGGTATCTTTCCAAGAGCCGACTAATGATTTGAATACATTCCAGTTTTTGGTAGCTCTGGAACTTCGTTGTTTGAATTTAGCGGCTTTCTCTCGTTTCCGCGAAAAACGGAACGTCGCACTTAGGAGGCGATGGTCTGATCCCGTGTATAACTTAGGCATTGACATCGGTTAGGCAAAACCTTCGATTTACTAAAATATGGTCTATTTCGTTATGGTACTCTCCATTGGGAGACTCCCGCATCCATCGTTTGGAGTGAGGCTTTTGGAATTGTGAGTTACCATGGATGGCTTGGGTCGTCATGATGAACTCAGATACCCCCTCACCTTGTTCATTCCATTCTAGTCCGTGGTTTCAATGTACCCAATGTGAGGCTCTTCAATGTTCTTCTAGATTCAATTTTCGCGTTAAAATGTCCAGCAATGACCTTGAAGAATATAAGATCTCCTTCGAAGAATTTTTCGAGTTCCATATAGAACGCTTCGACTTCGTCTTCGTCATAGCTTGATGGTCTTTTAATTCGTGCGTAAGCAACAAAGATGGTCAAAGCCGGTATTAAACCACATTGTTTCAACCGTCATCGTTCGATACGGGTTGCTAGTTGTTCAAATGCATCGATGTTCACGGTCAAATTCGGTTTGACGAGGACGCCAACGCTGTCGATACCTCTGCGATCGCATGTTCCAAAAAACAGTCCGTCACCGGTGTTATAAACAGCGTGAAAAGGATGGCGTCTTGTCGTCTCAGCCAGGCCAATGTCGTCGTTCTTATCCTTCTTGCTTGAACCAATAGATCTTCTACAGCAGATTCGTGAGCACGTGTTCCTAGATTGTATTTACAGATCGTCACTCTTGTCCGTTTAGATTTTGGCAGCCTAGTTTGGCCCTGAGATTTTAGCAGCCTCTCCGTGCTCGTCCTATCCAACGCTGCTGTACCGGTAGCTCTTTCGGGGTCAGGGAAATGAGGCCCATAATTATTGCTGCTTTTAGCACTTTGATACCGAACGTATAGCTATACTCACGAGTAGCTTGCCAGTATCTCGTAGAGAAGCGGGAAGAGCTTATTTGTTGGAGGCGACTCCAAACAGTCTCCCATGTACTTCCCAGCAACTTGGTTGAGGACTTTTGACCAACTTGACTCGTAAAAATGGAGTTTTGTAAATTCGGCGTTACAGAAGCGAAAAGCTCATCGCCTGAGTCCACTTGCGTCTTTCGGAAGCACACGGTCGCTTTTGATTCGCGTTTTATTTCCCCTATCCACCACCTGACTGACTCCGTTGAGCGGAAGGCCACCGCGAGTCATTGTAAAGGCCGGATATGCATTCAATGACCTCAAACGAAGTTAGAAATTGAGGACGAATGCATGGCGCATCCCTTAGAAATTGATCAACGCTGAGAGCTTTATCCTTTTTATCCTTTATCCACCACCTGGCGAGCGCATGTGGCTCAGTGGTTAGGGTATTTGCGTCGCGCGAAGTTAATTGTTCGATCTCGCTCTATGGCTCACCAAGCCACCCATCTATCCGGACTTGGTAAATTAGTATCAGACTGGTCTCAGACTTGTTTGGGAGGATAAGTAGCAGTGACTCAATTTAAGGGGAGGTCACCGTAAAGTCCAGATATGCATTCAATCACCTCAAATGAGATAAAAATTGAATACGAATGCATAACGCATCCTCAGAGATTGATGAACGCCGAGAGTTTTATATTTTTATCCACCATCTGAGGTCGTGCCACGTGCCCTTGCGATTAACCGGGCGTGATCCCTCAGAGGGGAAGATCCGTGCTAGTTCCATCTAATTTTGTAAATTGTATCCCCTATGTTGTGAAAATGAGATCTCCTTTTCCTGTCCATCATTCGTGCTATGACCATGAATACGTCGACTCTACAATCAGTTCCAAAATATCGGGTATGTACAGCTCTAGAAGTCGTATGGCCTCCTGCACCTACAACTTGTGTTTCCTTGAACACCTCTCTTTATTATCAAGTAGTAGATTCTTAACAGTATCAAGTAGTGGATTAAAAGAGTAGGAGTAGATTCTGAATGACGACACCTTTTATGACCATCCACCGAGGAAACCGATTCTGCAAAACACAGTACGTTGGAGTTTCAATGTTTCTTCTTCTTCGAAGCTTGAAAAGTTACTCCTTTCAAATTCCCTCCGTTGATCACTTTGACAGGCAAATCAAATCTTCGAGGACAATTAGTTTCGAATAACAACAATATACAAACAAGAAATCTGCAGTGTTCACTAGTTTTCTCAGATGCGCTTGGGGCTTTTCGCGCAGAGAGCTTTCATACTGCAGAAGTATTTGACTCCGAACATGTGAACTAAATTCTAATTTTAAAAATTAATAAGTCTGTCTATTCAAGTAATGAATGTCTAGAAGGATACCCATGGGAAGCAGTTGAGCGGGCCAGATCTGAGGTTAATCGCTATGAGGCTATCAACAAAAAATACGCAGAATTGACAAGTTTGGCGGCCAAGTAGACTAGCATTTTTTTGACACATATGAGTTATACGTGGTCCAAAGCATATAAGCGTGTAATGTAAATCCTGATGTATTCATAACGAGATTTTCAAAAATATTAAAAGATAAGGCCTCATTTGAATAAGGAAATCACTCACCGCGTTGCGATTAGCGCTGCACACAGCAAATCCTACTGCCGACCCGAATGAATTGAAGTAAAAAAGCTCAATGCTCTTTTGCAGTCGGTAATTTAGATACCTCGGAAATCAAGGATGGAATTCCAAATGCTTATAATCTTACCGTTTACGCAAACAGAATAATCAGTACGCTCGTTCTCTTCATGTAGCTTGATAGTGGATTTGAACAGCCTTTTACACAATGTGCTCTTCAGATCAGACAGCAATAGAAAAGTTTTCAATTCTCGAAGGACACCTTTACATAATAATAACGGGAAAGGTAAGTTGCTTATTATAAAAGAGCAGTTTTGTTTTGTTATCTATGATGCTTGTATGTTGGTAGCGTAATCTGTCCTACCTAGAGCGTACGACTGAAGCGATATCAATTGTCCGATAAGTCTTACGAGGACTCTTCTGAGGAGTTGGAGCTGACAGAACCGCTCCCGAATTACATAGCTCTATTCAGCACTCATATGCAGTACTGTCCAGTGTTCATTGGAGCGGTTTGTTATATATCACACTCTTTCCTCATTTCTTAACGCTAAATACGTCACACGCAAATGTTTTTGAATATCAAACCTGTAATGAAGTGAGTTTCGAATTAAAGGCAAAATAAAGGAGACTACAGTTTCTTGCAAATCATTTTTGTCGCATAAATTCTGTGCACATCGACACAAGTTTCTGTTCATTAGGCGACAATGATATTAACGAAAATATTATCTGGTAGTACCATTTAGTACCATTTTCGCACACAGAAGTCGAATGTATGGGCATTCCTATCTTATTATTCAAGCAATATTTTATAAGTACGTCTCTCAAATCACCTTGTACCTACCTCCTCATCAGATAATCGTGTCGCCATAGTCGTCTTCGGAAAATACTGTTATGATCGACAACATCGAGATATCTGCTAAGGAAGCCTATTTTACGTAGACAGTGTATACCTGTTCTGCATAAATAGAAGCTTCGAATATCTGATTGGGAATCATACAAAATGGTGAAATTCTCCTTCCTTTTCTGCCTTTGAAACTAGTTAGTTTGACGGAAATCGGTTGGTTGAAGCCAAGAGTACCTCTTGAGAGTTACTCGTATGAAAGCTTCAATTGAAATTCTCATATGTCTAAAGTCTAGATATGATTGCTCTATATAAGTTTTATGCTTTGAATAAGTTCTACCAAGGCTGCAATAATTTGATGCGTCACAAATAAAAAAGTTTCCCTTGAGAATAACCGCGAATGTTCGCCAACAAAGCTCATGCTTAGCACCTGTTTCAGCCAGTGCACCGATGACGTAATTACTTCAGTCACATTTACCGCAGTTATTCTCCGTCGATGTGATTTTTTTCTGCCTGAGCTTTCTCAAATTTCGGGTACTTTCTGTTATCGGGCAGGCATTTTTAGAGGGATTCTACTCAACAAAGACTTCCCGCTGAACTATTAGTATTTATTCAAAAACCCAAAACTCTGAGAACAGTAAAACAGACTTCTCCTTCAAAGACTTCCTTACAGCATGTAGCGCCGAAAATATGATTGTGTTTCACAGCTAAGAATCGCAATCATAATTGAGCAAAGCTCTTGCTTCGAACTATTACTGATCATTAGATTCACCAACTTTTAAGAATAAAATGCACTTGCTTTTTCGAAAAGCTTTTATACAGCGCTGTAGTAAGAAAAATGAGATTGTGTTCTACACGCGTTGCACGTTAACGCGAGTTATCACGCGTATTTTTGGTAAGACAGCGTTCGTTCCTTAACCCGTTGCGGACGGCTGACAGGCGGTTCGGTAGGCTTCGAAGAGAGGCTGCCAACTTGCGCTATAATGCTGGTGTAGCAGTTTTTTAATGAAGTTCGTACTTTTTTCCAGCAATAAATAAGATTTTGCGCCAGTAAATCGCCAAATATGACAGAACAGACTTCAATAAAGTTATTTTTATTGAAAATAATGTATATGCTCCATCTATCATCCAAATTTCAAACGGAAAAAACAAAGTACTTATGAAAAGGTTATGTTTAGAACCCTTACTAAACATTTCTATGATGTTTTATCTATACTTACCCACAATTTAGTCGAATATATCTTTTAGTTTTTTCAGTTTTCATATACTTTTCTTGCATAAAGTACATAACATTCATCATACTGGCCGAAAATTGGAGAAGAATGAATGGTTCGTCAAAAAAGTGCTGTTTATTGCATGTGATCCCATTTATATGTAGTTCCTAATATTTTTGCTTTTGATTATTAGTGCACTCAAAATTCCATTTCCCAGATCACTGCGTAATTTCGTTCGAATTCATCATTCATAGTATGGTTTGCGAAGAAAATGGAGGGATACTGCACTCTTTCGCTTTCTGCACCCTCATTGAACCCTTTGATAGAAAATTTGACATATTCTGTCTCTTAAATAGCCTGTTTTTGTGCTATAATAGTCAAAATAAAAGTTTGCTTCAAGTTCAAGCATTTCTCGCCTGATAAAAATTCTCGCGAGCAATTAATAATCATTGGCTAGGGAAAATATTAACAGTTTTAACGGTTTACCTGGTTTTCTGAGAAGGCTCCTAAAAACACTAAGACTGTCAAAAGATTAGATTTTGCAAATTCGGGTCTCTTTCGAAGTCCGCATGCTGTTTTGACCTTTGGAAAAACTCTTTTTATTTTTCTGAGAGTTCTAATAAACTCTTGATAGCTGAAATCCCGAAATTTTGAAGGTATACTTTATTTCAAGTATGGCTTCCTCAATGCGCTCTAACAATAAAAACAAAAAATCTTCCACACTCAATCATTTCTCGTGGACAAAGCTTTTTCGTTAGGCTTCCAATAAATGCTCAATAGCATTATTCTCGACTATTCCCAGAGTAAACTCGTGTCTGGAAAGAGTCCTTGTTGCACTGTAGTATCAAAAGATTACGTTTTACAGTTAATCGAAATGTTGCAAAAAGCGCGTGACTTGGGCCAATGTGGCGAAATCCTATCTTTTGGAGCATGAAACCCAATCTTCTTCTAACTGTTACAGGACTCTGAAGAGTCTTCATCTAAAATTAACTACGTCTTTGGAATCGCTGAGATTTGCACTAATGAATGGTCATTAAATGTTCATAGAAAAGCTCTATCCAGCGAGTAATCCGTAGATGTAAAACAAAATTTTACTTCGACTGTTAAATCGCAAAAACAAGTCATTTCGGAAGTAAAATACACCGTTCAAATTTGCTTGATTTTAGCTATCGAATAAATACTAATGGTTTAGTGGAACAGGTCTTTCCTAGAAGAAACTGTGAGGTCACAAGCGCAATCCTGGAAATGCGATTGCATGCGACAGAATCCTTTCTCAAAACTACTGATTTTCAAGTCAGTTGAGCATGATTACTTTCAAAAATACATTTATAAAATCTCTTACAATAATAATTCGATTTTTTTTTCACAAAAACGCTAGAAAGACTCGAAACCTAATCATATAATCCCAAAAAGTCTGCTATGAATAAGAAAAAATGAACTGCGATTACAAAACGTTATCTTTTATTTATCAGTAGAGCGCACTATAGAAATCTTTTCATACAACAGCCTTAGTATCAAAATCAAATTTTTTCAAGGTATCAATCAACTATAAAGAAATTGAGAAGCTAAAAGTTGATGTTAAATAACAGCGTGAAAAGCATTTCTTTTCGCAAGGATGCGTTTTTTTTTTCTTCAAAAATGGCAAGATTTTGGAAAGCGTTTGCGTTAATCTTGCTAAATTTTATACAGAACTCCCATCAGTGACAGTTTTCGTTTTTTTGATGATAATGTCCCTCTGAAATTTTATCGATCCGAATTTGTGCTAAAATACGCATCAATCTTCGTAAACGTCTGATCGTGCCACCCAGCTGAGGGTCATGATAACCCTCATTGTCTGCAAAGGATTAGTGTTAGTAATCGTTCGAAACGTAAATATCGAAGAACACAAAAGAGCGAGAAAACAACATTGTGTTTGACCCGCGTCGAAGGTTATCGCGCGGATTTTTGTTATTTGCTTGTTTTTCTTTAGCTTAGTGAAATTTCCTGAGTTCCTTGTAATAAAACAGTAGAAGAAAATGTATAATTTATTTTGTGGACCTATGCTGTCCATTTTCATTGTTTGCCAAATAAACGCATTACTGAACTGAGCCTAAGCGTTTGCATAAGAAGTATATGGAGGTGTAGAGAAGTTTAGGGTGTCAATGTCATGTGTTTTATTTAGTGTATTTTCCAGGTGGAGGATGTTCATAAATTCAATAACAATTACGCCTGCGCGGTCTTCAATCGCTCTTCGTTCCACGGTCACTCACATGCCATAGTCGACAAACAATGTGTGGCGTGCTAGACCCAGCCTAAATATCCCTGCTGCAGTCCATCAAAATTGGTTATTCATAAAACAAAAATAATGTTGGAATCAAGAGAACTCGCGCTATCGAATGGCATTTTGTAATCTAAGGATAAAGCTTCGTTTTGCGTGAAATGCATGTGTATGTAACGAAAATCTGTTTTTACTACTAAACGCTGTAAAAAAGGCTTTTGGAAAAACAAATACATTCTCGAAATTGGCTAAACTCATGCTATAAATTGGTAATCATTATTCCTGAGAAAAGCTCTGTCTCGAAATATAAACGCAATGACACGTAACGCATAAATAACTCAAATTACTAAATTTTTTATAACGTCGTAAAAAAGCCTTCAAAAATTTTTTTTTCGAATTTTGTGAGATCTGAGCATATGAGTGTTGCTAGAAGTCCAAAGAAAATACTTTGTCCAACAAAATCCTTAAGTTGGCTCAAATAATAACGAAGAAAAAAGTTCTTTTTCAAAAGTGTTTGTCCGACAACAGAAAAGTATCCAATTTCCACAAAATGTCTAGATGACAGGGCACCCTTTCATCTAATACATAAGAGGTTTATCGGGATGCGTTCAAGTAGATTGTCTAAGTTTGTCCGTACTTTGTAGAGCCGGCAGGTCTTGGTAATTTGAACATATTACCGTCTTGTGTACTTTTCAAAAAAGTAGCTCACCTTGTCGTGTATCGGATTAAAGGTACAATGGTGATTGAGTAAGTTGCAAATAAAATAAAACATTTTTCTTTTATTTTGCAACGTGATCATTTCTCTCATCTTCAGTCATTCTGATTACAAGTGCACATAAGCCCCTTGGTTTCAATGCGGAACGTAAAGGTTTGCATTTTCTAGTAACTCACGAAAAGGTGATTTTTACATCACTCTACCATCATGTCTGCTACTAACCATTTTTTTCTGAAATACGTTAAAGATGACTTTTGTGCGACACTAACGCTTCCTACCAAATAGTTCTGTTTTCGGCGTCTTGATTTGCGATGAAATCGATAGATAGAAGAACTTGTCTTGCATATCAGAATCAGTTTACGCGAGAGAGGAGGGCAGTTTTATGTTCTCATGGTTTGACTATACATAACAAACCTATCCATGGTTTCCCAAACTCGTTAAAGCATTTGCTTTCTAAAAATCAAGTTACAGACAGCTTCACAGTATTGTCTGGGGTTGCCATTTTTAGTTTCTGTCACAACATAACGCGCTAGGAAAATTAAAAAGCGAAGTAAGGTTTTGTGGCAAAGAAAGTATTTGATACTAAGAACAACAAAAGAGAGATGGAAGAGATTCGGTCAGGTGGAATAATTATCAACCATTTTCAAATATAGAAAGAAGAGATGGTGGGTTTTCTCTCTCCGAGGCATGCAATCGCTTCGAAAGATATTGTGACTTACTATTTTGTACCACTCCGCTCAAAGAATGAGCCATACCCAACTTTGCGAAATTTTCCGAGTCTCAATTGAACACATTGAAGATGAGGAGAGTTAGAAAAAACATAAGACATGTTGTCACTCTAAAATTTTTTTTTGAGGAAAAATATTTTCAGATTGACAGTAGGTTTGATATGCCGAATAAAATCAAAGTGAAAAGTCGTGTGAGAAGTCGAAAGGAGAGCACCTCGATTCTTCCTGCAATGGTTCTCGCATGTTTCGTGATCATCGCGTGAGTGATACTCCATCTTTATTAGAATAGTTACAGTGAGAATTATATGAAAGACAATTACTGACCATTGAAAACTGCACCACTATTGGTGGTGTCGTTGTGATTAGATGAAGATGGGGAGATTTTGATGGCAAATCTCGCTTTCAGCACCTACTTTAATCAAATGACAAAAGTATGCTATTGCTTCAGAGTAAGACCTGAGGAGAAGAAAGTTGAAAGCATTTAAGATCTTATGTCCTTTGGATCTGTTTTAACTCGGAATTAATTAAAAGTGCAACTTATCACTCTTGTGATACTCAAACAGTTGAGGTCAAAGATCATTTCTAAGACTGTTAGCTAAGTTCTGTTAGATCCTCGATTTGCCGTCGCCTATCATGGCCGCAGTGAAGAAATTTCCAGGGTCCAGAAATCAGATGAAGAGCATTTTGATGCATTATTGAGAAATAAGAGAAAAAAAGATGCAATAAGGTGATTAAGCATGAGCCTGTCTCATAAGCGAATACTATCTCACACGTGTTGTCGAACGTTGTCAGAAAGAACAACCCCCATTATTTTCGTGGCGTTTGCTTCGTCTTTGCGACAAGAGCATGCAGTGATAGTTGAGCCAGCAAAAATAAGTGAACCTTGGAAGCTGGTATAATTTGCATGTCATGGCGCCATTTAGAAGATGTCGGCTTAAGATGCTATCACATTATAGACTGAATCCGTCATGCGCATGCGCATTAGCAATACCTAGCAGATCAACTCTCCAGGCACTTTAATTCTCCTTTACCAATTGAAGTCTTGTCATCACTGTCTAGAAGGGGAGCGTGCGAAAGTGTTTTTGACGCTGATTGCTGATAGCAGAATGCATTTGTCAGTGCAAGCATAATGGTTAAATTTCTATGATTTCGTCTATGGTGCAAAGAAAGGCAAGAGGCAGATCTATAGCAAGAAATACAAGATTGAATGTAAATTTTTCCAGCTATTACTATTGTCTAACAACCTGTATATTACCGTTATTTTTCAACTGTATACTACCATCTGTCACAAAAAGCAGTCGCGCCACTTCCTCGTCAACCACCGGAAGAAAGGCAAGTGTTATTGAGTATTTAACATTAATAAGTAGCTCAGCTGTTAACAACCATTCCACAGATCGGCTTGGTATAAGGGAAAGTGATTTTTGACTATAAGTAGTTCTCCATGAAACGTTAAGCGGTGTGTCGAGGTTCGAAATAAAATAAAGCACCTTTCCTATGCCGCTTTTGCCCAGGCGTTTAACAATAGGAGCTGTGCGTTCGAAGTGAGAAGAAAAGAGGAAGTCTACACGTGCCAAGTTCTTTTCGTGAAGTTCTGTGGTTTAAATTTGTCTTCGACAATGTTTATGCTTTTTTTGCAAATTCTTAATGAGACCATATTTGTTTTAGTCTCATTGTTCACCCGCTCATGGATAGGAAAAGCTGTTTTTGTTACTTCCACAAAGTTAGACTATTCAATTAGAACTAGATCTCAGCGAAATTCAATATTGATAACAATGTAAATTATACTGCACAATACAGTAGGTGATATTGGCCGACGTTGCGGCGGTTTTGAACTTCTTCAGAACTTGGATTGGTTAAGTTGGTATGAAATCTAAACGGTCAAACTCTTTCATAACCAAATCAGATAGAACTTGACATACACACACACACACACACACACCACACACACACACACACACACACACACCCACACACACACACACACACACACACCACACACACACACACACACACACACCACACACACACTCACACACACACACACACACACACACACACTCACACACACACACACACACACACACACCACACACACACACACACACACACACACACACACATAAAAAAAGACCTTAGATATGAGTCGAAATAACACGTGATAAGAATTCACTTTGTCTTTGCGACTCATTTTTCACTTCTGCTATCGACTGCTTTTTTTACAGACCCGCTCAAAATGATTTAATCTGATAAGGATATACATATTTTGAGCCATAGGTCTAGTGCTATATAGGCGCCTATTTCGTCCTATTGGGACTCATCAGTAGCACCCTCCCTCGGTTCCGTCGATCCCTTGAGGTGAAACAATCCTCCAAAGGAACCGACGCCGAGTAAAATTAAGCACCCAAAGTAGGATGATGTTATTACCTGACTTTGTGGTGACCGGCAGTCGAGCACTAGACCTATGGCTCAAAATATGTATATCCTTATCAGATTAACTCATTTTTCAATTTCCAAAATATCAAGCCAGAACGTTTCGATAATCCTAATGCTGAGGTTTTTTATGTAACTATCCAAAAGTAGTAACCTTTTCTTCAAATTCTTCCCCATTATGTTTTTAGGCAGTTTTCGCATCCTACTGGAGTGTCTTTTCCAAATTTGAGTATTGCGGTTATGTATTGTTTTGTACCGGCACAGAGCGCTCTACCCGTGTCGCCAACGTGTTCCTCTCCGTACGCTTATAAGAGGGGATGAATTCTACCTGAACTCATCCAGTCACCGTCTCTTCTGTTATGGTACATTATCGATTTCTCGTAGTACTTTGCGGTCATACAGGCGTTGAAAAAGTAGCAGATTCTAGAGTATTTGATGGTATTTGATCATTACTACTGAGTTTTCTACTCTTATTCTTCTGGAGCAACGTGCTGTAGCTACACCTATTGTGTTGGAGATGAAGAATAGGGTAAACGGAGCCTAATTGTTGGCTGGAGTCATGAATTGGATAATTGGATTTCTCTCCCCATCTATTTTCAAAATTTACAACTGCGTTGTCATTGATAATTGGCTATTTCCTTCGCCAACTTCAGGTACTCTTCTCAGTATTCTCTTCCTGTAGGCACAGCGACGATTGTACGAACGTATTTCTTACAAGTGTCGCTTATATGTGTGAAAAGTGAGAAAAGAGGTTATGAAACAGCATGTTTTTGTTACTCGGCCTCTGGTAGTTGGTGATGTAGCCATTTTTGGACAAGCTAATCTGCACGTTCATAAACAGAAACCAACTTTAGGTCTCTTTTGGGTGAAACTTTATGCAATTCGAGTTCTTTTTATCTGACCTCCTTCAGGCGAGATAAGATGTTAGAATATACCCAGTAATGAAGAGTGATGTGTAAACTTATTTGCGTCAGTTGAGATTCGAACCCATAATTCATCCTATCCGGTGGCGCGTGTTGAACAGTTGCACTACCGATGCCAGTTTTGCCACCACTCTATACAACGCGTCCATCTGTTGGCGGCTAACCGCCAACGGTCTGGCGTGGGGTATCGACACTGAACCCATCGAATTTCACCTGACGCGAATGTTTTTGCACATCACTTCGTCACTGGGTATATTATGTATATCGTGTGCTTAGAATTTTAAAGCGTTTGTTCATCTCCTCTCTTATTGAGCAGATGGCCAAGCGCTCGCCGATATACTACAATAAAATAGTGGTCAAAGATTGAGTGCGGGACTTCAACTCTAGACATAAACGCAATAACGAGACTTGGTGCCAGTCGTTGTCCATTGCCACTTCACTCACATAGTGAAGCATTTTTCGGACCATCGCAAGTTTGAGCAGTTGAATCACCGTTTTGAGAGCACCATGAACTGTTTAATAGAGAAGTCATACATGTTTATTGTACTCATGTTGTAGAAGAAGCTTTAAGCAGTCCTCAATACAGAGTCATTCGACACGTTAGTACAGAGGACGGCAAGGTCGAAGGACTAGATCACGTACGCGCTATTGGAACGCGCATTACATAGCAATCAGCGAACATTTGAGTGTTTATAAGATGAGCTGGGATGTGTTCTAGCAACTGGGGCGAGTATTAGGTTTATGAACCCTATTCTGTCCGTCAGCCTGTGTGTAAACAATTGAGGATAAGTCAAGAGCTAATAAGCGATAAAGGTGAAATCATCAAATAGTATTAGCTTGTGAGTTTTGATTAGTAAGTTTAATACGTGGTACGATGATAGATCAGTTTCTAAATGAGAGATAAGTGATGATTCTAGGCACACCAAGTTTGCTTCTTCAACCCATTCCGTTTTCAATTTTCGACACTAACTTCTGAATTCATTCTTGAATAATGAGCGATATATGGTTATATTTTCATGATGCCCTTTGTTGTGTAAAGATCTAACCCAAGTGCAATTGCTGTAAGCTCTCCGCCCTTGTCACTAGCTGGAAGTCTAATGATTTCGATCTTATTAGTTTCGAAATTGTCGCATGCCGATTTTTTGCGCAGTTTTGAGTAGCCTGAGGAAACCTCAAAGTTCTCTGAATTTATATAAAAAACCCAAAGATGAACCACAAAGATTCGTTCACTCGTTGCCGAAGTTATGCAATGGTCGATCCCGGGGAATCGTTCAAAATTTCTCATCTCCTTCGTCACTGTGATAGTTGTCGAGAACCAACATTCACCATGATCGTTAATTTACCATTCATTCGATTGATCTTCAGTCCTATTTTGCTTTGAAAAACGACGTGCTTTGCAAGCATTTAACCGTCTTTCTTATCCGTACCAGTAATTTCTAATACTTTGACTTTAAGGACTCTGTAACTCCTACCAGTGAAGGCAAGGACAAAAAGGTTAGTTGAAAGCACTACTTATTGTTATGTGACAAATGAAATTAGCTATATGAATTTTTTGTGTACCTATGACAGAGTGTTCGGAGTGCACATGGAAAAATTTTAGAGTTAAAAGCTTATCATCCGATTCGGCGAGGTGACGAATTTGCGAATGGGCAAGTGGAATATGTTACCTGACCAAATGATTTTGCCATTTACGTCGTTTATCTTTTTCTTCACAATACTGCCAATTGTCTTCAAAGTTTCTTTTGTAATAAAGCTATTCTTACACGTTGGACTTTCTTGACATAGAGTTTTCCTGATTAGGAAGAAGTAGATGAAAAACCGATTTTATTGCTGGAGAGGATTTTTTTAAAGGAGTGATAATAACCGTTTGAAAGCTGAGACTTTAGGCCAGAAGATCGCGTCACCGGCTCTTCGAAACACCCCTTTAGAACGTTGTAGCCCAGATCAAAAATTATGCTTCGCACTCGCCTTCGCCTTCATTTTTGCCACGAGTAAAATTCGCTGGAAGCCGGAAAGCATATCAATGTGTAGAGAAATTTTCTTAGTATCCTAGTTTTTCGTTTAGTCTAAAGTTTGTTTTTTCAAGGCGGAGGAAAAATTCCCAGTTGACAAGCAATGTATCGACCGTCCCGCCTCGCCCCGCTCCGTCGCTCTAAACAACGTTACCAAAATATAAAACTCGATCTTATTTTTACCGCTAAACCGTATCACCTGTCACCAGTCACCTGTCGTCCCGATCACCGAGTGACTCGAGCGGCCACCAGCAACACCTCCGCTTTCCCTAGCACGCAAGTGTAGCCCAGTGGGCCCTCCTCGCTCTAGGGATTCGTTGAGCATCATATTTTTCATATAGACTATTCGTGGAGAAATTGGACCATTGGGTCAGTGGTCTTCCTGTAGAGCGCTTGATATACCGGGGAGCCCATACGGTAACGGCTCTCGTCCATCGGTTGTTCTTGAAGTGCATCATGTGTCTGGGACAGCTTATTTTCGATATTCGAGCGTGTAGAAAAGCGTCGTTGATCTTCGATCGTTGACGTAGATCGAAACTTTGGATCTTTTCTCTTATTTGCGACATACGGAACACTCCTAGCGTCGCACTTTCCACTGCGCGTTCAATAACGCTAAGTGATCTTTCATCCTGCTTACGTAGCGACCGGGTTTTAACTGCATACGTCAGGGCAGAGAGAATCGTTGGGTCGAAAAGGTGTGCCATGGAGTCGGATGTTCCTTGTTCTCTTTACTACATCCTCGATGTTCTTAAACGTTCCCCAAGTCGCTCGTTTTCCCCTGCTCAACTCTAGAGCCAGGTCGTTCATTATGTTGATTTCGCGACCTAGATAGAGTTACTGGAACATTTGGAGATGATTACCTTGTTAAGCATGAATGAGGCACTCAAAATCCATCCATTCCTCACGAACATCGTTTTCGTCAGATTTAGTTAAAGGCCAATCTTCTACAGGCGTTGTCGAAATCGGTCAACATTCGTTCCGCTTGGCTGAAGTTTGGTGTTATGAGGACGATATCGTCAGCGAAGCGAGGATGGTTTAATTGTCGACCGTTCAATTTACACTCCCATATCGCCCCATTCTAATGTTCGCATAATGTTTCGCAGAGTGACAAAGAATAACTTTGGCCAAACTGTATCGCCTTGTCGAACCACTTTTCTTATTTATAATAATATTGTTGTAGAAAGGCGGTGTTGTGGTCGTGAAATTTTTATGTAGCTCACAAAGGATCGTGATGTACCGAGTGCGGATGCCCTGGTTATCCAAAGCCTCTATAACCGCTTCTGTTTCCACTGAATCAAGGGTTGTCTTCAAATCAATGGAAGTGAGGCAGAGCGATAGTTTGTACTCTCGTGAAACGTCAATGAGTCTTGTGATCGTGTTGATGTAGCCTATGGTACTGAATCGTTTTCGGAACACTGCTTGTTCGCATGGCTGTTCTTCGTACAGTGTTCTGCCAATCCTCTTTAGAATGACTCGAGTGAAGAGTTTATAGATAACGGACAGCAAGCAAATTGGGCGATAATTGCTTATGTCGTGAAGATCTCCCTTCTTGAACAGCAACACGGTCTTGCTGGTTTTCCATTTAATGGGAATCTTGCATTCTGACAGGTAGCGAGTGAAGTGCCGAGCCAGGGTATTGATGAGAACTGGCGGTAGATACTTCAAGTGTTCTGGTCTGATCCTGTCTGAGCCGGGTGTTGATCTGTTCTTCACCGACGATATAACATGTCGGATTTCGAAAAGGTGGACCGGTGGAACGACGTATTCATCCTCTTTCAATTTTTATAAATGCCGGTAAGAGGATATGGGTAGTGAAGGGATCCGAGTAGTAGTGGTGAATGAATTTCTCCATTGCCCTTGTGGAAGCTGTAGGTGTCCCGTCAGGGTATCGGAGTGCAACCTCTTGATCTTGTAGTTGGCGAAGCCTTGCTGGGCTTTGCGAATGCTCTTCCCGGTTTCTTCAGCTTCTGCCATGACTGCTGCTCTTCTCTTCTTGAGGTCTTCTTTTATCGCTTCTCTGCAGCGTTTCGCCGGTTCGGACCTATGTTTCGATTGCCTGTAGCTCGCGAGATTCCACTTTGACGTATCAGCTCGAGTGTCTACGAAGATGAGAGTCTCTTTGTGACTCTAGGACTCTCGACTTTTCATAGCGCCAACTTGAAGATATTCAACGAGTCGCTTGTATTCTTCGGAGATGTTGTCGGTAACGGTATCTTGCCAAGAACCGACTAAAAATTTGACCACGTCTCAGTCTATAGTAGTTCTGAGACTTCGTTATTTGGAATTAGCGGCTTTCTCTCCTTTTCGCAAAAAACGGAACTTCGCGTGAAGAAGGTGATGGTCTGATCCCATGTAGAATTCAGGAACAACAGCGACATCGGTCAGGTAAGACTATCGATATACTAAGATGTGGTCTATTTCGTTATTTCGTTCTCCATTGGGAGACTCCCACGTCCATTGCTGAGAGTGAGGCTTTTGAAATTGTGAGTTACCATGGATGATATGAATCGTCATGATAAACTCAGATAGTCTTTCACCCTGTTCATTCCATTAAGTCCGTGGGGTCCCAATATGACGTTCTACACATGTTCTTCTAGATCGCATTTTCGCATCGAAATCTCCAACAATCACCTTGAAGAATATATGATCTCTTCTGAAAAAGTTTTCGAGGTCCACACGGAACGCTTCTAATTCTTCTTCGTCATAACATGATGATGCTGCGAATGTGACGAAGATGGTCAAAGCCTGCATTAATCCACATCGTTTCAACCGCAATCGTTCGACAGGGGTTGTTAGTTGTTCAAATGAATCGATGTTCACGATTAAACTCGATTTGACGAAGACGCTAACGCCGATGACACCTCTGTGATCCCATTTCCCAAAAAAACAAGCGTGGAAATAATGGCGTCTTCTCGTCTTCCTAAACCTCCCAGAAAATAAGCACACTGTTAGGATCACAGGACATTGCGCTATCAGATAGTTACTAATAGTCTTAAGAAAGAGCTCTGTCCGGAGAGCTTCAAAGCACAAATCAAAAGACTAGAGGATATCAAAAAATCAAAAAAGCTTTCTATAAAGCAAGCACATTTCTGAGCTTCTTGTAGCTTATGCTACGGTTTGAAAACTAGCACTCTACGGAGTGAGTTCTGTCCAGCGAAATATAAACGCGATAATAAGAAAAAACATGTATATGAAAGATATGAATGTTACAGTGTTGTAAAGGAGTGTTTTGAACAATCGGCGACGTGAACTGTAGCCACAAGTCTCAGCTTTCGATTGCTAACTCTCCTATGCAAAGCTCTTCTTCAGCGAATGAAATTGGGAAGAGGCACCGACATTGAGACATTATAACTTAGCTCAGAAAATATTTTCATCAAATCGACTTGAATATAAAAAAGAATGGGTAAAGTTTTATGAGCAAAGTACAAAACAATTTATCTGATAGGTTTGAAACTAGAAGCAACGAATTCTTCACCAGCAAGCGTTGCACTAATTGCTGGAATTTTCCAAGCTTGTTGCTGACGACATTCACTAAAAGGAAAGTAGTTAATTATCGCAATTCCACAGAGTTTGACGGGTGAAACAGCATTTTTTAGCTCAACTAGCTGAACTCGTAAAGTTAGTTTCTAGATGTGGAAAAAGATTGCGATGCAAAACGATAAGACGTTTTCGCTGAAGATATGCGAAACATAGGATACAGCTTTTACAAGATTTCTTCATTTTATCGGCAGTACATTTATCACTTCTATCGCTTTAGCAGATTCAGGATTCTTAAGTTAGATGATTTCATCTATCAAAGAGCAAATGGTGATCGGAACAATCCTTTGAGAGAAACTAGGCTAAGTAGGCTTTGGAGATTGCTTAGAAACCCGGTATATTGAAGTATAAGATCGATTTCCCATCTTATGTCACAAAGAAAACGAGAAATAAATTATCATTGGTGCGAAGAACAAATCGAATTGTATGACGACCACCTCGTTGTCATTCGTTCGCTTCATCTCAGCTTCATTCGGCGAAGTTTTTCACTTTCAAAATGTCTTCCATGCTCTGCAAGTGTTGTGCTTCAAATTTCTAGCTTTTTGCAAGTCATGTAACTTCTTGAGTGTCGGTTTCGATTAACGGCTCTAGACAAACATCAACCACTCTTAATAGGCTCCCGCGCTGTTTTGGTTGCTGTCTCATGTTTAGGTTTGCAGACTCTTTTCCGATAACTGCTGAAGATTTCATTACGTGACAAAATTATGGAGAAGACCTTGTCCTATTGGTTCAATGACTGCAAAAATTTTTGCAACAAATTTCTTGCGAGTTCAAGGAGGAGATCCGAATTTTCGATTAAGCTCCACTGTATGTCGGTAGCCTCCGCCGTAGTTTCGTCTGGTCAAAATTCTTCTTGCGCAGTTGCTTCGATTTCCGAATTACTGCCCGCAACGTCAAAAAGAACTAAATAATTAGTTCTGCAAATTAGAGATAATCAGAATTCTGCCGCAAGAGTATAAGAAAAAAACGAAATTCCTAATTGTAAATCTGTAATCGAATAAGTAATAATAATATGTAATATAATATGAATGTAAATAATGAAAAAATGAATAATAAATAAATAAAATAATATAAATAATAAATAATATGCAATTTAATATAATATGAATGTAATATAATATGTAATTGTTGATGATCGAATAAGATCATACGTCAAGAGATTGTAGGATAGTTGGAGCCTATGAGTAAACGAATTTTAGTAATAACGCTGCTCTTGTAACGCTGGTTTCTCGTAGCGAATCACATCCTTTTTGTGCAGTCGCTGTTCATCAACTCAGATGTTCTGGTAGTTAATAAGCCCGAGTGAGGTTGTTATGTATGTTAATTATGAATCGTGTTGCGATAGTCTCGCCACCTTCGGAGTTATTATGGATCAAACCGAGGGATGTTCGTCTTCGTGGCTGTCGATTGCATTGAGGCGAATTGGCTGCAATAGAGCATCAAACAAATAAAGTAGCATCTCCAATGCCGTTCTTTTGTACAAGCCGCATTGAAGTAGCTTGATTTTATTCGACAGTCCCATAGGATATAGGACGTTTACTAATCGATTGTCAGTCGGAGTTACTTGTGTCCTTGTCTTTCACTTTGAAAGCGGCTCTGAGGAAGGCGAAGTTATCGGATCACAACACCGACAGCAGCTGATGCCAATCTCGCATCGGCTCTACAAGAGCTGTAGCCAAAATTTACATCTTTATTTCTTTAAGTGGCGGTGTATCCTGCAACAGTGAAATTTGTTTCAACTGGATTATAAATCATTAACAGAACGAACGTCTAAAGTGATGTGATTGAGTCCGTTCAATGTTGGAAAGTTTATCAGAGATGAGATATTTCCTTTGACGAGTTCAATCACGCGTAATTTATTTGTGATTATCTCGTATTTCCTAGATTATTCTCTCAAATATACCAGTGTTATCATTTGGAAAAGATCACGAGTTTGATTCATTTTCTTCCTAGATTACGAGAACTTAGCGGTAGTGATGTTCTGGTCGGTACAACTTCAGCTTCACTATGCAAAATTTCTCGCATTAATAGGAATTGCTTCAGTGTATGGTTTGTAATATTTAACTGGAGACACGTCGTCTCTGAGAAACAGATCGAACTTTTTTTCCACAATTATGAGAAGTTGTCAACTATTAAGCAGGTGGGCAAAAAATACCTTTATGGTCTTTAACAACGGAAACTCTACGCTTATCGCCATACGAATGTTCTCGCTGGTACTAATCGCTACCTTTTCCACGTTCTTTCTCTGGCAAAACTTCGGAGAAACTATAGAAAGTTTTCTCTGAGTATGAAACGCAAGTGCTCCAGCCACTACCTATCAATAAAATCGGAATAGGCGAAAGCAGAGTGTTAGAAGAGAGTGTCCCCCTCCCCCCCTCCCCATCAAACATTGTCCACTTCCAGAGTTTTGTAATTTTTACCGCCTTTTCGCAGTGTTATGATCTTATATAAATACTTAAGAGAATCGAGCAGAAACACATCTTCAGGCGGGAGTCGAACCCGCACTTCTTCCATACTGGGGACGCGTGCTACCAGTACACCACCGAGGTACATTTGCGCCATCACTCACTCTTCAACATCTCTATAACAGCTGTTTCTATGATTCAACATCTCTATGATAGAAATGTTGAAGACTGAGTGCTGGTGCGAATCCACCTCGGTGGTGTAGTGGTAGCAGGCGTCCCCAATACGAATGAAAGGCGGGTTCTGAGGTAGTGTTTTTGCTCATCACTCAATTCTCTTAGGTACTGTCCATTCCACTGGGAAGCTGTTGCACTTTGGTTACGTGACACTACGAAAAATGAGGGAATTGATGTCGTTATCGCATGAGGTCAACGAAATGGGCTATAATAACACCAGAAATAAATGCTCTATTAACCTGGCTGTTGTCTAGACGTTTTATACCTGACCGTATGTCATGGGTCGTTCGCGCTAAGTGATAGTCTTCGCTGAAAGCGATAAAAAATTAAAATTTAAAGAAACAATGTATAAGAACTTCAGCTAAAAGAGAGTCGGTCACTTTTTAGCACATTTTAAGATCTTATCTACTGCATTGACAAGAAATATGGGCGGATTGCGTCGTGCAAGCCAAAGTCGTGAAAGCACTCGTTAATATAAACAAACCAGCCCACAAATATGATAACGGATCAAAATATGACATGTCATAAGCAGCTGATTTTCCCCTCAAATGCGATTCCTAAAGGAAGCATTGGCCTTGCTTCTAGGTTGTAACGTTGAAAATGTTCATATTAGAGAATAAATGATTTCACGAGAATCTTATTCACAAGACAATAAAGGAGAGCCTCTTCTGCAACTCAGTAGAAGTCTCAACTCCTAAAGTAAACTGATAATGAAGAGCTGCTTCAAATTTTTGATGACAAGGCATCGCATTGCTTTGTGAACTACCTTTTTTGACAGATATTTCATGATGTTTCAATGTCATTATATAATTCAACCAAAAATAGCTTCAACAAAGTCTCTTCTTTTATTTTCTCGTGTTTACTGACGATGAGACTTCCTAGTAGCGATAAAATCTAAATTTCGCTAGAAAGCTACCACAATGTCATTAGAGCGCGCCTCGGCAGCCATCCGAACCGCCTGCAAAATGGCGCCGTTCGGCAAGGATTAACGAAGGAATATAATTCTTACAAGAATTTTTTCGATGTTCATCTTTTCGTTTTGAGAACCTTTTATTCCATATAATACACGAAGTGACTGTATTGCTCAAAAAGCAGAAACCAGTGAACTCGTTTTCAAAATATACTCAACGCAGCATGCAAAAGGTCCGGTTTGTAGCCGCGAAGCCTTTTCTCTGCCTCTTTACTGACCACACTCTATGAGCTGAACTCATTCTTTGAGAACATCATCTCACCAAAGTGGAGAGATTAAGTACGAGATAAATAACCAGATGCGTTGAGATGAACGGCGCCCGCCACAGCATTTACGTCGGATAAGCAACCGACTGACTAAATGATGTCCACGAAAAGGCCCATGTGCACCAAAGTAAATTACTGTATAAATAATAATCTATGCGTTTGACTTTGCCATGAGAGTAAATCCATTTCGAGATGGTTGCCTATTTTTAGTGACATGTTGTTCGGACGGCATATCATGAAAGATGCTATTCCGGTGTACGAAAAAATGTGTAATGTCAAAATTTAATGAGAAAAGGTCCGTAAGTCTGGCATTAGAGCAGTAAACATCAAATTAGCAGAAGTAATTGAAATTGCTGTGGAACACTATTTATTTGTGCATTTTCTTGCGAGCAATTTAGTACACAATTTGCATACACTTGTTCTAAGATGGTGCTGTTTTGACAACAAATTCGATTGCTACTTATGCGCGAATGGAGCGTAAGGGAATGTTAGTCAAATGCAGCGCTAGATTAACGAAGCTTCCGGTGGACGACACGAGCACAGTTGATCCTCCAGATATTCTCTCCATCTTTGAACTTCCTAAACCACTTTCTAGCCGTGGTTCCTGCAACCGTATCATCGTCCAAGCCCCATTAGTCTTGCGCGCCACTTCATTAGCATTATCCCTTACGCGGCTTTCGTGCATGGGTAGCAAGCGAATTTGTTCCCAAGACAGCTTCATCTTAAAACAACTATAGGCAAGTTGTATATTAGTATGTTCGCAAAAAATGAGCATTCAAGCGATATTAGAATCGTTTAATTTTAATCACTTCTGGTTAATGAATATGTGTTATTTCTGTAGTGCTACAACTTACGAAGAGACCTATTAATTGAGAGTTTAGATCTTCAAAAATACCGGAGTTGCAGTAGTGCCAACCTAATATCTCCGAATATAGCGCTATAAGGTTTTTCTATAGATAAGTCTCAATATAAAATATAGTTATCCAAGTTATTTAATGACTGAAAGCTAATGAAAAGCTTTTTCCAACAGAAAAGCCAGTGAATAGCTCGACTACACAAGAGTATTCACTTTGTGCGAAATGAGTGGGCACGCATGTACACAGAAAAGTGCATGTTGACTCCGTGTTGAAACGACATCGTGTTGTCGAAAAAAATCCCTCGTTGACGCCATTGCATAGTGTCTGCCTTAGATTACGTTGTTTTGCAAAACCCTGTACAATGGCAATATCATGAGGCATATGGCGACTGCATCATCTTGAAGTACTTCCTGTTCAGATCCTGCCTCCACTCTCACAGAAATTCAGTATCATTGTACGTAGCACGGATATTGACAAAAAAACAATCTGTAAAAATTTTCCGTATGATCTCGTTGACGAAGAAGGACAGACGGCACTCATAGTGTTTCGGTGAGTACTCAGTTCTAATGTAATTTCCTTTAAGCACACACATAGGATTCCGCGAATACTCTAAATAAGCAATATTGCTTGAGAATTTAGTTGTTGTTCCACACTACCGTTATTTTGCTTTATTCTTCATACGGTGTTATACTTTTTAGTTCGAAATCTATTCTTTTATAAGAAATCACATTACTTTTGGTGCAGTAAATATCTCAACCTCTACTTCTCTGCTCGTACTTGTCTTTTCTGTTTTGCCGAACATGGAAGCAACAGTCAACATGGTTTTTTGACTACTACGGAAAATTGGTACTGAAACACGTTTATATTCATGAAATAAATCAAGTAATAAAGGCAAAATTTTGAAAACTAGTGCTTACTCCACCCCAATCATTGTTCGAAACAAAACATTTGGCAAACCTAGTAGCTATAGAATATCTTCAGATCGATCAACCATGTTCCACCTAAGTGCAAGATACATCGGGAAGGCGGAAATGTAGTGTATGCGTATATGAGGCCACCTCGAATAAAAGTAAATTTGGAATTCGCAATTCAGAATTGCTCCGACTTGAAAACGGCTATTTACAGTATGGTGACATATTTGAAGGAGAAGACGGAGCCCACCAAGGCAACATTGAGGATCTTATCAACTATCTGGATAATAAGACGGTAACAGCAATTAATGGCAAGCTGTAAAGAAATGCAATCGCGCATAACTTTGTTATTTCAGACAGAGCAAGACTTAGTGAACGAGGTACCTGACACTTATTCCGGTGTAAAGGTTGGTATTCAATTTTTCCAATCAAAAATGCATTCAAATAATGAAGACGGAGCTCGCATGCGCTGTATCAAGCATGCCGTGCACATTTCACATTTTCGGCCTCCTAGTTCGATCCGCGATTGAACCAATCAGGCCTTCTATACAGCCATTATTGGAAAATATGCATCAAATACCTGGTGAAAGCTCCCCAAGACGCAGAAGCATAAGACCGCTTGCGATGAAGACTCGGAAAAGCTCCAGCACAGCTGTGTCAGATTTCCAGAAAGAGTAACCCAGACCGTATCCGCCACCGTTAACGTTAGCAAGAAGAAAAATTCTACATCTGGCGCTCAACTCATGGGCAAAAGTAAAAAAATTTTCAAACTATGGATGCGATGTAACGATTCCAAGTTAAAAAGTATGATACTCGTTCATTATAGTGTGTCAATTCAAGCAAAAGCCGGCGAAGATGTTTGGAAGCCAGTAGTGGCGGTATGCTTTCCACAACCTTGGCTATCGTTTCCACAATGGATTAAGGGAGGCTGGTGTTGTTGAGAAAGCTAAATGAACTGCAGAAAAAAACGCTCTTGAAAGCAAAAAACATTTGTATTGAGATTAAAATTTTTCCGTGCCCCTAAAGCGAGCAACTGGAGTACAACATATGGACGTATGAATTTATACGGAGCGACAGGAGACTTGTCAACATCTACGCTCTGATTGTAAGAAAAAGTGTGCTCTATCTTTTCGGAGCATGCTGTAGTGGCTGTGATATACATTCTTGACGAGGGACAATCAAAGCAAACCGACACCCAGAATATTTCTACACTAATAATCAGATGATCCCTCTAAGCCCAGATCATTTTTTATCTCTAGTTTAGAGCTTATGTCAATGGAGATGATTCATGAGAATATGCTCACCATGAGCTCACAGCGTGAAACCTACAGGATACGCAACAAGCATTTTTTGAGAAGTTAAGAAATGAGCTAGATGATTGCAACCATTATGAAATATTAGACCTTTGGTGTTTACTGTGGTTTAAAGCTCTAAGAGAACACTTGACTGTTACATAGAATTTTGGAACTCCCAAGTGGAAAGTACATTTTATGATTTTTCTCAATAATTATTAGTCCATCAACGACTTTTGCTCTCAAACAGTAATGCTTGCTCCGGTGGATGATGAAAATGCGACTACGGTGTTCGTGAGTCGATGTTGGGAGTAAAAGTGATGGACTCATTATAAATAAATGAGTGGATGATATACTCTTCAACAGTTTCTAGACCAAAGTTCGATTCGATATAAGCCACACTTGCCAGTCGTTCCGCAGAGCATTCGTTGCCTGTTGACAATATCAGGAACTTAGGACAATTGTGCTCATGTGTCGCCGGGCTTTTCCTTTTTAGATTTTTTATCGATTAGGTTTTCATTACGCCACTGCTACGTGCAATCGCTTTGACTCTCATTTGCATTTTCAGAAGTGATACAATGATCTCAACGCAAAAGGATTCTTCGATCATATAAAAACCACTTAACATTGGATAATGCTTGAATATTGGTAGTATATACAGCAATGATTAAAGTTGAATAATTACAACACCTTCGTTGAGCAGAAGGCATGTGGTGCAGTGGTTGAACGTGCTCTGCGTCGCACACAATGTCGATAGTTCGTTCTTTCGCTAATGGCTCACGAGCCCATTCATTCCTTCGGGGTCGGTGATATGGTACCAGCTTAGATCTGTATGAAAGGATAAGCACCAGTGAATCAGTGCAGCAATAGGCCACCGCAAGTCATTGTAGAGGCTCGATATCCATTCAATCACCTCAAACGAAGTTAAAAATTGAAGACGAATACATGGCGAATGTGTCGGCTAGTTGGCAAATGCTCACTTCGATCATTTTGCTACGCGGAGCTTTTGTTCTTCGCCGTAACTCAGGCTTCAAAGTTGGGTGATTAAACCTTTACATACATAGCACCATTAACAATGATGATCAGTGACAACAATAGCAAGCAATAATGATACGAATACTGTTGTAAGGTTTGAATGACGGTTCCGTAAATAAAATTACTCTGACGAGCAAGACGTGAGGAAATAAAATCACCATAGTGAGCAAGAAGTGAAGTTTTGCAATTCACGCGATATAATATGGAGGAAAGGGGTGAGGGGAATAAAATGAGCAATGTTCTTTCATAATGAACATAAGCGTGGCTCGACCAATAGACCAGAAGCGTGCGAACAGATTACTGACCGGTGTATGGAAAGTCTCTGAACAAATGACATTCCGGATATGAAGAAGATCATTGAAGGGATGGCTCAGAAAACAAGAGCACAATTCTAAGAGGGCTGACGGTGGCTAAGATGCGCAGGTGTGGTATTGTGTTATTCGAGATTTTATAATTACGCTTTGATGTTTAAGAGTGGCCTACCAAAATAAGGGAGCGGATAAGATTATACAAGAAAACAAGCAATGGAATTGGATGCTGGCGTCCACGACGAGGAATCTAAGGTGAATAAATTGCCGTGAGAGACGTGACCTATCGACAGTTACGCGCAGACGTTCGTTTGTCACAGACCGGAAAAGCACCGTTCGGCTACACGCTACAAGCTGAGAAGGCGTCCATCCGCGATCCGAAGCCACTCACAGCTGCTATGACTCATTGCCTGATTTTTTGATTGTCTGTAGTTAAAATATTAAGCATTCAATGATATGCGGCAGGAGTAAACCTAGAAGAGGAAGGAAAATAGCAATTTTTTGGGGGAATAACTGCTAAAGCACAATCTCTCAAGGATTGATCAACGCCGAAAGCTTCATTCTTCTTTATATCGTTGAACTTTCAACGCTAATGAACTCAAGGTGTATCAACAATGTTGCAACATTCGCTACTGACTACTTTATAAACAGAGAACATATCTTTAGAAAGTTGCTGTCATCAAACACGGCGTTGAGTGATCTTGGTATCACGTTGATATCTCATAAAAGCGAGAATCCAAATTCAAACTAATATTACGAAACAAAAAAAGCGATTTGTGCAGTACAAAATTTTCACATTTAAATATAGAAATTGCAAGTTTCTCTGCTAGGTTTGCCGTAAAGATTGAATGAACATCATTTTCGATTTCTTCTGGTTAGGAAGGAACAAATGAAAAACCGATCTCATTAGCAGGAGAAGAACTTTTCATAGAAGTGTTGGTGAGCATTCGAAAGCTGAGACTTATGGCTACAGTTTCACGTCGCCGGAATTCAAGGCGCACCTTTATAATATTGTAAAATCTATAATAAAATCATGTTTCATAAACCACGTGTAATTTCTCTTATCTCGCTTACATTTCGCTGCACAAAACTACTTCCTTAGAGTGTTATTACTGAAAGCACAAATTTTGAAAAACTCAAAAGTCCGCAATTTGAGAAGCTCTTTTGATGCTTTGATCTCCTCTGGTTTTCAAGTTGTCCTCTAAGCCTCGCCGGACAGAGCTCATCCTCTAAACTATTAGTAATCATCTGATAAGGCACTGTTTCTTGATTCCTGATTTTCCCAAAATGCGGTTTAGGAGAAAAAATGAGATCGAGTTTTACATTTTTGCTAAGGTTGTTTACAGTCTAAACTACAAGGCCAAGGCCGTAGCAGGAGCCGGGCCACGAGCGATGATTTCTTATTCGTTTGGGATTTCTGTTCCGTTTCAAAGAAAGCTCTAGATAAAACGATTGATCAAGATACTACGAAGGCATCTCCACACATTGACATATTTTCGGCTTCCAGCAAATTATGTGAGTGATCAATGTGAAGGCAATGGCGAGGGTGAAAGATAAATTTTGATTTGAATCCTACAATGTTGTAAAGGAGTGTTTTGAAAACCGGTGATGTGAACCTATAGCCTCAGGTCTCAGCTTCGAAATGGGTACTGGCATTTCTATGATAAATTCCTCTCCGGCGAATGAGATCGGTTTTTCACTTGTTCCCTCTCATTCGGAAAGATTCATTTTTCTTCTACTCCATTAATTTCAAATACCATCAATTCAGTGCACCCCCTATTCTGATAGTTACTTTAACGATTAGGGACCTCGACTTCGTACCATACCCAGATTTTGAGGAATTTCTTTGATAGTTCAATATCATCTTATATTTTGATAGCTGTGGAATAAGCTCAGGACCCAATCAGGTCAAAGGAGTAAACAGCGACAAAATGCGAAATAATTTTTTAAGCTACAAAGGCGTTAACGGTCATAAGACAATCCAACAGAATTGATCAAACTTGTGGTGCCCAATCTTCTTTTGCATGCTACGGCACATCAAAAAGTTGTTTTCAAAATCAAATGCACCATTATTGTCGAGGTTTGGGCTAACGAATGTTTGATAAAATTCTAAGCGAAAAGATTGGCCAGCGGAAAATTTCAAAATGTGGAACATAGTTGTGCTTCCACTATAAAAAGGCAAAGAATAGATTATTTTTAAAACAAAGTGCACTATAAAAATTTTCGCAAAGCTATCGAATAATTATTAGAACTTTAAACATAGGCAAAAAACGCATTTTTTCCGAACGGTCCAACAGGATGCGGGCAACAGAAATGTTCAGCAAATGTGCTTGTGAATCCCCCTTGTTCACACCCTCCTTCTACCCAGAAGATCATGAAAAACTTTTGCGCATAGGAATACCCTCAAAACGAAAGAACAATTCTCGCGCTGGTCTCTGATTATCGTGTTGTAAAATGTCAGAATTTTCTCTTAGGGACAAGTCAGTCTTCTCGATCCCGTAGCTGTTCCGATAGAGATTGCTGTCATAGTCGCAATTATCATCATCTTGGCAACAATTATAGCTTTGGTCTTACTAGCTATGAAACCAGCGTAAGTATTTCATCTCATTTAGAATGTGCTTTGATATATCAAGGATTCCACTTTTTTACAACAAACTATCAATCACCTACGATAGTCGTGTTTATAGTGCAATGTATGCATGAACTTGCGACAAGTTGAGTAAGGAAACCTGGACAATCTAGTTCTTTTTCACTAGGTTTTCCATCTGTAACGATGCACGCGCGTAATATAATTTGGTAAACTAAATATCAATCATAGTCCAATCTAATGGCTGTGAATAAACTTTGACCGCAATCACCTTTGCCAATGGAAGCTCCTGGTTTCAAGTATGGCCACTTCCTTCCAACACACGCATTTCATCTAATGCCGTCTCTTCAATAATTGTGTTCAGTTGGTTGCCAGCATCGAGAAATGCACGATGGCACAAGCACTGTACTAAATGGTATGTAAGTGGAGATGATCAATCTAGGCTAGATCACTCTTTGGTCTCACTACGCATCTATGAGTTCAGCATGGGATGCTTTTGAACGAAAGCGAAATCGGACTACATTTATTCAAGATAGCCTTAAAGTTGAGAAGCTGGATTATTCATGACCTCGATGTTGTCAGAGAATCAGAACTGAACCTCAGTACTTGTACTAATAACAATGCAGAACTTCGATAGATGAGATCCAATATTAACATATGTAGCAACGGAACAAATCGAATGTCATGAGGGGTTGCAGAAATCTGCATATGTATAGATTCTTATAGCCCCTCTAAGAGATTATTTGAATTCAAAAAACCATTTTTGTCGAGGATAAAAGATTGAGTGCGCCAGCGTTTCTGAGTTCTCAAGAATTCAACCATGCATCATAGTACATCAGGCATTGTAGACGAGAGTGAATGCATATGTAACCCATACAATTACATTCGGCGGTCTACTGATTCAATCAAATCGTGATGGCTTGCGGAATACTTGCTTTATTTAGGGTGTAAAATCGAACGCAGGACCGATCTAAAAAATTTCAGTTCTAAGACGGAAAGTGCTGACAGAATATCTGGATCACCCGAGCGTGGTATAAGTCCTAATGAGTCTCAATCAATGTCGACGTCGCAAAAGGACATAAAGCCGGGCAAATTGCCATCAGTACGCCGGAAGGTGAAGCAAATAAAAAAGCACAGTGAGGTAAGTGCGTATCCTGAAGATTTCCAACCTACGATCTCATATGTGGTGAACCATCTGGACTCTACACCTGAAGTAATAACAAAAATAAAGCTATGTAAATTCTGCCTTTGTTAGAAGGGAAAATTTAGTCCGCTATTTATTCATATATTTTATATACACAACATTTTATATGGTAGTTTTATAGGACTTTGAAGATGACGACTTTTGCACTCGAAAAGCGCCTTTTTTTAAAATTGCGAATTAGTACTCTTAATTTGGTAATTTTGAAATGTGATCTTACGGTGCAGTGTCAGGAAAGGAAGGCGATTGAAGTAAAACCTTCTAAACCTTTCCTTCTTAGCTCTTTTATGAGGTTTTTTGATTAGTTTTGCAGAATGAGGTAGAGCGTTATCATGCAACAAAATTGCAAAAATTGTGCCTCTGTGGTTTCTTGAAATGATTTTTGCAATAAAATTACATGACCTCAATATTGTTCAACTGCGCATTTTCATGTACACATTTTCGTACACAACTTCTCTTTACTTGTTTAAAGAGCTCGCTTTAAGCTTGATTGATCTTGTAAGCCGCATCACTAGCAGTTTTCCCCATGAGTCAATCGCGCATGAGCAGCAAGAGATGTGGGTTCTTTTCGATTAAAAGGAACAAATGAAAAACCGATCTCATCCGCTGAAAAGGAGCTTTTCATAGGATTGTTGATAGTCATTCAAAAGCTGAGATTTCTGGCTACAGCCACACCTGGGTCGCTTTTCCTAAAGACCCTTTTATAACCCTGTATATCCAAATAAAAGTATGTCTCAGGCGAGCATATTTCTCGTCGAACTTAGTTCTTTTTCTAGACTATATTAGTAATCATTCGATCAATCAATATTTGCTGATTCCAATGCTCTGTTTATTTCCTGGAAAGAGTGTCTCCCTGCAACGCAGTAGGTAAAATGAGATTGATTCAAATTCGCAAGTAAGGTGGTCCTTGGCCAAGTCACCGGCCGCTGGGCGAGGCAATACACGTCCATATGCTCGAAAATTGAAGGATAATTGCGCGACCCCTATTGCTGTCTCGCTTAGCGGCCGGTGAATTGATCAGGGGCGACCTTGCCCGTGCAAGTGGATCAATCTTATTCTTCCTTCTGCGTTGTTGATTAACGGTATTTTTTGAACAGAAGCTCATCGTTGGAATCAGCAAACATTACGCTATCGAATGATTACTGATAGTCTAAAGAAAGAGCTATGTTCGGCGGGAACTATGCGCGTTTGAAACAAATGCGATTCCCCTCTATGTCAACGTCAAGAGAAGACTTTTTCGAAAAGAGGCCACGTGGGCTGTAACCAGAAATCTAAGTTTTCAAATAATTCCTAGCACTCCTATGAAAGTCTGTTCAACGAATGGGGTCAGTTTCTTATTTGTCCCCTTGTGATCGAAAAGAAGCGGAATTTGTTCTCAAAACAGCTCCATCATTGAGCAAGTATTAACAAATTGTACATCAAAATGTTCGCAAGAAGATGCGCACTAAAGCGATACCAAAATCAAGCAATTTCAGGTACTTTTGGTTAATAAATCTGCAAAGTAAATCTCTCGCTAATGGCGTTTTTCGGGTACTAAGATCATCATCTCCAAAGTCTTATGAGAGCCGTCATATAAACTATGTTGTACATAGGGAACATTAAAATAGATAGCTTTCTAACGCACTCTCAAAAATAAAGAAGAATTGGCATATCTTTATTTTTATCACTATTGCAGCAAAAATAAGAAAGACGGTTGAGTCATATTGGTACACCTAGTATGTTGTTGTACTTACCCCATGACATGCTGCACTTTAGCACAATTATTATAGCTCTTCATAATCATTTCTTAACCTTCCAACTCCATTTTGAACTCTTTCCCCATTTTATGAACCGAAGATTATAACGGTGATGTCAGAAAAAGCAGTTCGCCGATAAGTAATTACTGAGTGCCGAAACGGGCTGGAGGGACCATGGCCGAGTGGTTGTGTTGATCGTCGCGGCGCGAAGCGCAGCTTGTTCCCACTTCCAATACTTTCCGACAGTCCAGTCAACAACTAACTCCCAATGGAACGCCACAGCAGGCTGTCCTTGAGTTTGCAAAGAGACGTTCTCAAAATGAATACGTCCAAAAAGAAGGCGAAAATGGAATCGAACGGTAGAATTAGTGGGATCCGCACAGTGAAAAGACTGTGAGGCGGATCAAATGAAACCAAGTAATTAAATCAGAATTGCTTTAGATCCGACACCGTGAAAATATGTGCGTTATCGCTGGATTACTAGGTCTACTAAATGAGCTATTTACCTAGTGCTTCTTAATTTTCAAAAATGAGGCTAATCATCCCACAAAATCCACTTAAAACACTACATTTTCAATCGTAATGGGGCCGTAAACAGTGCCAATGAAATGGTCCTGCCTTTGAAGAGAGAAAAAAAAAGAAATTACAATGAAGGGAGCCGTACTTCTTTTTTATATCCTATCTTACATCAAATTCCAAGATTTCAGATCAGTGAAAAGGAAAAGAAGCTTCCAGAAAGAGATGTTAAAGAGGTAAATATCGAAACAATTTTGAGCATGATATTTTGGAGTGCTGATAGTAACGTGAAAAAATTTAGTTGATAAAAGAACCCGTGACCTCCACAGAATTTGAGTATTATCTCAACCGCCTTGCTCGCTTTGCTATTGAGTATTACGATGATCCGACGATATACGACGTTACACCAGGTGATAGCTATTCTAAAGAAAGCCAAGAAAATTTTATTGCATTGTCAAATGGACTGACCATTAATTTCATTAGGTTTATTAGGCGAGAGAGGCGATACTATATCTAAGATTTCAGATGTTAAGCATGGATTTCTATATGGCAAGTTGCCAAGGAACTGTCCACAGAGCCCAGACACCTTCAACGCAATTTTTGACGATTTCAAAAATCAGATAGTGCCTGGTGTAAGGATTGTGCAGTTCTTTTGCTGATGAGTTTTGAATAATCAAGTAGCTTTTGGTCACCTCTAACTATTCGGGCCGACGAATTTGAAGAGATTCAAGATCTCTATTTAACAAATTTCACTTAATAAGACACGTTGCCATTGTTTGTAGTAAGATGCAACTAATTCAGTAATCTTCAGTTCACTCATTGGCAACATCCTAACTTCTTCGCCTACTATCCGACAGGGCGCGCGTACCCAGACATTCTGGCCGATTTCATAACATCAGCACTTTCTGTTGTTGGATTTTCGTGGGTATGTCTGATACTGTTCAATATACAACATTTGTCTCAGAAACTTTCTATCAATTGTGATTTCTTAAGGTAATTATGACTACCCAATAATGATAGGTATTGTATGTTTCTAGTTTTGCTCGCGACTTTTCGTTTTCCACATCAGCAAAACGAGAGGTCTTGATATGTAGTAACGTCCAGTGCAGTGATTGATTATGAGGGAGTTTTCATTGATACGATTTATATCACAAAAATACGGATACAATTGGTGTACAGATCGTTTGATTTCTGGCATTGACTGTTAATAAAACCTCGCAATAATCATTCAAAATAGTTTCAACAAGTGTTCAAAGCCTAAGCGAGGTTGTTACGCCAGGGCCATACACGAGTGTTTTGGGGGTCTCTCCCTCCTCGTCAATGACCAGTGTCATTGTACACTGTGCCGGCACCACACTCGCCTCCCTCCTTGCTACAATGCAGGGCTTAATGTGGGGCGTGAGTCACTGAAGAGGGGGCGAGACCTCCGAAACACGCGTACGTGGCCCTGGCGGACCAATCTCGCTTAGGCTTTGAACATTCTTTCTGAAACTACTTTGAACGTTTGATTTCTGTCTTCTAAAAGTTCTTGGAAGTGGCGCAAAGTCGTTCAGCAGCAGCAGCATCATTCACGTATGGCTGCATTCCGACGTGACAATGATTTGAGAAGGTATCCATGATTGGAACCATGCTGTGATTTCTTGACCTCCCCTTTAGACTGTCAATTGGGTTTCCTTCTCCGTGAGGCAAGTGTGTTTGAAGAGTAGTTTATTCATGATGTTCTGTCATGAACCATTTGCCACTCTTTCCAGTGCATGGCAAGAATTTGAGGCATAATGCGATATTCTCATGAATGTCATGGCATCTGTACATACTATAGGTAATCCTTTCATATAGTGTTCAACAAACTCTCTAAAATAACATTTACAGGATTCCTGTCCAGCGTTCACGGAAGTGGAACACGTAATTGTGAATTGGGTTGGAAGGGCTTTTGGAATTCCTGAGACTTTCCTATTTCAGGTCATTTTATGATATTACTCATTTTGACACACTTAAATCAAATAAGAAGCAAATTTATGTACATCTGGGAGATCTGCACTGCTGTCGCAAAAAGTTGATATTTAAGAATGAGTAAATTTAACTGTTTTGTAGAGCATTTTCTATAATTCAGGATTGTCCAGAATCCAGCCAAGGAGGAGGTACGTTGACAGAATCCGGAGCAGATGCCATTTTTTGTGCTCTTCTAGCGGCCAGGCAATGGAAGATAAATCAAGTACTTTAGCAGTTTCTCACTATAGCTCTCAAGTCTTTATAATAGAACGAGTCTTTGTTGTATTTACCATTGAGTAAGGCCATTGGGATCTTCAGCTCTTTCATATGACGTACGAAAATTGCACCTTCTTGGAAGATCGTTTAACAAAAAAACTATCGAATTATTGCCAGTATAATCGAGCCAACAAAGGGATGTTTATAGGTGGCCGAGCAACAACAGCGGACTGGAGTGGAGAAGTACGCCACGATCCATGACATCGCCAAAAGGCTCGTCGTATACTGCAGCAAAGATGTAAGCTTCAAAAATTGCTATTAATATTTGCTTTGAAAAGGTCAAAGCACGGAATTATATGGAGCTATGAGTTATGGAGAAGATTTCGATTTAAGCAAAGAAAAAGACTGCTGAAAGTTCGCAATGTATGACTGTTGAGTTACGATATACTACCTCAAGAGGCGGTCACCTAAAAATGTATTGTGGTTAACCGTTGAGTGCTGATCAGTTTTTCATATTTTCCCTCGCAATAAAGCAAGCCCACATTTGCATCCTATTATATACAATAAAAGATTTTTGCATGATCTGCTGCTGTTTTACCATCGCTAATATGTTCAGGCTCATTCTTCTATTGAAAAAGGATGCAAGCTGGCTATGTTAAGATGTCGTGCTATCCAACCACTAGAGACGAACCAATGGGGTATCACCGGCGAGCAGATTCAAGCGCACATTGAAAAGGTTATAATTGAGCTACAAAAACTTAGAATCCACAAGATCAATCTTTATTCTCCGCGACGATATGTGTTGTAGGACATGGAAAAAGGTTTGATTCCGTGCTTCATAAGCTGTACGCTGGGAACCACATCAACTGCATCTTGTGACAAGCTTACTTCAATCGTTCCAGTAGCTAAGAAGTTAGTGATATAGATCTACCACCTGAAACGCATTATATAAATGAGAACTTTATTGCTGTTCACTCACTAGGAACCGTAAATACTATCTATCTGTAACTCGCTACCTAATATACATTTTGTACTGTAAGTCGAGAGGCGTACAATCATCGGGTGAGGAGCATTGCTGAAGGCAATAAATAATCCGTTTACTCCTAAAACTAACAAAGTTCATACATTGTTTATAGGCTGTTATATATTGAATCTCATGCGAAACTGCGCCTATATCTAGATACGACACCTGGCTTCACGTCGATGCCGACTACGCTGGCAGTGCTTTCATTGTGCAGAGGAATCGTGATGTGGCGTGAGTGCTGATGAGTTAAAGTATTTGTATGAACGCTGCCAGGTTATAAGTCAAATATTCTAACATAATCTAGCAGAATATTATAAGACTTTTAGAGGTCTGGTATACATCTCTATGCTGGAAGATCGTTGCGAATGAGCAGTGCGAGAGTACACCGAAGAGTACGTCTAGCATTAGAGCTGCCATACCAGGCCTAAGAAAGGCTTGGAATATTCTATCACATTACATTTAATTTTAAGCGAGGTTTCAAAAGCAGTTTATTAGAAAGCAAATGCTTTATGCGTTTTGACCAGTCATGAGTAATTGACTGTAAATTACCGCAATTTAAAGTGATCTTTTCATTTAACGTGCGGTGATTTATCTTCGGCGCCGTCGTCCCTGGATCCATGGGTGGACTGAAGGGCATGTACTACCGATGCGGTGTACGAGAATATACCAAAACGTACGTCTAGCACTGGAGATCCCGTACTAGACCTCTGGAAGGCCCGAAACATTCTATCAAATATACCGAATTCTAAGCGAGGTCTCAAAAACAGTTAATTAAAACATATTCTACTAATGTGCCAAGACATCTTCTTTCCTAGCAGATTGCTTTGGACATGAAATTTCTAATTGGTACTGCAGCTGAACTCTCGCATGGAATACAAAATTTATATATAGCGATCTATGCTGGTAACGACATTCACTCAACAGGAGCACACAGTATTAACGAAACAGGAATAATAACTATGTGAATGAAATCGACACATTCTTGTACAGATAGGCCAATAATAGAGCACGTCTATTGAGGGTTTAGTTCATTGTCGTCATAGGCTGCCGTTCTATAACAATCTCCAAACTTTTGTCGATGTTCAAGTTACTCTTGAAAATTTTAGAGAGACGTAAAGCTCTCCTGTAAGCTTTCTGGTATTCATATCTTTTCCTTGACGTACATACTCCATTGATGGAAGATTCTGACTCAGTGACGGGATCGAGAATGCACATACAATCAATGTGAATCTGAGTAAGTTTCTGCTACACTCGGCCACGTTATCCATGATATGGACAAGGGATCAGAAGACTTACAAGGACGCATTTGCCACCACTCCTATTTATCTCAAACCTTCTCATGGTAGGTTTTTTCTTACAATGGATAGAAACACCACTCTCAGGAAAATGTTATGGCTCTTTGCTATTGCAGATCTCACAGATCTCAGAGATTGGGGATTGCATGCAAACAGGCGACTCAAGGGGCTGAAGGTATGGTTCATCATGCGCCTTTGTGGAGTAGAAGGTCTTAGGCTTCACGCACATAAGGTAATAATACATTGTCACGTTGTAAAAGTTCAATAACCAATTTTCAGTAATCCTTTATGTCAACTGAAATGCAACATATGGAAAAAAAGGTTTTTTCAAGAACTAATTTCATTCGAAACTTTCGCAAACTTGATGCGTCTTCTTCAATTTCGATGGCTGATGTTTCAAAGAGTTTGCCTTCCCCAGAGCCTGAAAGTCTTTACGTAATGTTATTTGCATAAGCGTGCAAATCAGCTATAGTACAAATAGAATGCTCTTTGCGTACGTCACTTTCTGAAAAAAAAAACTGCTCGCCGTCTTATCAGAAACACATATGTTCTGTGCGTGAGATACTCACGCTTCAAATCCGAATTAGTTTTTGAGGTATTATTTGGAGTTCTTACATTCCATGCTAACAAGGCAAGTGTTTTTTCAAAGAAAAAATGTTCAGATATGTGATATGGCCAGCTACTTCGAGACACTCATAGATCAGCATCCTCACTTGCAAATATTCACTCCAAGGAAATTTGGCGTGTTTACCTTTCACTACACTGTGCCTATTTTTCAACCAATTTTCATGTATACTGGCGTCCATTCGATTTGAAAGTGGTCATTTCAGGAGCCTGATCTCACAAAAGAAGAAAAGAATAGACATACGAATAGATTACTACAATTTCTCAACGAGTCCCATAAGATCTTCCTTACGCATTCACAGGTGCCCATTTACACCGGTATTTTCTCATTCACGTACAACATCTAGTATATCTGTGAACACTTTGTGTCAAAACATATCCGCAAACTCGTTTCCCATAAACTCGATATCCATTGAGAAGTTTCTCCATTCTCGGTGGAGCGTAACGGATCCGTAATGCGATAGCCATTAGACACTGCCTCATATTGCTTGTATTTCATTTATTTAGAATTTGAAAAGAACCCAATAGTGCAGTGTGGTGTGCAAAAAATGTTTGAGTCAGCTGGAAATCGATCCCAGACTTCACCCTATCGGGGGGGGGGGGCGCTGTACTGTCGCACTACCGACGCCCGTTTTGACACTGCTCCTTCTAACCTGCAACGCGTTATCTGTCAACAATCAACCCTCTAAGGTCTGGCGTGGGCAGTCACTATCATCATTGAACACAATCATGCTGACAGATTTTAGGTTTCACTAATCTAATCCAAAAGTACCGTTATGGTTTCATTCATTTCCAATTAGTTTCGTTTTTACGTAATGAATTTTAATACTTTGTTCTCCATAAACTGGTAATCAACGTAAAATAACCAAAACTATTCTGTGTAGCTAATAAATTCAACAAGCAGCTAAAAGTTTTGGTCTAATTCAAGTTATGAAAAAGGCGATATCAAATAGGCCTCGTGCAGCAATCTCGTCATAGCGAACTCAGGCGTTTGCACTGTTGATACGAGATGTCGGCTGAAAACTCCTGAAAAGACCTATTGTTGTTAACGAGTGACAAAAAAAGTTTTTCAAGAGATTTCCAAGACACCGTGCAGCCAAAAAAATTCTATGTCAGGTTGCTGATACTATTGTTAGTCCGTGTTTCGATAAGCTACGAACATACTACGAAAGAAACCATCGACAAGGCGTACGCTCTGATTAAAACCATGGTGGAGGAGTATAAAAAACGGAAAGGTACTACTAGATTTCGAAATGCGCATGTTTATGTTTTACCATTTGAAAGTTTATCTACTAAAGGGTTCGATTCTCTTTGAAAATTCGTATTAGATGTTCACAAAAGTGAAACAATATAGTCGCAATTATCATCATGAGACTAGCCGCGAAGTTCACAATTGTGATCAGTTAGTAGTGTATTCTTTAGATGATCCGTTGTTACTGAAAACTCAGCCAATCACACCTACGATAGATAAGCAAGACCATATTGATGACATCGATGGAGACTTAGACATGGCAACTGCTCCCGCAATAGCAACAGCCAAGGTGGGATTCAAGACAGTTTGAGCATTTGAGCGAAAAACGTTCTTCAAATTGACAATATCACAATATTCTCAGAATGCTGACGAAGGGGGTAGCACTTCGTCGGGGGCATCTGGACCACATTCCGTCAGCGTATCGTCGTTGACGACTAGCGGGCGTGGAAATCCTGCTGCAGTCGGCAGAGTGTCGGCCATTACAGAAGAAACTAATGCTCCACCCGATGCTCCAGCGCCACTGAACACCTCCGAGACTCCTTTCAAAAGCTGATTTTTTTTTAAAATAAACATATTTGTTGAGAAATAGTGTATTTTCCGTAATGTACCTGTAATCTTTTTTATGATACTATTATGTTTCCATACGAGAGTTACAACGTTTTCGTGGCAAGCGTGCTGACGCTTATATTGAATCAAAGCTGGAATTCAAGAAGCTATGAAGTGTCGACTTACGGCATCAATTGCCGGCATTGATCGACGAGTGACTCGAGCGAGAGTAGTAATTTTTATTAATTATCCCTGCAGAACATAAGAGAAACTCAATAGTTCCGTTAGTTTTAGAAACCTGCTGGGTGTCAAATCTGCTTTCTAAGATGCTTGCAAAGAACTGTGAGAATCAAACCAATGATATTTCTGCTATGCATCTGCATCGCGACAAATCTATCAGCTCGTATCCATCGGCTGTCGATTGAGTGCTTGCGATATCACCGCTCGATAACTGCTTGATACACAGACCCAGTAGAATTGGAGCAAATATTTGAAAAATCTACACTACCAGGTACCACATCAACGGCAGGCAGCGGCTTTTCAACTCCCACTACTTGTAATATAAGGTTTTTATTCAAAGAAACAAAAGCTATACACATTTCTTTTTAACGTCATTACTGACATGAGAAAGCAGCACAAGAAGGCAACACAATATTTGCGGGTAGCAAACGAAAATGAAAACAGTAATGGAAAAATATTGAGTGAAAGTTATTCGTTTCACGGCGAATCCCTTTCCTACTCTTCCGTGAATTTTGAATGAATTTTCGTATGCTTGAATTTTGGCAAATTCAATAGTATACTTGGGTTTTGAAAAGCCCTTGTTGATGCATTGTAATAGCAAAATAAAATTGCATTTTACCTTTGGCGCGTATTTTGCTCGGCTAGGTTTGTGGAAAGTTTTTCAACAGAGTTTTACTACCTATTCGATAGCCTGATAAAATAGCGATTCAGTGCCTAACTTGGTTTGTGAAAAGGCTTTCATGAAGCGAGAAAACAATACATACACTCAGAGAGAGTGTTCGAAGATTTTTCGAGCTTGGTATGTCAGTGCCATACATAAATCTCAGCGGTAGCGGCCGCTTCATCAGTGGCACACGCCTCACACTGAACCTTGCCTACAGCACGTGTGAGAAGAAGTTATGGTAATATCACGTGACATTTGACCTCAAAACTATTCCGTGGACCAACAATGGTCACGATTACTCTTTTTGAATTTCGTCATCGATTTCAACAAAGTACTTCTGCGAAAATTCAGCTCAAATTACCTAACAGTCCACATAACCCTCTGGCATTATGACTGAAGCATCGGAAAGTGTTTTAGAGCTTCATACCAGTCGAATCCTTGTGCTGAATATCGTTTATTGTCAAATAAGATTGCTTTCCTCATTGTGTGATACATTGAGTTCGAGAAATGAATCATTTTCATGCACAAAAGAAGAGGATTAAGCATCTTGACCATGACCTCTTTGGTTCTAGTTCATTTTTGATGGCTGCGATTAATGATTATCGTTTTTCATGTGTTTTATGGCTTTCAAATCGTCATTCGAATGAGTATTTTCGTCCCCAATAGTCGTCTCAGACTACTAGTGAGTCATCCATCTGGATTCATGTCCTTGGCAGAAACTTGTAGATGCATCTTCACACTGCACGTTTCTTATCAGCTCGATTAGGTTCAAATTCAAACACTGTATCAAACAATAGTTTTATTACGAAAGTCAATTTCAATGGCAACAAAATTCGCCATTTTTTTTTTGGAGAAAGCTACTATTTTGCGCGAGCAAATGCATGTAATCAAGCTATGAGAAGACTAATTTCAAAAAGAATGTCCAAAGCCTAAGCGTGGTTCGTACGCCAGGGCCATGTACGCATGTTTCGGAGGTTTCGCCCCTCGTCAGTGACTCACGCCCCACATTAAGCCCGCACTGTAACAACGAGGATGCCGTAAGTGATGACGGCACAGTGTACAATAACACCGTCACTAACGAGGAGGGCGAGACCTCCGAAGCACCGTGTATGACCCTGGCGTCCAACCTCGCTTAGGCTTCGAACATTCTTTTCAAATTATTTTAAATGTTTGTTGCGAGGTTTTAGAAACAGTCGGTGCCGTGGATCAACTATGACGAGACTGTTGTTATCCTCTTATTGTTCAAGTAAAACTGGTTCTTTTCTTTTGGTATATGAACACGAACTCTTTTTTGGCCAGCCAATATGCTGCATTCATTACTTTCACCCAGTTATGCTGTTTATGAAATCAATGGATGGAAGTGAGTGACCAAAGAGAAAAATTAGTGAAATCATTTACCTTGATGAATTCACCTGTCTCCAGCATATATCCGTGGCTCTTTGTAATCTTGCATCGGCAAGCCATCCATTATCACAGTAGAACTCACTACTAGCCGCCTCGTCGAATGAAGACGGTTGCTTTCTGTTCGAATAGATGTTGCGCAATACGTGATTGGCTGCTCTGAAGATTAGACAGAAGGCTTCACGTGTATATAGCCCAGGAAGTCATGTTTGAAGTGCTCTGTTTTCTTACATTACGATCAAAATCAGACTTGGATGATGTCCAATCGATTAGCTTCAGTGTGATTTGTTCTGCATCGTCATTTATAAACTCATGTAACGAGTGTTTGGTATCTCTATCTACTTTATCAAATATATTTCCGAGTAAACAAAATCGGCGTTATCGAGCATTTCAACCACTATATTTATATCAGCATTATATCTGCGATACTACTCATTTCACTCAATCCGCGATCATGAGTAGGGCGTTCAGACAAACGTATGAGCTTTTGTTCCAACTTTCTTCTAACACATATACAAATCTTTAGATTCTCGAGTATCTTTTTAGATTGGCTGTTCTAATTTTTTCGAATGCTATGGCGGCTTATGCGTTGATAACCATAACTATGGTGACGATTGAAAGACCAGAAAACGATCACGATATAAAGACGGTACGTGGTTTCATTTCGGTCATACGTAGTTCTCAGTCGTAGACTCGATCGCTGCTGAAAAGCGTATCAGCTGTTCTGCCCATTTCTTTGAGAACTCGCCATGCGATATTGGTCCATCCAGCCTCTAATAACTAAAGATAACGAATCAACTCGGAAGACTCAGTCCGACAATAGTGCCATATTACATTTACTTCTTCTGAGAAATCCAAATGCGGTTAATGATGTTGCTCTCTTCTTCTGTCCATTTCCACCTACATGTTGTTCTCTACGTTAACTTTGAACTCAAAATGATGGACAAGAGATGGTCACCATAATGACACAATAATTCAGTTCGCGTTCTTTCTCTTTGCACCATAAGTTTTTCACAGACTGCGTTTTCTCTCTATCAGATAGCTTCATTGGTAGTCTTGCGAAGATGACGATATCGCCATCAAGATTGTGATATGGTAACAATTTTACGCCAATACGTACCAATTTCATCGTAACCAAGAGACTTCGTTGTCCATTGCGGTGTGGAGTAAACAGCAGTGGAAATATGTGTTAGTTGCCGTACCTCATTTTCATGAAAGTGGTAAAGATTAGCCTTCTACAAAATCTTACAAAAGTGATGTTTATAAAAAACGAATTGTTATCATACACCTCACTCACTCTCAACGGAACTAACATATCTGAATAATCCAGATAGATTTACTTCGTCCAGAATCTAACATGGTTAGCCATTTAGCACCAAAGTTGAATGAACGGCTTGGGGAGCTCCTTGAAAGGACATTGAGAATGTAGTGAGGAGAACAAAGATGACCTGACTTTGTTCGTTTCTTTTTACTCAACGATTACTCTTCCCTTAACATTTGAGTCAGAATTCTGATCGCTATGTAAGAGGAATCAGAAATTGCTCGGAATTTATGAACGTGGTGTCAAGAGGACTATACTAGTAACATCTCGTACCACGCAAATGAGAGAGCGCATCCGAAAGTATGGTCTGAGACGATCGAAAATGGTGACGCCTTTGTACACACCAATCTATCAAGTTCACTTAGGCCACAGATTCAATATATTTAAGCCTTTGGGTACCAGAGACCCACGGCACTAGCCCCGCCTCGCCGTGCGCGTCAGTGAGCATTCTACGGTGTCCAGTGGTTAGTGAGGGCAACCATGGGGGAGAAGGTGCGGGTTCGATCTTCTACCACGATGCTCCATAGCAGGTTTTTTGGTGTTATCTATTCGTTATCAGTTCACTATGCATCATATCACTCGCACACTTTTGCACATCCTATCGGAACATCGTACACGTGCGATTAATTCGATAATTAATTTCTCACATATCAGTAGTTATGATTTAACCAGAATTGTCTGTGTTGAAGATGGAAGATTCACTTGAAGCATGTGAACCGAAACTAATTCATTTTAGGTATTATGCATGGGCATTTTTTTACAATTGGCGCATCAATTTTCCAGAGATCACCATGAAGAGGTGAAAAATATGAAATTTCACTTCCAGTACACTTCCACCAAAAAACGAATTGTGATGAGAACGTCTTCTGTGGTATTCAAATCCGACTTCTCAAACAGAATGATATCGGTTTCATTCCTACTTATGCTAGTAAAATGGATATTTTTTGTTGACGTTGTCCTTGAATTATCACTAATAGTAGCCTTCAATGAGATGGGAAGAGAAAGATAGAAAAATATTATTAATCGCGTAATTTGAAGGATCTGGAGTTGACATAGGTGTGCCCTATTGATCGTATGTCCATCATTTAATCCACTCCCACCACAGATAGATGCACTTAGTGAAACAACTTGTTGTACTTATACAACGACAGCCAGAGTCTTTGTAGAACATTTCAGCGCGCTGTGTGGTTATTTTGTCCCCACTATTTCCAGCTTTCCGTGTTCGTCAACGCGATGGTTTGCCATAAAATTACTATTTAGGTTCATGTTTTTACACGTGAGTTCGCTGTTCGATTCGTGGTCTTGCCTGCTGATGAGGCGGTCTGTACAGAGTTTGAGATGCTCGCAAAAGATTATGTACATCTAGCTGGGCAAACAATGGTCGTACTCCTTCCGTGAGTTGATTTTCTAATCAAATGTGTATAGCAGACAACAGCATAACACTATGGTCTTTATCAAAGAACTAGAATCTCACGACTTGATTAATCATATCGGAAGTCGGAGTAGTCGTTCTCAAGTCGTTTTAGCATCTAATAATTCATGCTGCTAAATACTCCCTTGGTTTCCTGTAGCACGGTACTTGTTCGGCGCTCACTGATGATAAGTCGTCTGAGGCTATTCACCAGATCCTCATAGACCTTTCTCTAAACCGCCCAGAGTAGAAGACTGCCCTCTGGTGTTATAGAAAGTAGATTTTTTGCCACTGTACTAATTAAATGCGCTTCTCAGATTCCCTTTAATCGAGCTACAAGAACGCCGAGATAACCATATTCTTGAGTGAATTCAAATGCTATTAAAGATCACTCCTTCGGATATAAAGGATGGCGTAGGAAAGGATGGCGTAGGAGCGCTAAATAACGATAAAGACAATTTCATGCTTGTCACCGCTTTCAAACTCTTGAACAAAATGTCTTTTTCTATATGCACTTCAGAATTTATTGAGGTGTGGTGGATGAATTTTACTGGATTACCCGAAACATTAGCGTAGATCATCTGCGAAGTTTCGCTATCAGATATCTCATGCTTCACGTACGATATCCAAATCAACTCGGTAATTGTGCTGAGAGCAGCCGTGTTACAGAAACAATGTCATGCGACCAGAATGCTCTGGAGATGATAGAGGAAATGTTTTCGTTGTACAACATAATCCTTCTGTTAAGGGAAAGGTAAGCTTCTTTCGATCAGTTATATCCCTACTTCGAAACTGCGCACTTCTGCGTATTTTGGAGGATTTCTTTCCAGCTATCATCTCCGACGCTTCCGTTGCTGATTTTCTTTAGAGTTTCTTTATAGGCATACAAGTATGGAAAGATCAGCCAAAGCCCGAATGCTGATGGCATGGAAAACTTGCAAACTTTAATTGCCATTATAAAGAAAGAAACAACGGTAATAATGAGATTTTTCTCATAATGATTCGAAATAATTGTTAATCTTTCGCTAGAAACGGAACTTCAATTCCAAATTGATAATAAATCAAATAAACACAAGAAATTCATCTATGAAACGACTTTGAAATAAGCACAATCATCTCGCTGCCGTTTTTCTCACTTTCATGGCTTCTCCGCGAGAAGCTGGTTACAGGTTTATTGGTATGTAGGTCCGGCCCAGTCAAAGGTTTATTCCTCGTTCTAATTTAAAATAAAATCCACAGCAAAATCAATCACATTGTACGTGACCGTTCTAAATCCTTCAAAAATCACAGCTTAGAATTCTAGCTAAAAATCTCTATGATAAATTGATTCATCAATAATCACTCAATTTTTAAGTGGCTTTATCCGTACAGAAATTGTAAATTGTACTTGTGCCATTTTTGATTTGGATTCATGTGATCAAATTCATATATAGGTTAAATCACAGCTCATTTTGATGATTAAAAGCAACTACTGAAACGACAAATGTTCCCGCTCATGTCCATCGTATTTACAATATTTAGGTCTCATCGGATAGTAATATATATTACGACACTTCCGAAAGCAACGAAGTGAGCTTTCTTACACCTTCCCCAAACGTCGCGACAAATCTCATGCGATCGATTTCAGGAAGACGAAAAGTCGGGAGTGCTCATACCAGGATTTCTCGTGTTGATCATAGCTCTTATAGCCGTCTTGGTCTTGGCATTGATGATCAAAGCATGCTCGGCTTATCGCATAGAGAAGTTCGCTTCATTTTCTGAGTATTCTTCTAATCTAAGTTTTACGATGTAGTATAGCAATTATGAGCTTGTGGTCAGTCGAAGCTTGATAGTTATAATCCTTTATGTATGCATCACTTACAAAAAAACACTCGAATTATCGTTCATTTCGTTCAGCCTCCCAACTTTATAGACGTAAACTTTTTTGGTTTAGATCGGTTACGAGCTTATCTGACAAACCATCAATCAAACAAAAATTAGATGGCGAGCAGAGGGGAGGTGATGATTCAAAAAAGGCATCGAATTCCGAGAAAACTTCTGTAAAGCCGGCAAGCGATAATGGAGAGAATTCAAGTTCAAAATCGAAAAATTTTAGTGTATGTTAAACAGACTTTCTAAAACTAATTTTCACTAGAAACAGCAAACTACTGTCAGAAAGACGTACCGAAGGAGACATTGGATGACTCTGGGCTTGTCACTCTAAAGGAACGTGGTTCAAAGGAGGTAAATTTCGTTCATCACATTATAAAATTCAAATCGAGAAGCTGAAGGATGAGTGTATAAGTGGAGTGGCAACAAAGTAAGTGGGCAAAAGTACCATTCGGATACACCCATTACCCATTGAATAGCAGAGTAAGTAAACAGATGACCACGTGTGAAGTCGCTCGAAAATGGTGAGACGGTGATTTATTGAGTGGAAAGAAAGCATGATTTATCTATCGCTTGTGATTTTTGAGCTAGGAACTGGACACACTTGGATATCCGTTGGATCGATAACAGATAATCTTCAACGTTTCTGACTATTGAGTTCTCTAGCATATTTTGCAGATATCAGAGAATCTCCCGACCTCACGCGAATTTTTACTCTATTTGCACCGTCTGGCTAAAATTGCTATTGAATACCACAACAATCCTACCGCCTTCAGGGTATCCACTGGTAAGAACTTACTTTATTGCTGCGTGACGGCCCTATCATCATTTATACAGTAATTAATGGTGGTTCGACCCAAATTTTGCAGAAATCCTACTACTGTATAGGTGACATCATCCAATATCATGTTCACAATACTCTCAGATTCAATTTATTTTAGACTGCAATCCTGGTTCTCTGTATCGATCGATGCCGCGATTCGCACCAGAGGATCCAGACTCATTTTCCTCAATTTGCAATGATCTGAAGAAAAAGATCCTTCCCAATGTATGTTATCGGGAATTCCAATATTTTTAAAGTTCATTCTTATTCTTGACGCAATTTCTCGAGGCTACAAAAATTTGCGAATGGTTACTGTATTCACAGAATATCGACTCGACGACATGACAGAATAGCCGGCTTCATTTGGAATGTAACATAGAGGCATCCTATAAGATTGTAGAGTCAATAGATAGGACAACTATGCTTACTTCATAATAAGGTGATAGAAAAGTGACAGGTGACAATAAATTTAAAGTCTTGCAACATGGCTCAAACAATTTTTTGCTAGCATACATTGGCTTTTTCGTTAGTGACTCCATGGATTGATTTCGTCTACCAAGTGATGCTTATCGGTGCCGCAATCTAAACTACAAGCCTTTGTAGCTGAACCTCTACATGAACGGTGTCAGTGCACCAGTAACAACAAAGTCAAATCGTTGCAATATATTAGGGCAAACTTACAAGTAACAGAATGGCCATTGTGTAAGCATCATAGAAAGATTGAAGAATAACACTAGCGATAGAAAAGTATCTTGTGCAATGGATTGCTTAAGTAATGCGAGGAAAAAGAAGTATCATCGATCGATAGCCGAGAACAACTAGTCGGATCAGAGCCGAAGTAGAAATGGATTACTGAGTCAATGATCTCAAAAACCTTATATATGCTCGCAATCATTGTTAGAGAAAATCAGAGTTATTTGGTTCGAAAGAAAGTTCTGAGGCACTCGTAAAGATTGAAAATTTATGCGTGAATTCCAAACAAAAACAATTATAGCTATGATTCTTGATTTTCTTCTTTGAGCAGAACACGAGGTGTTACATTAAACTTTATTCGATAGCTGACGTTTCGGCAGTTCGCCTTCTTCAGAGCCGCTTTTTATATGTGTTCCACTTGATGATCCAAGTGGAGATCATGATCATGAGACCTCATCGAACGATTTTGATGGCGGCTCTCCAAAAGTGTTACATTGATCGGAAAAGGCAAAGTCGGATGGAGCGCAATCTGGACTGTGGGCGTTATGCGGCAGAACCTTGAGTCCGTCCAATTCATCAAACTCGTCCTTAGTCTTTTTAACAGTGTGCGGTCCGGCATTGTGTTGCTGCATCAAAACGCGTTTTCAGTTGCCCAAAGCAGGATGCTTCTCCTCAAGCCTGCTGTAGACTCGGCCTGAACTCGGCGTTGATGGACCTAATGTTCGGAACCAATTCAAATGCGCGATTTCTTCAAGATTCAAGTGTCTTAGAACTTTTTTTCTAACCTGTTATCTATACTTGGTCTCTGAGTTCCCGACTTTCCATCTAAGTACAAAATACCTGTTATCTCAAAATTTTCTACACCACAGAGAGCAGAACGAGTGATGATTGCTAATAGGTTCTCTTTTGTACGTCTTGTCGGTTTCCTAAGTGCTCTTAAGGGATACGAAAGAAAAGCAAATGACGAACTAAAGTGCTAACGAGGAAAGGCATCGAATTAAAGAAGCATCCTGGTTTAAATGTGCTTTGACGAGTGCTAACAAAATGAATCGCTAGAAGGACGTATTCCTAACTTATGCGTGATAATGAGCATATGCACGGGTCAAGGAGGACGCAGTAGAAGTCGTGGATATTTCATGTTGCTTCTCCAATAGTAGTGAATCTTTTGTAATAGTACCAGGAAGAAGCCGGCTGTTTGCATATAACAACGGATAACGTTTCGGTCGACGGTGCGCATCTCCAAAAACTTCTGCTAGTACCTTTCTCTGTTTATGATTTTTTCCCTTAAGGTGTAGCCAGACTTCGATCAAATACCACCTTACCCGAGATTTCTCGAAGCGGTTTCTGATTATGTTGTTTCTAATATTTGATTGAGGAATGTACTGCAGTTTTTTCTAGATGACACATTGGCAGCATCCACGTTTCTATGGGTACTATCTTGCTGGCCGTCGTTATCCGGACCTTTTAGCAGAAGTGATCACCTCTGCAATGGCGTTCAGTATTTTCTCCTGGGTGAGACTTGTTATCATTCTATTCTTTCCTCATTTTGCTGAGGTGAAATTTAGTTGTATGAGACTTGTCATATTTATAAACTGTGCAAATCTTCAACCATTGTTTCGGGTGTAAATACACCCTCAATAATGAAGTTGGAGCGATGTTTACTTCTGATCGAGTATATCGAATCATTAGTGCATACTTTTTTATAAATGAATTTTTTAAAATTCTTAAGCATTCGCATACAGTAGCATCTCTGTAATCTACCAGCTCCGTACAGCAAATGTATGCTAATAGAGTGAAAATTTATGTTTTCAGAACCGTTTTACTAATATTAATATCACATAGAGAAACGTTCGTTTGCAGACATGTTGGTTATATCAAAGTAGTTTCAGATAAGCTGTCCAAGTCTGAACGAGTTGGAATACATCGTTGTGAATTGGGTCGGGAGAGCTTTCTGTCTGCCGGAAACATTTCTGTTCCAGGTTGGTCTGACAAGCACATTTTCAAAACCTATTTGCCAGTGCTGCTACCAGACAAATGTTGAAGAAGTAGAAGGCAAGACTTCAAAACTTTGATGAAGTTCACAAAGATAAAACGGAAATTTCTAAATGTTACACAAAATAAGAATAACCTCTAAGGGCCTTTTTAGAACGAGAAAATTCCTTTTGGTGAGCTTGTTCCCTAGTCAGTTAAAACTACGTTTGATATAGGAAGATCCGCAAACGAGCGCTGGAGGAGGGAGCATCTATGGAAGTGCATCAGATGCGATTTTCTGCTCCATACTAGTGTCCAGGCGCTGGAAGATCAACCAGGTCAATATGTTATTATGGCGCAAAACGAAGTATTCCTTCATCGAAATACTTTTTTAGGTGAAAGAAAAGGAAAAAACAGAGAAAACACAAAAATATGAGACGCTTTACGATATCGCAAAGAACCTGGTCGTGTACTGCAGCAAAGACGTAAGCAGTGTTTTCTCACCATAGATTTTATTAACTGACATTTCATGACAGATAAGTGGCGTAAGAAAATTCAAAAGCTCTTTCGCGTCAGGCGGGACACGGACCCACATCTCACTCTATTTGGGAGCGTCATCACTAGGTATATCTATGAAATCTTACCGCCACCAAATCGATTGAATAACAATAATTTCGCTTAATCTTTTATACGCAAAATCTGTAAGCGTGACTGGGTCCAATGTCGATACTGACTGCCCGGGCCAAGCCGTTGCCGGCTGGCGGCTGACAGATAGATGGGTTGTAGCGTAGAAAGGGTGGTGTGCAAAATGGGCGTCAGTAGCGCAACGGATTAATGCACGACAGCGAGATGTGGGTGCGAGACCCGCCTGATTTGAAAGTTTTGCCCATCATTTCCCATCACTGGGTATATCTATGAGATTTACCACCGCAAAAGCGGTTGAATAAAAATAATTTTGTTTCGAAAGCTCTTACCATTTTTTCTTGCTTGAGATAGAAGATATCTTTCAAAGGCTATTTTGCGGCATGATAAACTACAAAATCTAGCTGCCTTGTGGTCAAATTATTGGTGGTGTTTATATAGAGCATAGTTGATAATACACTATACTATGAAATTTTATGCGCTATGGCTACTATTACGTGTATCGCTCGTTTCAGGCGCATTCGGCCATCGAGAAGGCATGCAAGGTAGCTATGGTCCGCTGTCGATCCATTGAACCGTTGCAGGAAAATAAATGGGGCATTACTGGGCCTCAACTTGAAAAGCACATAGTCAAGGTTATTACAGTAAAGAACAAGTTGGAAAATTTCATTGCAAATTTGTTGCAAGGCAAACTTTTTTAGGATCTTGAGTCCGGTCTCATTCCAACCCATTTCCACTGCATAATCGGCACATCAGCTACTGGAGCCGACGATGATCTTGTTTCGATTGTTCCAGTCGCGGAAAAGTTGAGAGGGAGCCGTTCGGAAGAGACTGTTGAAGAAAACATCAATTTTTTCTACTGCAGATACGGTTTATGGCTCCACTGTGATGCTTCGTACTCAGGAAACTCGTGGATTGATGAGAAGTATAGATCGAACGCGTGAGTTCTTAGCATAGCGGAACGAATATATCAATCTAAAACCTCCGAAAAGATTCTTTTCAATCCATTCACGGTGAATCAAGCATAGCATAGCTTAGCGTTGATCTTGTGATCAATAGACAGTTTTGACGTGATGAACTGTTCATTAAGATCGTCGTTCTTTTGTTCTCTTCATAAAACAAAACAGAGTCCGAAAAAAGCTCAGAGGCTTGAACGAAAGAAACTTAATGATTCACGTGTACAAAGAAATGTACACAATACCCTGAAAGCATTAAACACACAAAGTGAAGAAGTGCTTTTTTTGTTGTCAACAAGGCGAGGTCTAATGAAACACCTTTTTGCTGTAGAAAGAATAAGAGTCGACGCTTCCAGCGTTAATCAGTCTCTGAGATATCCACCATGCATTAAACTTCATTAGGCATTACCTGAAGTGATTGAAAGCATATCTGCCTTACTTAGAATGTGATGGCGGTTTATTGATCTACTTAATCACTGCTGCTAGCGTCCTATGCAAGTTTGGTATCAATTCGCTTCCCTCGAGATAGGGAAGACTTAGTGAGCGCGGAGCTCTGTGCAGGGCTCCCATACTGTACAGCTAAAATTACAATTCCTCATGTTCAGATCTGCTCTTGCACATGCTCATTCTATCAACGTAGACCTTCACAAATCTTTGTTGTTCTCGGGCATGTCAAGCTTTGTTTGGACAAGAGACTTGAAAACCTACAAAGATACATTCAAAACAGGTGTATTCCAGAGGACACCACTGCAAGGTTCGCAATTTGTTTGTAGATTTTTCAAATCCTACAACTATAAAGAGTCTTAGTAGGTTTTTACGCCCTATTTCGGTTTGTTCCTTTCTGAGAATAACTTTTCTGATTCTTACAAATCACAGACATATTAATCAACTATCAAAATATAATAACGAAGCATGTGAGATATTCACGAATCTTCATTTGCCACATAACTTGTGTGCCCAACAGAAATCACTGTTTGACGAAAAATTAAAGCTCATTCTTAATCGAATGTCGTTTCTCCTAAACTCTGAATCGCCAAAAGCTCAGAACTGAAACTGGTTGAAATCATATTCATACATATTCATACAAATGAATATGCATATGAACATGTAAACATACACACGACTATATGTATATATGTGTATATATACTTATATGTACATCATTAATCTATTCCAACCCCTACATGTCTATGGGTCAAGTGTATGGCTCAAGGCAGCCCTCCATGCAGAGGTCAAAATACAGATGATTTCAGCCGCTTATAACGTTCTAACTCATGCCACTCTGTTCAGAATAGAGGTTGCCAATGGCCTTTTGACTCCAACTTCAGATATTTTGACAAGGGTCGTGCTAAACAATGCCAAGAATGAAGGACGGTCTTAGCACTATCCCTCCTATATCAGCCTTCCTCTAAGCTGTCAGATCTTCTCTATTTGGAACGGACTAGCTGCAGGCTTGTTACTCTCACAGTGGACCCAGCTCTCAATCTGTTACGATCTCTTCCACAAAATCTTGTCGGTGCACTTGCAGAAGCGCTAAATCACATTTAATCTTCAGGACTGCGTGATGTCCATGGGTATCGTACCCTTGTTCTGCCCTAGTCTGTCATTACATTCCAGCAGAAGCGCACTCGATGTGATATGAGAGGAGCGGTTACCTTGTCCCAGTCACGTGTGCTATAGTTTAGTCATAGTACGAGTTCATTGTCCGGAGTGTTTACTTCAAGGATGGCGATCTAGTGTTCTTGTATGCTGCTCGTTACGAGACACTGTCAAAACATGTTGTTTACGAAATTCCCGTTCTTGGTGTTCGACGTTCTACATCTCCTGTTTACAATGACTCAAGCTTACTAATCTGTGCCCAGAGAAGGGATTCATGAAATAATTGTCAAACTAGTGTTAATTTTTTTTTCTTTGTACAAAAACAGAGTTATGACGGTGTTACACTAAGTAGAAACTGCGCCTTGACTGCAAGAAATACTGGTCGAAGTGTGTACACTAAGTGAGAAGTTACGAGATCGCATTTGGAAAAGCTTTTAAAAATTCAAAAATGTTTCGCTACACCAATCTGATCATGATGACTCGTGCAGGTAGGATAGCACCTCATTCAGTATGATAATGAACTGAACGTTCCTTTATCCTATTGAATGAGATTACTATTTCATCTGCACAAGCCATGATGGCCTTTTAATTGAGATCACAGATTGTTTCTAATCTCTGCAGTAGTGATCGGTACTCCTTTTCTTTTCACCTTGAGATTTTCCTCTAACCCTTTCCTGTTGAACTGTATGTTGTGAAATACGTTGATGGTGACTGTGCCGCATGCTACTCTACGTTAATGTAACATTTCGACAGTTTGTGTACATTGGTTACTGATGTTCAAGCTTCATTCAATCTAAATGTATGATGAGATAGATACCGCCACTCTAATTTCGCTTTTTATTTACATAATTTGTGAGACTGCAAGGTATTTTTGTAAATGTTTATCGTTCTTTCCTTACACTAAATAATTGTTCTCTCTCAGTTCCTTTTATGTGCCTTCTTGATCAGCCTTGAGCAGGGGAACGAATCAAACCATCGATTGATCGATGTATGCCGCAGAGCACCTTCAAACACTGCGCGGTTCATTTCCGTTATCATTGTAACAAAGGAAGAAACGACCTCTTTTGTTGGACAGGATTTGTTGATAAGAGTGTTAGTACTCATTCAAAAGCTTGAACCTCTTGCTACTGCATTACGTGGCCCTATTCGAAGGACCTTTCTATCGCTATAGCTCTCAGATAAGAATTATGTCTTGCAATGACGGCGCGCATCTACTATAACTTTAATGGAAGCACGCAAAGTAAATGAACGTATTGAGGAAACTTTTTAGTGTCAGAGTCATACATTCTATTTGGAGTTGTTTTCGAAGCGGAGAAAGATCCCTAACTAAATAATAAAAATTACATTCCACATGTGAGTCACGCTAAGTCAGTCGACGTCGTACGAAATTCACGGCTATCCCTCCTCGCAGCGCACGCACTAGCCGACAAAGAAATGCTCTGTGTATGTGAACTCAAGCTTATTTCCCCTGCCACGTTGCAGTGAAAGGTTCTTTTCAGAAAAAAATCATACCACTGGAACGTTGAAATTTACGTTATCAGATGGTTACTTATAATCAGGGGAAAGAGTTCAGTCCTGCGAGAAATATGCCTGTGCGAGACACAAATGTTTCTTTCACTACAGCGCTATAAAAAGGTTCTAATAGAAAATGGCTATGTGACGCAGTTGCTAGGGATTTAGGCTTTCGAATGATAATTAAAAGTGCAATGGAAAGACTTTGTCTTTGTCCAGCGAAAAATATCGTTTCTTCATTTGTTCCCCGGATATTAGAAAGAATCCATTGCGTCATGCGCGCTCTTCGTTATAATATCACTAGAAATATACTAATCGTTGATCTATATGCAGACATCACGGATGTACGTGAATGGGGGATACACACAAGCCGAAGAAACAGGGCATTGAAAATTTGGATATGTTTGAGGATGAATGGATTGGACGGCTTGCGCTTTCATTTAAATAACGTAGGTCTTTGTGATATGAGATTAGAGTGAATTTCCACGAATTTGACTTTCAGGCTGTGGAAATGTGTGCATACTTCGAATCACTCATTGCCACTCATCCACTTCTAAAAATCTACTCACGAAAGCTTGCCCTCCTAACCTTTTATTATGAGGCATGTACATATTTTTGTTAGATTCACCATTCGACGAAATCACGTTTATTGTTTCTTACACAGGAGCCTGGATGCACCAGGGAGGAAAGAAACACCTATACCGAGAATCTTTGTCAATTCATAAACACGAGTCATAAACTTTTTCTCACGCATACCAAGGTGAGTGCTGAGAAAGCCCGATCGCTTCGAGGTAATTAATACATTTGTTGAAATCCTGCCCGATTGAGAGCAGCGCGAACAATTTTCGGCGAACAATCACAAGATTAAACATTCTCACTTACCTACTTGGTAGTTTTTACCAACGCGTGAACAAGTCGAGAGGATTATCTATCTGTCTTATGCCAATTGGCAAGCTAAATGTCAAACCAGGCTACGGTGCTGAAACCTTGAGAACAACATTTTGTCACCGCTATATCATGTTTATATTATGTTACACTTACGATTATGAGTTCTCCTCTCTTATTTTGCTGTAGTAACAGTAAGAACCAGAGTATGAAAACTATTTTTTGTTTGAGAATACGTTAAAAACGTTATTTATTCACGTGTTTTTACAAAGAAAAAATCATATATGGTGGTTTTGATAGGACTTTGGAGGTGACGACTTTTGTACCCACGAAAAACGCCATTTGTGGGAATTTTTCTTTACAGATTTATTAACCAAAAGTGATAGAAATCACTTGATTTTGACGTCATTCGATTGTATATTTTCTTGTGAACATTTTATGCGACTTGCTTATTCTTGCTTTGTGATGGAGCTGTCGTGGGACCAATTCCGCTTGCTACTCATGCTTGAATGGCGCGTAAGAGAAAATGTTAGCAAAGCCGCGCATAAGATCAAGGGAGCTTGGAGTAAACTTCATTTTTAAGCAGGTACAGGCAAGCTATGTAATGAAATGTTCTTAAGAAATGCGCTACTGAGCGATAGCAAGGTCTTGCAATTTCATTGCAAAGCTCATCAAAAAGTCAAAACAGCATGGACTTTGCAATTTTGCTGATTGACAACGCTCAACATTTGCTGCAAAATCGATCGAAAACGTCATAAAAGAGTTAAGGTGGAAGGTGTTTAGGAGGTTATGCCTTACCCACCTTACTCTCCCGACATTGTATCCGTGGGATTACCACATGATATTACCAAATTCAAGGTACAAATCAGCAAATTTCAAGTAATGGCGTATTTCGCTTACAAAGTCGTCATTTTCAAAGTTCTATGAAAACCATCATAGAAAATATCTTGTATGTAAAAACATTAGTAAATAGCGTTATTGACATAAATTTAAACCATAAAAAGAATTTGCTGTCTTTATTTTTATTATTATAACAGCAAAAAAACCGCGGAGTCATATTTGCATACTTGAAATATTAGATTGGAATCGGAGTTTCGTCGTATTTTATCTTGTTGTCTTCATTTATTTACAATAAGATTATTTCTTGGCCTTTTTATCGCGCTTGATGTCATTCAAAAGCTCAGATTTCAAGGTTCCAAATACGTACGCTATTTTATTTTTTAACTGTAAATTTTTTTTAACTTTAGAATGAATACAGATACTTTATCACATCATTGACTTTGATAAAGCGTTTTCCTACCAAGAAATGTAGCGGGGATCTGAAGGGATGGTAGCTTTCTAAAGCAGCATCTGTGCTATACGGTGGATCAATTGAACCTTCCTAACCTAACTCTTTATTCTTTTGCAATCCTAGACGCGCAATATGTGGACGAGCGTTGCCTTGACGCCGCTTCGATGAAGCTGTCGCAGCCACTTTTGACGTGTTGATATCGCATTTACAAAACTTTTTGAACCATCTTTGTGTAGCTGACAGATCAACTGCCTTAAGTGCGCTAAATAGTTTTGCGCCTCTTCGGTAGCAGAATGATCTAAGGACATGCAAGATACGTTCACAAATCTTAAGTTTCGAGGCATTTATTCTAAAGTAAAAAAGAATTTCATACAGTTACAAAAAATAAAAGGGTTCACATACTCATAATCTCAAATTACAAGCATTCGATTGACATAAAGCACGAAAAAAGACTATTAATTGAACCTAATGTAAATCAGTAAAAATAGCAAAAACATGCAAAAAACTAAATCGCCAACCTAACAAAAATTTTTATACAGTTGCGAAAATAAAATGGCTTACATATTTGGAATCTCGAGGTCGCGAGCTGCTAAATGACATCAAACATGATAAAAAAAGAGCAAGAAATAAAGAACTGAGTGGCATGCAAAACATTTGACATCAGGCAGGAATTGGACCCGCATTTCGCCCATATCGGGGCAGTGCCATCACTCGCCACACCACCAGTACCATCGCACTGCTCACTCCTTCCTCAGCACTAAAGTTAGAAAAAGGATCTGAGCCAAACATTTCGAGTAGCTGTCAGCACGGCTGGGTTCAATTCCGATATGCGCATACCAGACCAAACCTATTGAAGGTTGGTTGCACTCAAGATAGTTCATATCGAAGAAACAGTGGTAGCAGAGCGGTGGCATCAAAGATTTAGTAGCAGCCGTGGCCTCGGTGAGGGCAAAACGCGAGTACTACCGCATATATATATATATTTATTTATTTATTTATTTATTTATTTAGTCCCACTATTACCTTGTCACTTCGACATACCGTTTTATCCCAACCAGCTTGACATCACACGAGGAAAAAACTCATCATGCATTTCATCCAATTTCTTTCCATGGCCTTTCTGTAGCGGACATTTTGTGTGGTCTTGGTTGCTACATAAAGAGTTTTCTTCTTCTTCACGAATATCATTGTCCTAACTCAGTTAAGACTTCTTGAGACCCTGAAAAAAAAATCTGTGAAAGCAATCCAAGACTTTGATCGTTTTTGTAGATCAGAGGGTACGCTCCGAAGATGTTCAGTACCGAATTTGTGCCATAAAAAACAGAAGAAAAAGCAGTAAGCAAAATATAAATACAACAAGGGTTTTATGGAATATTTTCTTAGGTGCATGACAACGAACTGATTCGCTTGTCCATCTCTTATGAACGTACCAATAAATCTGTAATTGATGAGTCATGGAGTATCCTTAAATCACTTGTCGACGAATTTACAAAGCGGAGAAGTTGGTGCCACAATAAATGTTTTACGATTCAACTTTTTCTTTCCTGCTTAATAAGTCCATTTAACGGCAAGCAATCTTACTCTATATTTCCATTTCAACTACATCAACGTCGGACTTTCCAGGCGATCCATACTTGCTGAATGCGAATAAGGTTGCACCAGGGACCCGTGGGAAGCAGCAGCAACCAGCAAGAGTTGATTATGAATTAAATGTGACCCGTACCGCTAAACCTAAAGAACCCTCAGAAAAAGGGGTGAGCTCTTTTATATTTGCATTTTGAGGTTTGTTACTATTTTGGTCCACCTTATTATCATAGAATAACACCAATACAGTTTTCTAAATAGATACTTGCAACAATATCTAGTTAGATATCCTAAGCTTATCGGTGGAACTTTGAAACCATCCTCATTGCCGCCATGGTTGGAGGTTCTGAGTGTGGATGTGCGATGTACAGCAGTGACTGTCCTGTCTGATTTCGATCCTGAGAAACATTACCTAGTTCTCATTTTGAAAATCAAATAATACTAATTTAACACTAAAAATCAATTTTCTTTACATGTGACTCGGTTGTGGAGTGTGAAATCTTACTGCGATGGCAGTAATGACCGCACAACAACCTATCAGAGCGGCTTCTGAACTTCGAGGAAAGGAAAGTGAATTGTCTAGTCAGTGATCTCAAGCTTCGGTTTTTGTGTAGAATAGATAACGAGGCGACTACCATTTGTGAAGGAGAGATCACGTCTTTGATGTAGGTGGCCCAAACTTTATCATGTCCCCATCCATTATAACATTTCATAAGACACTGTCACTTTGCTTTGCCATTGTTATGCACCAATGTCTCCGTTAAAAAATCTTCGTCTAGTCAAAATCCTTGTCTCTGGTACTTAATTATGTCAAAACGGTCAAAATAGTAATTATTCTTGCTATTAACGGGGAGTATAACACTATTATGACAAATTTGCACATACTGATCAGCTGAAGTAAATTTATCTTGCTGAATCAGTCAAGAACAAGGAAATTGAAAACATTTTCATAGTTTCGGCACCGCTCTACAGTTTAATACGAAGCTACGGCACTGTGTCTGCCATGAGAAAAGTGTAGCAAAAATAGGTGAAAAATTCGTACTGGTTACTGGCCGTCAGAGACGGTAGTCCCGTTGGAGAAACAGTGTACAAATCGTAATTACAGGAAGATTCATCATGAGCGTCCACATGCTCACATGTGTCTCCGAAAGACATCTATCTTCGTCACAAGTAAACAGACTATGCTACTTACTCTTAATTCTATACTGATGAGCTGCGGATTCTGTCTCATCAGACTTCATTGATATAACGCAATTTTATTTCTTCGTTCAATAAAGCTGATTTACTTCCACAATTTTGTGCTTCTGTGTTGGAAATTCCGAAAGCAGATTTTATTACTTTCTGCTCTACGAAATTTTTCGAAATGACATGTCTTATCTCCCATGGTTTCATACCCTTAGTTCCAGTATTTTATTAAAATCACGTTCATATTTCATTATATCTGATAATTACTATTTGAACCAACATGTCATGTGGTCTGTCAAGTGGCTGACTTATGGAGCCCGATACACGTGTTTCGACATTGACAATCTCTTAGCTCTATTCGATAAGCTTCTCTCATAAAATTATTCTGTCGATAATGTTGAGTATGTGCAAAATTATCAGGCGGGAATCGAATCTGCTTTTCAAACTTACCGGGGGCGCGTGCTAACCAATTGCACTACTGACGCCTGTTTTACCACCACTCTTTCCACGCTACAACGCATCAATTTGTTAGCAACAAACCGTCAACGGTTTGATCTGGTAAGCTATATCGACACTGATCCCAAATACGCTGATAACTATTGAATATATGTGATCAACAATTGATGCCTTCAACGTATAACTTGGTGGCAGAACAGGTGCTGATAGTGTAGTTGCTTAGCAAGCGCCCCTCTTCCCGGAAAAGGTGAAATGCTGAGCACATCACTCAACATTATTGAGTATATTTGTAACATCATAACGCGGCCAGAAAGCGGTCAAATGGAAAGAATTCTTGTATCTCATCATTGTATAACAGGAGGCAATTTAGATTCTAGAGAAGAAACGTAAAACGAATATGGCCTGATTTGAAGCATGTATATCAGATTATATGCTCGATCCAAGTAAGTATTCCCACATGTGTAAAATATTTCCTCTTACCAGAAAAAAACCGACGACAATGAATACTTAATGAAGCCGCAAAAATGATTCGTGCTTTTTTGACACACGAAATTGTGATTTAGACTTTTACATGGTTCTTCTCTCCGCAGAGCCGTAATTATTTAACCCGTTAAGGGTCGCGTGATGATGATGATATATATATATATATATATATATATATATGCATATATGCACATATGCACATACATATATATGTATATATACGTACACATTAGGTCTACTCATAAGTTTTGGCACTGGAGCAACAAACACCAAATTTGTTAACCAGAAGTAATTAAAGTCGCTTAACAACACTATTCTAAATATGCACCATCGGCATTTCTGCCGCATTTCTTCCACATTTGCCACTAGCACACATTTCTGCTATCTCTCAGGCAGCAAATCAACAACGCTCTGTGCAGAATTTTCTGAGCTTCTTTTGTTACCAATTTGCTAATTCATCCTGGATCACGGCCGCTCACCGAAGGCTTTATCGCAATTTGCTACTTTACGAGTATGAAATGGGACGTGGCGCGCAAACCGACTTTGAGAACATCAGCGGTGCAAACACTCAAGGATTTGGGTCTAGGCAAAAAGCGCTTCCGTTCTTTGCTGCGTTTGACATCGGCAACACCTACGTGAAAGACTAACTGCCCTCCGCACGTTCACGCGATGTTGATTGAGGAGCCGTCGTCGAAGCAATTGATGAGGATGCGACTTTGACTAACAAGGAGTTGGCCGACGATTATGAACAGTCGTTGAGCAATTTCAACTGCTTCTGGATATTAAACTTCTGCTATCGACTGCTTTTTTTTACAGACCCGCTCAAAATGATTTAATCTGATAAGGATATGACATATTTTGAGCCATTTTGAAATATGATTCATTTTAAAAGCCGGAAGCTCGACTGCCGGTCACCACAAAGTCAGGTAATACCATCATCCTACTTTGGGTGCTTAGTTTTTACTCGGCGTCGATTCCTTTAGAGGATTATTTCACCTCAAGGGATCGACGGAACCGAGGGAGGGTGCTACTGATGAGTCCCAATAGGACGAAATAGGCGCCTATACAGCACTAGACCTATGGCTCAAAATATGTCATATCCTTATCTGGATATTAAGTTTGTAATTTATTCCACTAGGGCAGAAACTTATGAGAAGGCCTAATATTATCTCGGCTCACCACGTAACTCACTACGTGCGGCAGGAATTTATATTTGCGCACGCAGCAATGGTAAGGTGGCAGAATATCTGATGAATTGGAGTTTCAAGAAAACATATCACTGCTAAATGATGAAATCTCACAAAAAAGACTCCTAGAGTGGCTATTTTAGTATAAAGAACGAAGTTGTGTTCAAAAATTTTCTATGTTTCAATTAAAATCTCGTCTTTTCCAAAAGAACCGTACTTCTAACTAAGCAACATTTGTTTACATTTTTTTCTAGTCTATGTCTTTGCAGCCGATGGACAGCTTGAAAAATGTTGATTTTCATATTGAGTTTAGCTTGTAAAGCGATTTTTATACCACGTTTTATACAGAAAAAATAAGATTACATCTTGCGTCATGTTCCAACTTCATAGTGGGACTTTTTTGATAGATGTGTGATGAAATGCTGGTGCTAACCAATTTTATCACTGCAAAATTACTGATTATTACTCTAAGGACTTCTATAGAAGTATTTTTTGTGAAAAAAAAACACTAAGGTACCTCGAAAACTTTCACTTTCATTCGGTTCGTGCTGAAGGCACTCGATTTTAAGGACTGCACTCATCGTTCCTCCGATAAAAACACTAAACTGTTGGTAATGATTCGATATCTTGCAGAACCTAGGTGTTAATAAAAGCGTTAGCGTTGTTCCCACGATGCTGCAATGAGCAGTGTTCATATGTGAGTATAATTGTATTTAGAAAACCCAGGATAACACCCATCAGACGGTAAAACAAAGCCTCTCCTACGGTAGTATAGAAACCTCGGCCCTGAAGTCCACTAATAATAAAAAGCTGTTCCAAACTATCAGTGAAGTGGCCTTGCGTTACAATGTGCAGTATTATTATTGAAACAATTCATTATTTTGCAGTTACTTTGGCATATTAGAACCAAGAATTGCACTATTCAGATCTCTTCTAAATATTCAGCTATTAATCGGCAAGTAAACCCATTTTGGTCGCTATAAAAATTTCCAATTTTATCAGATGAACTACCACATCAAATTACGCGCGTTTGTCGTGCGGGAAATCAACGCGGTTCCTAAGTTAATTGACGCACACGCTGGAGTCGAGTGCAGCAATGCCGTATATGTAAAAAATGGTCAGATTTGTTGCAGAGAATGAGTAGATTTTTTCAAACATTTTAATTTCATTCGAAATTTTACTGTATATTTTGCACTACCCAACTTCACAACTCATTGTGCAAAGCTAGCTTCTCGCATTCGATTCTGTTCTGCGCATTCAACCTCCACAAAGGTCTTCAAACATTTCATGTGTTTCTTCGGCTTGCGTCTCAAGATCCATCTTTTTTATGAGTGCCGTGAATTTCGTATAGACGGCTATTTTTTCTGTCTTTGATGTGACCATGTTAAGCCGTCTAGTTGTATTGGCCGCGTTCCCATAAGTACACAGTAACTGACATAATCTGCAGCGCAGTGCAGCGTCACTAAATGCGCTCGAGAGTTGTATTGTTCGCGTTTTATGGTTGACCTTCTAAACTGAGATTTCATACAAGTGAGTGCTTCTGAATAATACATTGTAATTACATCAACGTCGACCTGCTGCCAATAATTTGAGTAACACTAAGAATCTGAACTCGTGTAGTTTTACGGTTTAGGCTTCCAACTTTGGATCTGTAGAATGCACGTTTCAGTCCTGTCTGAGTTAAAGCGTTTGTTGTCGGCAAATCGGACGTTCACAATAGTCGCCGTGATATTACAATATTTTTGGAAACGAAGTGCCGTAGATTATTTTTCCAACGTCGAGTTTAGGACTAATGATCGATATTTTCGAGAAATTCTAGTGCTTCATAAAGCCGATGTTGATCAGAGGGGTTAGTTCTCTAACTAAGTTTCCGAACTTGATCCAAAATTTCAGAATTTATTTTTTCAACTAGTCGAAACTATCAAATAACATTAATTGGAGTGTTCTCCATCTGTCTGAGTGCAATTTTTATCTTATTCAGAAGCCAGCGTCGTCCAAATCATTCATTGGTTGTCAACAGGTCAGCAAGGAACGCAAACATCAAGAGCAAATCGATTTGCGCCAGAAGCAATGTTGATTATTTCGTGGGACCGAAGTGAGCCGATTCATTGGGACTTGTTGCCAACCGGTCAGACCATCACACTGAGCGATATTGTCAGCAACAGGATCGTTGCAATGAGGCAATTCCACATCACCGCCATCGTCAAGTCATTTCGTTTCAAGACAATGCGAAGCCACACGTTGCCAAGGAAACAAAGGGCGAAGTCGACCGATTTGGGCTGGGAGCACTCGGATCATCCGTCGTATTCGCCAGATCTGTCTCCGTACAATTTCCATCTCTTCAAATCATTGAAGCACTGGTTAGACATCAAGTTTTTAGACATCAATCATTTGTGCCGAGAATTGACTGGTGGTTTGCATCGAAGAATAACGAGTTTTATAAGTGCACAATTGATTCGTTGCCGGAGCGTTGGCAGAGTTGCATCTAGGTAGACGAAGAATACTTCATAAATGTAATTTGATACTTTCGATTACTTGGAAAAATAAATTCTTGAATTTTTAGATCAAGTTTGGAAACTTAGTTTGAGACCTAATATTCTGCAGATCTGTGCTATAATGGATAAGTTTTACAGTTAGAATTCAAATAATGCCCAGTTGCCTGAACGGGTGTAGCTTTATTACGCTGATGATTCATGAGCCGAAGGTCTCACTGTACAACACGTTTCCCCAACCCCATTTATACAAGGCTTTTTGGTTCTAGACCACATGACTGTCAGCTTACACCAAAAAGTTGCGCATTCTGATAAGACCTCAAACATCAGTTCCGAAGCAGTGTGAAAAAAGCGCCAACTGCATATACACGGACACCGAAAGCGTTACTCTCGTGAGGAAACCGCTCCATACGGCAGAGTCACAGGCAACAAAAGCTCCGACCCTGGCAGGACTCGAACCTGCAATCTTCGGATCCGGAATCCGACGCCTTATCCATTAGGCCACAAGGCCTACGCTAGAGCGAGACGGCGCCTATGGCTCACACAACAACACTATAGAATACCGCGAAAGTCCTCTGTCATTCTCTCTTATTTGCATTAATAATCTTCACTAATCCTGAGCGATAGTCCAGCATGACTTAGCACCATATGAGTTTTGAGAGAGATTGGTGCTGATGGCTAAGAGATTTGATTCGGCGTATCGCCGTATGTGATACAACGATGAGTAAATAGGTATGCAACTCTAGCCTTATGACCGGTTGCATGCTCTCATACGCTCTCTACGCTTTGGCACCGTCGGTCACAAAATCATACTCCACTTACAGGACATTGATATCAAGGCAGTTAGTAAAGTAGAGAACACTTGACTCCTTGTGTCACTCAGCGCAGCCACTAACCGTGCGTATTAGTATATATCGCCTGGCTTACTGCCATCTTTTTGTTGATTCTGTTCGTAACTCATAGCTTTGAGTACCTCCTACTGATGTCCACTCATGTTGTTTTGTAATATATGACTAATGACCTTCACCTGCATTGATATAGTTCATGAGTATCGATGATCGCAACATCATCACTCATTAATTTTCATGATAAATTCACTTTTCTCGCTTATAACCTATGTTTGAAGATCTGCCTCATCACACTACCTATACTCGTTTAATGAATTTGTTCGGCTCTCCTCAAACAGGACTCCTTCGAAATGATCACAATGATCAGAGGTAAAAGTTTTTAAAGAATGAAAGAAAACGAATTTACAAAATTTGAGTTCTAACTGCGATGCTTTAGCCAGGGTACCACAGACTTGCGAAATACATTCGGTGATTTCGCACGTTCGAAAATCGCAATATTTTCTTCTAAATCAACTTGCCAAAAGTCGACTAATCCGCCAACAACGCTATCAAAGAGGCTTGTTGATTATGGTGGCTGCTCTGGATGTTTGAATTACAAGCATTAAAGTTCTTCTGGAGGAGGGCGCAAAACTGCAGTCTTCGGATCCGCAATCCAACGTCTTTTCCATCAGGCCACAAGATGACAAAGGGTCTACACTAGATTATATAAAAGGATGCACTAATATCACAAAAACACACGTGACTCCTCTTGAGTGAATTTGCCTAAAATCGACTGACACACCATTAAAGTTCTCAGAAAGATTTATTGATTTATGAAGGCTGCTCTGAATGTCAGAATTACAGACTCCAAAAGTCTGCGACCCTGGCAGGAATCGAACCTGTAATCTTCGGATCCGAAGTCCGACGCCTTATCCATTAGGCCACAAGGCCACTGGCAATTCGGCCCAACTATTATTCAGTTTGCACCAGAATTCCAACATAATCTCAATATCTGATTCCGGATCGCTTCGCAAAAGTTAACCAATCTATTATCAGGTCTGCTTATTTGTGCTGATTGCCCCGAATGTCTGCACTTTAGAGTGCTAAAATTCCCGACCCTGGCAGGACTCGAACCTGCAATCTTCGGATCCGAAGTCCGACGCCTTATCCATTAGGCCACAAGGCCACTGGCAATTCGGCCCAACTATTATTCAGTTTGCACCAGAATTCCAACATAATCTCAATATCTGATTCCGGATCGCTTCGCAAAAGTTAACCAATCTATTAGCAAGTCTGCTTATTTGTGCTGATTGCCCCGAATGTCTGCACTTTAGAGTGCTAAAATTCCCGACCCTGGCAGGACTCGAACCTGCAATCTTCGGATCCGAAGTCCGACGCCTTATCCATTAGGCCACAAGGCCACTGGCAATTCGGCCCAACTATTATTCAGTTTGCACCAGAATTCCAACATAATCTCAATATCTGATTCCGGATCGCTTCGCAAAAGTTAACCAATCTATTAGCAAGTCTGCTTATTTGTGCTGATTGCCCCGAATGTCTGCACTTTAGAGTGCTAAAATTCCCGACCCTGGCAGGACTCGAACCTCCAATTTCCGATCCGAAGTCCGACGCCTTATCCATTAGGCCACAAGGCCAGTGGCAATTGACCCAACTATTATTCAGTTTGCACCAAAATTCCAACATAATCTCAATATCTGATTCCGGATCGCTTCGCAAAAGTTAACCAATCTATTAGCAAGTCTGCTTATTTGTGCTGATTGCCCCGAATGTCTGCACTTTAGAGTGCTAAAATTCCCGACCCTGGCAGGACTCGAACCTCCAATTTCCTGATCCAAAGTCCGACGCCTTATCCATTAGGCCACAAGGCCAGTGGCAATTCGGCCCAACTATTATTCAGTTTGCACCAGAATTCCAACATAATCTCAATATCTGATTCCGGATCGCTTCGCAAAAGTTAACCAATCTATTAGCAAGTCTGCTTATTTGTGCTGATTGCCCCGAATGTCTGCACTTTAGAGTGCTAAAATTCCCGACCCTGGCAGGACTCGAACCTGCAATATTCGGATCCGAAGTCCGACGCCTCATCCATTAGGCCACAAGGCCAGTGGCAATTCGGCCCAACTATTATTCAGTTTGCACCAGAATTCCAACATAATCTCAATATCTGATTCCGGATCGCTTCGCAAAAGTTAACCAATCTATTAGCAAGTCTGCTTATTTGTGCTGATTGCCCCGAATGTCTGCACTTTAGAGTGCTAAAATTCCCGACCCTGGCAGGACTCGAACCTCCAATTTCCTGATCCAAAGTCCGACGCCTTATCCATTAGGCCACAAGGCCAGTGGCAATTCGGCCCAACTATTATTCAGTTTGCACCAGAATTCCAACATAATCTCAATATCTGATTCCGGATCGCTTCGCAAAAGTTAACCAATCTATTAGCAAGTCTGCTTATTTGTGCTGATTGCCCCGAATGTCTGCACTTTAGAGTGCTAAAATTCCCGACCCTGGCAGGACTCGAACCTCCAATTTCCTGATCCAAAGTCCGACGCCTTATCCATTAGGCCGCAAGACCGCCAAGTGTAGTGATGTTAAGTTCAGAACTAGAATACCACAAATATGTCAAGTAGCAGTTCTGAATTAATGTGAAAAAATTTGGCTGATCCTCCATAGTTTCTCAGGAAGGTTACTCATTTTGGGGACTTCTCACAACAGATGACAGGCAACGAAGCGGCGTCCCTGTCTTTCCAGTCAATCGTATTTTCCTTGTTGATCGAACGTGCAACACGAGATTCCGACTGGTGATATTATTCGGCTAACGTTACAACGCGTTTCGTTTTTTGAGAGCAGGATCGACTTTAACAAGGCAAAGGCGAAGATTCACAACGGGGACAAACGACAACGGAATTGAATCGAATCGAATTTCTCAATTTCTCATCAACAACCTCGTGCTACAGACTTCATCAACAAATAAAATCTGTTTTCATATGCAGTGTAATGATTGATTGCCAATCCACAATTGAAGCTGTGAAAGTCTAAAATATTCTCAAACGTGTTTTATGTAGATGAAGGCCACATATAATATGATTTGTAGGAATGTTTGAAGCCTTACCGAGGTTGTTACGACAGAGCCATACACATGTCTCGTAGGTGTCGCCCTCTTTATCAGTGGCCCACGTCCCAAATAGAACCCTACTCTATAGCAAGGAGAAGAGACGTATGTATGTGGTGATAGCTCAACGTACAATGAGTTATCATCAGTTTTCAGTCGACTAATTACAGCACGTGTACGGCTTTGACGTAACAACCTCACTAAGGCTTTGGACAATTCGTTCTTGAATGAAAAAGTGCAAACAAAGCGAGTTTTTATTTTCAACCTCACATGGCTGTGATGCAGGGAAAAACTGTGACAACAAAACAGCTTTGAAACAACATATTTCTCGATGCGTGATTTGTAAAAATGTAACCACGAAGCCAAGATGTCATAACTTTATACTGATTTTTATTCAAAGCAATTACAATGTTTTATATAAAATATGCTTCTTCTTAACTATAATCTATTTTCAACGGAATTCAATAGACCGATTGAAAAAGGAATAGGAGTTGCTTAGGCTAGGCAAATTATCCAAGATGTGATATGTGAGGATAGATAAAGCGTAGATTTATAGTTTCGTTTATATCCACGGAGACCGGCATTTGTCGTGAAAGTTCTGGTCTGTGAGAAACTCGCGGTTCTGTGACAAACAGCAGTAACCGTGACTATCTGTGCTGCGCCGAAGGCAAAAGTGAGACATAGGACACGGTTTTCGCGATGAGCAGAATATTCGCCGATCTAAACGCATCAAGTTTAGCCGAGTCATAGGCGAAACTTTCAACTTATTCTACTATTAATCACTAGAGATCTAATGTTACACTTTTTCAACCTAGAGTTATAAAAATTCTGAAACCATGAGTTTTAACTTACCTCACATTACAACCCCATTATTTCCACTGAAAGCCGCCTAACTGTTTCTAGAACCTCGCTCAGTAATAAGAAGTCGTTTGGAGTAATGTTACATGCTTCGTAACAGCTGCATAAGCTATCAATTGAAATTCAGTCTAGACAGCAACATCACATGATATTTCACGTTGTCCGGACTGATCCATCTGCGACACCGCTGCTATTAACAAGGGTGAGCCGTAGGGCATGTGGCTCTGATGAGGTAGGCGAAGCCGTCAGAACATACGTGACCCACTGGGGTACTAACTTCGAAAAGGCTCAAAAAATTCTCTCAGGCTATATCCAGTTTGTCTTCTTGATTTTCCTTCTAAGAATTTGATTGTTTTCGTCTATAAGATAAAGGGTACAGCTTTGCAGTGATCAATTCCCAAGGTAGGCGCAATTCTTTCAACTTTATTAAGCACAGTCAGGCATGATTGAATGCGAATTTGGTATGTAGTTGACTCAAGGTGAAATACTGGTTTATTAATCAACTGCTGCTAATCTCTCAAACAAATGTGGTACTAATTTTCTAACCTAGAAAAAGAGAATTTTAGTTCGTGACGTAGTAAGTTATAATAAGGACCTTGCGTGTATCGGACGCATCACTTCTACCGTTCTATTCTCCCATCGATGGACCTATTCTATCATCACAAATATACTATCTCGACAATGCTTAGTGTGGGCGTTTCATCATAAGACCAACCAAAGTGGAACTTTCTATGCCTTCGAAATACACTGAAGTTAAAATCGTGGCTTGCACGATTTTTTTTTAAGTTCGCTACGTTCGATAAATTTGAGTAAAGTTAAAGTTCAACATAACGACCTATAGCCACTTGAAAACTATTTCTAAAAAATTCATCAAACGTGCTACTTGAAAATGAAGCCATTTTGATAAAAAAATTCTATTTGATAACCTTTGTACTGTGGCAACGGAAATTCATCGAACGTGGTCATCTTGAATCGCTTCCTCCGACAGCACACAAACATGGAAAAAGTGAATAAATTGTGGTAATTTTCTATACGCAGATTTCACAAAAAAAAACCTTTTCAAAATATCAGAGAAAAGACAGATGGAATCATTGGCAGAGGAACAGGATCCTCGGTGGTTTGAATTACATTCAGCACCAGTAATTGACCCAAGGTGCAACACAAACGTCGGTGGGCATACTGAAAATCCCCAAGAAGTGTAGATTCTTGATCTACAAACATTTTGTGCGCTAACCAGCTTGTGCGATTCTGCAACAAACTCCGGATTTAGTAACTTCCGGTTGATGGCAATAAGCTCCGTCGGGGCAATGACGATCGGAAATACACGCGAGGGGATCTCCTGTTCTTAGATGGATAGTTCGCATACTGAGCGGGCACGATGCTAAAAAAAGATTGTTTTCCATCTTAGCTACAACGTCTATAATAGCTATTTTATGCTGAGAATATTTAGGACATACTAATCTTTCGTGCGTATCCACAGCAATAGTGCTGCTTTCTTCCCATGTGAAAGAGACAATGAAAGCCAATAGGGCACACGTTGTGATGTCCCATATGGCAAGTTATGGGATGGAAGCTGTGCTGAGAGAGGAAAGGGCGCAAGCCTTTCGGACATACGTCTAAAGCAGAAAAGCTAAAAACCATGTATTAAAACACGCACTATCGGCCAGTGGCTCCTAAAAAGACGTTAACACGGTTATAGCCTTTTTTGGCCAAAATTTCGGTGAGTTCGTTATAGCCTGGGTGTAATCACGGTCATATAAGCTTAAAAAAACTCAAAAGGCAGTTATCAAACGTGGCAAAAAGCACTCGCGCTTTTTTCTGTTGCCCATCTTTTTTGAGTATGAGAACACCCACGCACTGAGCACACAAATATAATTTACTTAAAAAACACAAGACACGATTTTAGATGATGATAAGGAGGTTGTCTTTTCAGAACATCTTTTGGTTTTGCACATTTATTCAAAACGTTGTGAGATGCTGATATACCTAACTGGTGTGCTAGAATTGTGATTCTCATTTCAAAAATTATCACCGTTTTAATAAAATGTCCTACGTGCACCTAGTGGAAGTCGTTATCCATTTTATATGGTTCTAATTAGTCTAGCTGTCTCACGTATCAGATGTGTACGAATGACTCCGCCGTTGTTTTTTTTTTTTTTTGCTCTAAAAGTAGTAAATCAAAGATATACAACTTTTTTTGTTTAAACGTACTTTAAGACCCTCATTTTTCTACATATTTTTATACAGAAAGTATTTTATATGGGGGTTTTTATAGGAGTTTGAAGATAACGACTTCTGTACCTGCCAAATGCCATTATTTTGAGATATGCTGATTTGTTACTTGGATTTGGTAATTATAAGTGGTAATCTGACGGTGCAATGTCGGGAGAGTAAGGTAGTTAAGGTAAAATCGCTAAAACCTCTCACATCACCTCTTTTATAGCGTTTTCGATCGGTTTTGCAACATCAGTTGCCTTTAGCTTTTATTATGATTTTTGCAATGACAAATTATGCAACTCGGTGTCGTTCAATTACAAATTTTCTTTTGAACATTTTGCATACATCTTGCTTGTACTTGCTTTGAAATGGAGCTCGCTCCAAGCTTCATTGATCTTGCGCACAGTTTCACTATTTTCCCTACGCGCCATTCTTGCACGAGCAGCAATCGTGTTTTCCTGTGACAGCTTCATCTTAAAGCAAGTATACGCAAATTATCTTTACGAGATGTTCGCAAGAAAAGGTGCATCTGAACGGTACCAAAACCAAGCAATATTAATTGATTTTGGTTGAGAAACTTTAAAGTATGGACCCCGCAAGGTTTTTTTCGTACAAAAGTCGTTATTTTCAAAGTCCCATAAAAACAATCATATAAAATATCTTGCATATGAAAAACATGCAAATAAATAGCGTTTTCAACGCACTTTCGAAGGAAATAATAGAGTTAGCATATCCCCATTTTTACTATTATCAAAATTATAAAACTTAGAGTTCTTGGCGTTGATCAATCTTTGAGGGATGCGCCATCGATTCGTATTCAAGTTTTACTTCGTTTGAAGTGATTGAATGCATATCTGGCCTCTACAAAGACTCGCGGTGGCCTCATACTGTACCAAGTTAGTGTTGCTTATCCTCCCAGACAAGTCTGAGACAAGTCTGGTACCAATTTACCGACCCCAGAGGGATGCATGGCTTGGTAAGCCATGAGCGCGAAATCGGGCCATTGACCTCGTGTGCGACGCAGCGCACCTCTAACCACTTTGCCACACGCGTCCCTTTTTGCTATTATTACAGCAAAAAAGAACGGCGGAGTCATATTTGGACATCCAATACATATTCGTCACCACACAGTATCCTTTAACTTGTAGTATCTTCCAAGAATGTAGATAGACTGCCTAAACTTCTACCACTCATGGCTCTAATGTCAGCAGAAGTCGTATGATACTATGTTATCCATAAGAAGTTGTACAATCAGTCTTGATTCTATTAACTATGTAAACTCTTTAGTAGTAGTTCTATAAGTCACAATACCCTGTACGAGCTCCTTTCAGTTATCACTTAATATCATTGGTTATTTATTTGTGATCAATAACAAATGAAAAGAAGTCTTCTTTATGCTTTATCGATTGTTTCGCATCCTAACTTTTGCCTCAAGCGTAATATCAGAACGTCTATTTTTTAGTCATTTGAGGCGCCCATCAACCGCAAAGTCAAGTGATTCTTCCCGCTTTCTTTTCTTATGCACACAATTGTAGCAGTCTGGCTTTAACTTGAACCACTTACTAGTTTACAACACGGAATCAGGTCACTGAAAAAACCGTCTCTACACTTAGAAAACACGATAATAGTCATTCAAGAATGGCAGTGAGTGTTCCGTCAATTATCTCTTGCCCTTCCGATGACGGTTATTGTCCAAAATAGTGTGATTATACTAAGTAGTACCGCATTGTACTGACTGAACTAAGGCTTTCAATGCAAACATGATCATGATTTTTCAAAGTATGTCTTAATTTTCAATAAATTTCAGTGTTTTTCCAAAATTCGTGCCCTGTTTCGACCCTTCAGGAAAAGCGCAATTTTTTATAATAATCAATGTAATGACCATAATTGGGTGTACCACAGCACACCATCCTCGTACTACTCCAAACGTCGGGATGACACGAGTAGCCGGAAGGGCAAGGTTCTGCCAAGCAGTCAACTGAGTTGCCTGACGACAATGACATTAATACAGATTCCGACGACGCGCATGCTAAAATCATAATCGTTAGATAAACGCACTGGTAGCCTCGTGAATGCAAAGTTTTAGTAAAACTCCTTATTCAAAGTAAGCTCAAGGCCCTTATGACAAAGTTTTTCATCCTGAACTTACTTGTTTAGCATTCATTTGCTCACCGTATCACTGATACCGTTATCAAAGAAAAAAAAAGAAATGTTCCAACTTTCTCCGTAAAGCAGAGGTTGCGCTGCAACTAAGTCAACAAGTGTGATCATGAAGTCGTCGTAACATCAGACTTTCTCATTACATAAATATATTTCATGGTTTGCCACAAATGATAGCATGCAGGCAGCACACTTACAGTGCACGATTTTTAAGGCGCCTGGTCTAGCACAACTCCAACAAATGCTTGAGATCCTAATATCACAAAAAAATTGAGTGCGAGATGATCCTCCCACTTTCCCTAGGACGGAGTGAGCAGAAAGTATGGCATACACTCTTGCCGTAACAGACTTCTCTATTCTCCAGTTGCGAATTACCTTAGAGTTTTGCCAGTACAGGAGAATTACACAGTTGCTGTTAGCCGCACAGAGCTTGGTAGGTGTGAGCGCTTCAGAATCTCATTTTCCCAAGAGTTCGCTTGTATCAAGCTCGAGGAAGAGAACCGGCCAATCACATCGAGGTAGCCATCGCGACACGTGTTAACAAGCATCTGTTTGCGACTTGTACTGAACACAAACATCGGAATGGACAATTGGCATTGGTATTTCCAGAAGTTGTTATAACTCTGGTTTTTAGCAGATCCTCTTGGAGAATAAAAGCCACAGTTTAAGCCACCCACTTTGATTTCATCTTGCTTGGTCTGCTTTTCTTCGTGCCATTTCTGTAGAGTATTTCAGGACATACAACGAGAAACCGTTTTAAATGTTAAAAAGCTATACGCAAAAGTAGTAATACAATAAAAAAACTTATTGTCACCTGCACTTAAGCAGTAATTTAAGCAGATGTCTCTAGACGAAAAACGGTTGGCGCTCGTGGTGCATCCACGGTAAGTCACCGATTTGCATTGACTCGTTCTTGGATCAAACGAGAATCTTGAATAATTATGATGATCACACAGCGCTAATAATGCGTTTTCTTACGACAGTCAGTACCTGGTTGTGTTCTGTCCACAATCTGATCTCTCATCGTAGGCTTGTTTACAAACGAATTCACGAGTGGGACAACAAGCATGTACTTCTTTTGACTGATCGTAGATCTCTAATTATTCAACAATATCCATTTTTTAGAGGTGCAATGTGAACAAGGAAGTGGCTGAAGTAGAGTATCACAACTCGATACCTCCTTGAATGGATAAATAGGAGGTGGGTGTAATCTCCTGAATCTGGCGATCTGTAAACACTCGTGGTCGGCAGGACACTGCATATCAGAAGAGCATTTCGTCATAGCGATATTTGAATAGCGGTGGAAGTCTACGCCACTTGGACATAATAGCTCTATAATACCAGTCTGAAGCGTTGCGAATGATATGCAAATTAATAAGCGATTGTGAGCCATCATCATATAACCAAGCCCTCAGAAGGTTGAAGTTCACCTGGCTTAGAACAGTGCTCCATACAGCGCTCTTTAGTTGGAAAATTGTTTGCGTTGCCACCACAGCCGCGAAAGACAAAAGAACGGCACGTATCAACAGATCCATCAAAAAACCTTGATCAGCTTTTGGATTTTCTTAAACTGCCCTATGAGAAAACACTCACCATCGCAAAGACGGTCTTTGATCGCAAGAGTTGCCGTTTTCACGGTCAAGAGAACAGATGTAATCTGAAGTAATATAAAAGTTTAGAAATATGGCCTTATGTTGGCTATGAACCATCAAGATTTGAATATAGTTCTCTCCCAAACAAGTGCTTTTCGGTCGACGGTGAACGAAGTTTTATAGCGTTAACGTGGTGAAATTCGCTTGTAAAAGTAATCTATTGATCTTTCCAAATAGAGAAATACGTGTTCGATAGAATGTATTCCGAACATAATGTGTAGAATTCCGACAAATAAATATACCCTTTACGATATGCAGACTGCGATATGCGATGTGCATGAAAACTTTTAGAAAATAGACAGACAATTAAATTATCATGGAGAAACACTAATTTCCAATTTTTGTAACGTAATTGAAAAGTTGAGGCAAACCTTCGTAGAACAAGGATAATGTATTTGAGAAAGTTCTATTTTTTCAGTGGTGTCATTTGAAGAAAAAGATTCTTACGGTGAGGTGTAATGCGAAAGTAAGCCAATAAAATGACAACTAGAAAAATTTACATCGATTGATACTAAATGAAAAAATGGAGATCAGTTGATGGGTTGCAAAGACTTTTGTGTAGATTACAAATACCTGAAGTCGGACAGCATCCGTAAGTTCTTCCATCAAAATAACACTCGTAGTTTCTCGGACATTCGTTTTCAAGAAGGCCTGTCGAACACTTTTGCATAAGTGCATTACCAAATGGACACTGAGGAATGGCTGAAAAACAACACCAAGATTCTGAGAATCGAAATTGTGTCAGTAGAACACTGACATGATTGCGTCAATCGCGATATGTTTTACCTTCGACACCTTCACAAAACTCCTGACAACTCTCCAAAGAGGGAAAATTGTTTAGATTACCCTGACAACCATTGTATAAAAATAGTTGACAATTGGAAGAAGTCGAGTTGTACCAAAATCGAGAAGACGGAACCATCGCACAAGCTATTCCTTTGGATTGTGGTTGGTTGCACACAACGTCTGGAGCATTGTGATATGAAAATGTGTGGAAATCCAAACACAGCAACCAGGTTAACAATTTCCACTTCTAAGATTACTACATTACATAAGTGTATCCGCAATTTTTAGAGTGGGTGTAAATTCCAATTAATAATAAATGTGGGACTGACACAATGTGATAACAGGAAATGTAAAATCAAGAGCATGTACAAAGTAAGTGTTACGTTGAGGGAAAGGCTCCTTAACTACCGTTCATAACTCAAAGTTTATAGACGAATTCAATCTTTTAACACTGATTGATCCGTCTTCGCAGTGTTTTTTTTTTTTTTTTTTTTTACTCTGCGGAACCTAGTAGTTCTAGCATTCAATCCGTTTTCTCGTCCTCTTCTTGAACGTCGTAGAATACTGGTCGAGCACGTCCATTCTTCAAGCTTCCAAAACCTCGACTCCCTCCGAATCATTGAACTTTTCCTTAGACCTCTTTGCAGTGTAAGGTTTGGCATTGTCTCGGTGAAACAGCGCACTCTTTCGACAAAACATTTGGTATTCGAAGAGTAAATTAAAATTTGATGCACTATAACTAGTGTTGCTGTAGGAGTTTCTTATGGAAATGTTCCTTAGTAATAACCGAAAATAGGTGAAACAAACCTTAAATTTAAATTGTTTGCAGGTGTTAAGTAACTTTATCCTCAACTCAGTAAAGTTTCAGCAACAGCGGCGTAATCGCGCCTCTCGCATCGTCAGAAACCATATAGTGTTGTCAAATGATTGACACTAGTAAACTTTAACTGTGTGACTTTCGACGTACCACTACTGATAGTTTCTATGTGTGCATTTATCATCAAAAGTTTACCGTTCGCGAGATCGTGCATATTCCTGGATGATCGATTATTTGAAGGCCTTTTTTGCTAGACAGACATTTCTTCCACACTTTTTGCAACCATTTAGTAGTTTAATTTCTCAACAGTTTCAAAACTGTGCATATCTCCTTTAAGATCGCATTTAGTCGCATTTTCAAGATTTCTCCCATAATATTTCATTCTGGCATTATTTCGGCGTACGCGCGTTTCGGCAGTTTCGTCATCATCAGTGCCTTTTCTCGGCCACTCGCCCCCTTGGTAAACTGTGGCCAGGAAGAAAATTCGATAGTATAGGCAAACAATTGCCGAAATAGAATGAACGCCTCAGAGAGCCCGGTTTTCATTGAAAGTCACTGTCTTTGTCTGAAATTGTCTGAACTGCAGATATACCATGAATCAGTTAATTTCATTTTCTACATGAGATTCTCCACATGAGAAATTCACTTCATTAGATGCGATTTGCAGATTGTATTTGTTGCAACGAGTAGAAAACCTCAATAATCTCTCGATAATATTTGAAAGAAAGCTATTTTTCACAGATGTCGGCAAACGAACTTGGGATTGGACAACATCTGCCGTAATAGCAAGAATGAGACACTGGACAAGGGACGGACGAGTTGCAAGAAGCGAGTGCTCCTGACTGAAGTCGCAGTGGAAGGCCCAAGGAGCATAGAGCTAAACATGAGCTCAAAACGAAGTTAGGAGTAATATTAGGTAAACACGTTGACAACGACGTTGAAATCCTGCGCATACACGGCGACGACAATGACATTGTAGTAGTTTTCCAATGAAATGTGGATTTTTATCGTCATTAAAGGAAATTTCGTCGCCAGTAAATGATAAATTATGATAGAAGAGACATCGATAAAGCTTTTTGTAGCGGAAACAATGGCAATGATTTCTCCTGAGACCCCGAATCTTGAGGAAAAAGGTTGGTGCACACAAAAACGAACTGTGCTTGCAAAACCTTGGCTTTCTTCGTTAGCAGAGAGTAAAATAAAAGCCATTTCACAAAGCAAACCTAGAGGGAGAATGGGCACTTTTCAAGCTATTTAATGACTACGAAGACATGGATGAAAAAGAAGGAACAAAGTATATACTAGCTGGAAATATGTTCCATTTCACAACAATGTGCTTTTCCCGTTGAAACATGGTTTTTCAAACATGGGCAATCTGTTGACTATAAAACTTTTCTCAGAAGCCTCTTCTGCTATGTCTCATCATTTAATCACGGTAATATCCCTTTGTACCTCAGATTACCAAATAACTTCCCATATTCCCACTGCAAGGCGAGTTAATAAAAACCCTCGCCGCCCCGCTGCGCACGCGACGGACAGCCTGAGCTAATAACAGCTCAGATCGTTGTCAACGTGTTAAGATCATATTTTCAAACATCAGTATACTAGAATTTGTACAAAAAATGTGAACTAATCTAGTAATTACTACGAAAAAAGTGACGCTTCACTTACTGGTGGAACAAAAGTTGTTACAGTGCTCCTTAGTGAAAAAGTTGTTGAAATTCCCTCCCTGCCCATAATAAACGAAAGCCGAACACTCATTTTTATGGCGATCCCAGTACCACCTATCCAAAATGAATTATAAATAAACAGCACAAATGTGGACATATTTTCACATATTCACTGTCGAACCTCGTTGAAGGACTTCGTCCTTCTCTATGAGATCCGGAAGAATAAGGTAAATCGTTTATGGGTAGATCGAATTTTTCCGAAGCGAGCGTGACGCCTCCCCATTCACTGCAGATAAACTCTGTAAAAAGTTCTATGATTCATTAGGTGATTACTGTTGAGCAAAAAATAACTTTTAGGCTATTTCAAAACACATGATCTACTTGTGTGCTCCCATTGGTTTCTGGATCTATGAATAATCATATGAATGTTCGAAAATGAGGAGTAATCTGTTCATTCTCCATTTGATTCAATGAGTATTACGGTGCAAATACTAGTCATCACGAAGGAGAACGATCACTCTTAGCTCGATAGCGATCGTGTGACCTTCTGAACTGGGAGGTTCAACGAGTACAAAACATTGACACTGACCACGGCTTGGACAACACTGATATTCAGCGCCGATACGAATGCACTTGAATTTCTTCAAGTCACAGCCTGGCAACCCAGGCAGACACTTATTGACCAGATTTCCTTGAGACTCTATTGAAGAAGTCTCTGAATGCTGTGGCATTCCGCGAGGACATGCTAGAATTGATTGATAGGAAGCATAAAGATAAAATGCAAGTGCTTATTACACAAAGTAATGAATGTAGTTCTTTCAGAACCCACTGTTAACACAATATGTCTTGCAGTGCTCTTCATTCACGAAATTATTGGCGTTGCCACCAATACCAGAGTACTGGAACGACCAGCAAGAGTGTGATATTGGGTCGTAATGAAATCGAGTTGTCGTAGAGTTCACTTTTGCGAGATCTCCTGTGTCCAGTGGTTGGATACAGGTCATCGCTGGAATTTTAGTAATTTTTGAGAAGCCGTCTTTTCCAAGGCGGTTGAGCAAAATATTCAGTGTACTTTGACAACTCTTAGAAACTCATGCGCATGCATGAAGTGCCTTTGTATGGTGACTACATAATTTTCCATATAGGTCATTCGAATACAAGAAAGTCTTTGTCTTCTCCTTTTCAGACAAGCTTATGCATTTTATAAATACATGTTGAGTGAGTTGTCCTTTCTCCACAAAATAAACTCATTGACACCAAAAGGCAAAAGGTAGGCGGTGATATTTGCACGTACACATTTGCAATTGCGGGGTTTTGTAGTTATATATTTTTACGAAGCTACGCACAAATATATATATATATATATGTACATATAAATATGTAAATAAATATATATGTGCTTTCTAAAGCCTAAAGGGGAAGCACTTGGTGTTGATCAATCCCTGAGAGATCCGCGATGAACTCTTCTTCAATTTTTAACTTCTTTCAAGGTGGTTGAGAGTGCACATCTGCACTGTACGACGACTCCCGGTAGCCTCCCGCTGGATAGAGTCAAAGCAGCTTATCTTTCAGACAAGTCGGAGACCATTCTGGTAACGATTTAAAGACCCCGATCAGATGGATAGCTTAGTGGGCTATGAGCGCGAGATCGAGCCGTCGACCTTGTGTGCGACGCAAAACACCTCTAACCAGTGCGCCATATGAGCACCCAACTGGCCCAGGATGAGCTTACGTTGTGATAGACTGCCACTTAATTACTTAAAACAAGCATTGTTACGAGAAGGACAAAATAAACTCTGTGGAATCACCTGAATGACTCAAACTATCAATCACAAACACTTTACGAGAAGACTTTGTGCACCAAAATTGGCCATCAGAGAATCTGTAGTTTTTGTAGAAAAGATGGAGAGTGTTAAAGTCAGTATAATTTCCAAGAATGTTTGGAGCCTTACCCTAGGCTGCTATGCCAGAGCCATACACGCGTGTTTCGGTTTCGTCAGTGGCCCACGCCCCTTATTAAGTCCTGCACTGTAGCAAGGGGGAAGGCGAATGTGGAGACGGCACGATGTGCAATGACACTGTGCCACCACCACTTTTTAGTAGTTGGATCGTGGCTGGTAGAACAAAATTGATCCAAGACGTTGACTGTTTTCAAAACCTCGCAAGAGACATTTAATAAGATTTTTAAAGAATGTTTAAAGCCTTATGTTTGAGTGTTAAAGTCGTCGAGCTCATGGAAAGCCCTTCCACTGGGCATGGTTTTGTCTAAATGAGAGACTAAAGATATTAGATGAGAGGAGCATTCGCACAAACATTTACGACATCAATTACATCAAGGAAAATCACTAATATATGACTTTCTTGATCATCTATTCACCTCTTTTTGACAGGATATGATCTAAAATACATTGACAATATTCCTGATAGAAGAGCAGAACCTGTAGTTTGAGATGGCTTTGAACCTGCATTTGTGTTTCTAGAAGATCACGTGATCCGGACTGCACCATCGAAAATCTTGCGCTGCTTGCTCTCAACCAAATATCAACCGTAACAGTCAAACATGAAACAATAACAAGCACTTTTTATGAGTTCAAAAGTTGGTTATAGCTTCAGCTTATCAATGCCGATTTGTGCTTTTGAGAACATTTACGTTCACAGCTGATTGTTGACAGCACCACTACGGTTGGGATACGGCTGAGAGAAAGGTGGAGAGATGGCTTCGATGTTGTAATGAATGACACGTGTCCTAAGAAAGGGTAATCGGAGGTGCGAAGCCACCACAGTTTCCAAGCTTCGCTCACATCTTAGCATTCCGCAATGTGAGTTGCTTGGAAATAATCTCAAGCTTGTTTACTATAGATTAAATCGACCAAACCTCTGGATGGACAACATAATCCGCCAATGCAGTCATGTACCTCTGGAAAATCATCACATCCCACAAATCTCCATGGATGTGTCTGAAATGAACCAAGATTCAGCAAGCATTCCAGAGCACAGACACTAAGAAAAGCTGATAATAAACCTTCGAGTTAAGTAGAAAGCATTCCGATGGAGTGTTCGTATTTCTGTTGTAGAGGAGAGGATTACGACCATTCGTGGGACACTCTCCTAAATCATCAAGTTCATCAACAATTCAGCAATTTTTTTTTACGAAATTGAGACTGATGATAAAGAGCAATTTGCGGCAAAAACTTTGCTAAAGCGCTTCTACGGAGGCGAGAAGAAAAATTGAAAGAAAACGAAAGAAGTTTGACGCATTAGCAAAAATCTCGTTAAGCTTAAGCGAAGTTAATTGGACACCTGCTGTTATGCGAAAATGTATATTTTCAATATCAGACAGATGAAATTCATGCATAACGTGTTTTTGCTAAAGTCCTCACTCCAAAGCTTTATTTCCTAGGGTTTCGACTATAAGAACCCACAACCACAGAAAAAATCTGCCAGAAGTCTGAGATCGCAGCTGAACAGGGTAAAAAGGGCAATGTCAGATGTGAGTGAAGTTGGAGCGCTGATAAAATAGTGGAAGAATCTCAGCGAAGGTCTAATTCAATTATATCACTTCAATATCTTAGTGAACATCATTTATGCCCTAAAAGATGACTCAGGAATGTGTTCATCGTGTGAATAACGTATGGAGGACACCAAGAATTGTATCACCGAGCACACCAGTGAGAGGAGAGTTCGGTGTGAGTTGCTCCTAATGATTAGTTTCAAGGAACCGGGGTCCGGACCTCTGCTGGCATTCGAAAATCAGTTGAGGGTTTTTAAAAACCATAAATGGTTGATTAGATGCATTAGATCACAACCATTAGTACCTTGAATACTAAAATGTTATGCGGAAAAGCAGACACCATCGTTATGTACAGGCAAAACATTTCAGCTTTTGCCACTCACAAACAAGAGAAAATTGCAGATCGACGTTGCGGTATAACCAGAATGAGTGCTGATGCTTACACGCACGTGATATAATCACGAGTAATAGATAATGTCTGGTATAATTATTGCTTCTTACATCCTTGTGAAAAGTTTCAAAGCACGTTTGTAATAAAATGAAGTAAAATCAACCTGCGTTATGGCAGACAGTGCCCTCCCTAGTGGGCGCACTTTGCATGGACACCGGGCACTTACAGGTGTTGAACTGGCACGTACTCTGAGGCCAAACAGCAGCGCATTGGGCGTCATACGTACAGCCAAACTCTTCGGGCCTCATCTCTAAAGACCAACAACTCACTTTGTTCTTTCACTAACAACTTTTTATTTTGATTACTTTCCACTTGGTCTGAAGAAAATCCTCTAATAGTAACAGTTGAAGGTCTCATTGATAAATTTTTTTCTCATTACATTTTGCTGATGTATGAATTTTCAATGAACATGAGGCATTTCAGTTATATTAGTTTGTTAAGATAAGAGTGCGTGTGGCGCTGTGGTTAGAGGTGTTATTCGGCACACATGTGGTCAGTTAATAGATGGCCGAGGGTTCGATCCTGCGCCCAAAGCTTAGCGAACCTTCCATCCCTCCGGAGTCGGGCAGTTGGTACTGGACTTGTCTGAGAGGATAGCAGCACTAACTTGACATATAGGTAGGCTACTGTAAGTTATTGTAAAGGCCAAATATGCATTTAATCACCTCAAAGGAAGCTAAAATTGAAGACAAATGCATCGCGCATCCCTCAGGAATCCATTAACGCCGAGAGCTTTGTCCTCTATTCCTTTAATTTGCTAAAAATCATGTTCAGTGTTCAAATAGATCAAGCTTAAGGTGCTTAAAATCAACCAGCAGGTTTAAGGCGCGGCATCCGACTTGGGTGAGTTTCCAGTCATTGTAGGGGCAAATTGGCCAATGTCATTGAATCTCGACTCATTTCGTTGTGGTCATTTATTTTGGTGAGCAAAAGTTCTTTTTCACCGTTCAAATTAAATTTGAAGAGTATTCCAACGTATATTATGGTGTGAGTAACGGATGTGAGCACCCATTGTCAACAATTAATATAATTTCTCGTAATTTTTTTCACATTTCGACACTTTTGGTAATCCAAGTATTATGTATTGAAAGAAATCAGTTGATCAGCGATATAGTAAGCACCGTAGTCAATGATACACAACCATTTGCTGGGCAAAGAATGGTCGCTTCCCTCTCAGAAAGAATGAGGGTGGAGATTAACACGTTGAGGACCGCGTTGATATTTCGCTTGACGGGTGACGCGTCGCTGGTTAACGGATGTGCTCCAATGATAACTTTGTAGCTTTATGGTAAAATTTGGATTTTAATCGTCACTAAAGAGGGTTCATTGTCAGTAAATCGTGAATATGAAAGAACGACTCCACTAAGGCTACTGGTAATAGGAAAAACGCCAACGTTTCCGTTGAAACCTCGCATATTTGATGAGAAAACCGCGTATTTACCAAAAGGCAATATTTTGAATTACTATTAGACTTTTTTATGCTGTCTTAATCAAATTGAATACATCTCAGCTATATTATCTTAAATTTATCATGTAAACAAATCCATCTTTGTTCATTCTACAGCATCACTGAAATATTTAAAAAGTGTGCGTAAAGAAATTGCATTGTTCCCATAGATTTGCTTTACGAATTGATGATTACAAACTCTATCAAATCCTACTTCTATTACGCACAAAAAACCTTTCATAGAAGTTCCTCCTAAAAATTGTGCATTATAAAGAATGTGTTGCAAATAACAAATATACAGCAGAGATGGTGTGTGAAAAAGAGTTGAAAATGCGTTGTTGTCCTAAAAATTGAAGTTTATGGAAAAAGTGAAGTTAGTGATGTTCTAACCTATCGTAATAAAATGAATTAGAGTCATGGAAGAAAAAATTGCTGAAGACGTGAAGTGGGAATCGTGCAGTTAGAAGATAAGTGCCTTGTAAACTAATACTTCAGCAGTAGTGATTACCTTTTCAAAAAACACCTGCAAAATTGAGAATTTTTTCAAAAATACATACTTTTCCAGCAGAAGCCTTCTATGACAACGTGAGTAGTCCAGCAAGTGCATTTATCCACTGAACAATAGGCCCCTGACACGCATTCATTGTCAAACGAACACGGTTCTCCAACCAGCGATGATCCTGAGTCACACAGACTTGGCATCTTCAAGTAAGAAACATTTTTGACCACTACGAAACTCCGCTGATATTTTTTACGAATTTGCTATCAAGAAATGTTTGTGAACTTGAATACTATTGGCTGATCATCTTTTAAAATGAACTGAATCTGGAAGAATTCGGAATGCGAGAAGCATTACCGTTTATGCTCAATCTTAGTTTAGCGACGAACTTCATAACTGCTATTACTGTATCAATATAGTCCTGAATTTCGTTAACATAACTGAACGACAAACATGTAAACATGCCTTGTACATCCAGAAAATGTGAAGAAGATGCGAACAGCAAGGCCGTTGTGGCAATGAAGAAAAGCAGAATCATTTTCAGTAACTATTTTCTCTCGTAGTAGAAGGCACATGTGCCATATATGGTTTTTGTCGTCAAGAAGGCGTTCAAACAAGCGAGTAACTCATGAGAAGGTCAACTAGGCCTCAAGATTCTGTCAAGCACACCACCTACGGTGAATGGACGTGACCTCTTGACGATAGTCGAACAAAGAGGTAGATATTTACTAATTAAATGGCTGTCTACACTGATTAATGAAAGATTCTTCAGCAGCGACTAGAAGTAGTTTCGCCTTCAATTTGTTCACCACACAGCAAGCATTGTCTGAAGCCAAACACGTTCATTTGTTAGTCTGACGTCACAGTTATTTCAGGAAGTATAGCGTAGAAAGAGAAGTGTGTAAAACGAGCGTCGGTAGTGCAACAGTTTAGCACGCGCTCCCAGAGAGAGTGAGATCCTTGTTGTAATCCCGGCCGAGGCAAATGTTTTTGTACACCACTCTACATTATTGGCTTTATTATAACTCATACCACCGCAATACGCGGCCAAATGAAATGAAATCTATGGCAGTATAATTCAAAAGATCGACTGTTTTTGAAACCCCCAAAAAAAACATTCAATATAATTCCAAAAAAGATATGATTTAAGCTCAAAAAGGGGTTGGTACGCCAGGGTCATACACCGGTTGTTTCGAGGTTCGTCCTCCTCATCAGTGACCCCCGCCCCACATTCAGCCCTGCATTGAAGCAAGGAGGGAGGCGTATGTGGTGATGGCACAGTGTAGCTATGACACTGTACCATCACCACCATCTCAGTCGATAGATTTTTGCTGTTAGATTCAAAACTAATTCAAAAGATAGACTGTTTTTTGAAACCCCCAAAAAAAACATTCAATATAATTCCAAAAAAGAATACTCAGCATGGCAGTATAGTTGTTGTCATAATACTATGGCAGTATAGTTGTTGTCATACCTCAATTCCTTAGGAATTGATTTGTAAGCAAATGAACTCCAAATAGCAAAGTAACTCTCAACGAATGAATTAAGAGATGTGCCATGAAAAATGCTGTCGATCAATTTCTGATGGATGGGTCATACAAAGTCCTCCGAACTTGTTAGAGGTGGTTGAATACATACTCGACTCATGCAATGGCTTAAGGTGACTTACCGATGCACCATGTGACTGCTTTTATCCTCCCACACAAATCTTGTGCCAATTGGTTAACCCCGGACGGATGTGATCTTAGTGAGGCCGGCTCGTGAGATCGTAACAAAGGCTACACGTGCATAGCAGACACTACACTGACAAATTACTAATCCTGATCCTCACTTATTTGCGATGCTTCATTTTGGTTTACAGGATTTTTTCTTCCGCGGAATACTTGCAATCAGTCGATTAATGGAGATACTATGGAATTCGTTTATTGTAGAAATGATACTACATGATTAATTGACACTGAAGCAATTCCCGTATATATGATGGAAACGTTTTTAACAGTGGACAGAGAATCTCCTGTATCACCTTCTATCTTATAGGCTTTCGAGTAACTCGTGCATGGGCTGATGAATTTTCCGCTTGTCTCCGTACGCGGGGAGTTGACCCCTATTTAGAGGAACCAACGGAACCGTGGAACCTATGTCATGACATTACATTGTTTTAAGTGAGGACAAAAAAGTTCAAAAGAAATGTATAAATTTAAATAGTTTCGCAATTGACAAAACTGTCTTTTGAGTCATACCTCTTCACTCAACTGCTTTTTTAGACCTGGCCCAAAAGCACTAATAATCTGATAATCACATAACATGTTTTGAGCCTTTTGTGAGGTTCGGTAGAGCACTTATACAGTACTAGACGAATCCGTTTCGTCTCAAATTACAGCAAGTCACGTGAAAAGATCCCCGAGATCTGTTTAAAAAAGTCTATAAAAGCAATCGAATGAAGAGGTGTGATCCATATTATCAGCCACGAACTCGACTGTTGTTCACTGCAGTGTCGGGGGATTTATCACCTAACTTGCGATGATTTGTTATTCGACGTCGATTCCTTTATAAGTAGGGGTGTATTCACAAGGGATTGGCTGAACCAAAGGCACCGTGAACTGATGAGGCTGTGAGAGCGGAACTGACCCGTCTAGTACTGTATAAGTGCCTACCAGACCTCACAAAAGGCTCAAAACATGTTATGTGATCATAAGATTATTAGTGCTTTTAAGCGAGGTTTATAAAAGCATTCGAGTAAAGAGGTATGACTCAAAAGACAGTTTTGTCGATTACGGAACTACTTGATTTCATACATTTCTTTTCAATTGTTTATGAGACTTCACTCAAAACTATATAATCTGATGATATAGGCTCCTCAGTTCCGTCGGTTCCTCTATACAGGGGTCATCTCCCCGCGGAAATGACTAAACTGAAACGCACCGTGCAAGTGACGAAGCTGGAATGCTGAAGCACGTGGTTAGCACTGTATAAGTGCCGTAGCAGACCTCATGAAAAGCTCAAAATATGTTAACAGATTATATATGAATTCAACTAGTCCTTTCGGCATTGGCTGATCAGCTCTATTGTGATTATGAAGCGGTTCTTTTTACACATTCTTTGGCGAATCAGTTACTTATTTTTGTTTTGGACGCCTAGTCCCAAATTTTTAGTGTGCGGATGCCAGTACCTCTAGCACGCAACCCGTTCTCTCACATGCGTCCTCCACAAAGGTCTTCGAACAATTCGCGTGTTGTTTCGATTTCTGCGCAAAGATCTTGCCTTCTGCATCAATGACGTAGAATACTGTTGAGACGAGCCTCTATGTAATTTCGGAGGTAGCCGATCTGAGACCTTCCGTAGGTCATTCGTTGATTCATTGCAAGAGGGTGTGGGGAGGGGTGAGAATCAGCACTTTGCTTTCTGATAGCCAGTATCGCTAACCACTTGGCCATCACCAACCTCTGTGATTACACTTACTTACGTAGATAGCCCATCTTCACTAATTGTGCGGTCCCAGCACGTATTCCAAATGGTATATTGGTAGTTGTGCTTATGATAATCCTTGGTTCCTGATGTAACCTTGCAAGAGTTTCTTCAGGTCTACATGATGTCGTTTCCAAGGATGGGTTTCGGCAACGGATCCTCGGCCGGGCTTCCTACTAGTTGATTCGGAGATGATGTTAGACCAAAATCAAAAGCAGAGGTAGGAAACAAAATAAACCGAGCGCCCACGGATAATGCAGAAGCCGAAATCCCACTGTGATTACAAGCCAGGAAAAAATCTGAAAGGATGGCTTAAATTCAAGAATGTTGAGTGTTACCTAAACCTTTGAACCTCATGCGGGTGTTGAATCTTGGTCCTATCCCCTCACAGGGCCTGTATTAACCACTACGCCAACAGCGCATGTTTTGCTCTCATTCTTCTATGCTTATAGATCTTGTCTCATTATAATTCTTTCCATTTAAGCGCTTTGATCGGTTATGATGTTACTAACATATACCCAATAATGTTGAGTGATCTATAAAACTTTGATGAGGAAAAATGGTGGCAGAACGGAGTCCCGGTGGTGCAATTGTTAGCATGCATCCGTGGAAAGAGTTAAGTGCGAGTTCAAGTACCGTCTGACGTTCAAAGTCTTGCACGTCACTCAAAATTATTGAATATATATTTGTCTCAGATACTCTATAATAATATAGCGCTCCATTCATAGTGTACTGCGAGCGCGCGCGAAAATTCAAATTTTTTTCAGCCTAATAGGTCGAGTGGCTTTCTGAAGTTGGTGCTTCTCATCTGTTTCTATTTCGGCGACTGTCTCGACGAGATTCAAGTCCATAGTAGGTCCCCATGAAGAAAGCAGGCCTCGTCTCGAATGCGGCTTCATCGTCAGCCGAATGCCGTCGCCAGAAAACGTCTGCCTACCGTCGAATTGTCGTCTCAGACGACTCACTCGATAGCAGCAGCGCCGTTGAAAGGTGAGAGCTTTCTGTAGCGAAGGAGCAATCAGGAACTGATCTGCTGACCTGATTTGATCTAATTTGAAGGCGATTTTGATCTTGTTAGCGAATCTAATTTGCCTTTGATGTCCTGATTAAGAGTTTATTTGAATGTCCAACTTGTATTTCTGCCAAAAAAAGTGATTTTAGTGTGGACGTCAATGCCGTTCGGGCTGATCATTCGGGAACGTCGTCAGACCTGAACGAGGTAGGGGAACTGCAGAGTTTTCTAGCAATTTTCCGGTCGATTTTTTAATTTAGTGTTTTAAACGATTGGAATTGGCGGTTTCATCATTAGTATAAAACAAGGAGTACCATCATATCTTGATTCTATTCGGTCTTGAGGTGTAAATGAAAAACCGACCTAATTCGCTCGACAGGGACTTTCAATAGGAATTTTAGTAACCATTCGAAAGCTGAGAATTCAGGATACAGCCCAACGTCGCCGGTTTTCGAAAAAGCGTTTTTGACGCTGCTACAGAAGAAGACTTCTTGCGTAACAGACGCGCTCGTTTCTTGCCGTACAGAGCTTTTTTTGGAGCTATTAGCATTAATTCGAAAACGTAATCCTTGCTGGTTTCCAACCCTGGCCTTATATCTCGAAAAGATCGTTTCTCTGCAACGCAGCAAGTGAAAGAAGTTGAATCCCCATCTGCGACCAAAGGCGTCTTTGGCTACTTCACATGCGCAGGCTGAGGCGGTCACGTGTGCTGAGGCGATGACCGATCAATCTTGGACCGCTCTGAAGACATCGCGTCAGCGGCACATGGTCGGCTCTGCCAGCGGCACGTGACTTGGCCAAAGCCTCCTTGGTCGCATATGCGAATTCAACTTATTTTACCTGCTGCGTTTCAGGTTTGCGGTCTTTTCAGGATACAAGCACATAGTTGAAATCAGCAACGATTACGCTATCGAATGATTAATAATAGTCCAAAGAAAGAGCTCCGTCCGGCGAGAAATATGCTCGTGTGCAAGCAAGTCTCCCTCCGTAATAATGTCAAAGAAGGCTTTTTCGAAAACCGCGACGTAGAGCTGTAGCTTGAAGTCTCAACTTTCGAATGGTCACCAACACTACCATTTCGAGCAAGTGAGGTCGGTTTTTCATTTATCTTCTCGTAACAAAAACAACGCATATCTCATTCGCGACCTTATGCATTGATATCGATTCATCCGGTACGAAGACAAAAATTGTAGCATGTAGTTTAAAATTCATAAATTTCGGGAGCTAGTAAACTTATCATTTGATAACAGTTGTTTATCAGCCATTGGTTTCTAACTAAATATTTATTTTTGGTTTGTGTCAATCAGTTTTTTTAGTTGTGAAATCACTGTTATCCAGTCTTAATTGGAAATTTTGTCAAGTGGAAAGGAAATCCTATCAAGAATCTATCATCACTCAATTGAAAATTTTCTCTCTTGCAACTAAATAAGATTCTGATTTTGTGGAGCTGACAAAACGTCTCTTTTTCTTTTTTCGAGCTGTGGCATTCCTCGAGTACACGAACATTGAAAATCCTAGAGATTTGGAGTTTCTTTCGGCTTTTTCTGGAAATTTTAGTCAAACAAATTCAAGGTATTTTGGACACTTTGTTGATGTCTTCACTGTGCGGATCCCAGTACTTCTAGCATTCGATTCGATGTTCGTCTTATTCTTGAACGTCGTTTAGAATACTGGTTACGCGAGTCTGCTTGCAATCTATGAATTCTTCATCTATGCCTTTAGCGCACATATGACACTGTGACGCAGTGGCACAATTGGTTCAATCCTTTCGCTAAACAAGACTCTGATCCAACCGGGGTCTTCACTCTGGTGATAGACTTCTATGAGAGCATGGAAGCATTGACCGAAGAAATGTCGTTTACGCTAGTCATCAAAAAAACTTGTCGTATCAGTAGTTGTCGAGGAGGGGCGTCGTGGTTGAGTGGTTGTGATGCTCGTCGCGACGCGCGTTCAGCCTCGCCCCACCCTCAACTCTCTCCGGCAGTCGACAAGAACACCCTATGAGACGCCACAGCCTGGTTGTCCTTCAGATTGCAAGGAGACTCGCTGAACCAGTATTCTACGACGTTCAGGAAGAAGACGAAACAACGAATTGGTTGCCAGAAGTACTGGGATCCGCAGAATAAAAGTTGTCAAGGAACCACCACGGTCGCGATGATTGGGTAGCGTACAGGTTGGAAACCCTATGTTTATGGCACCCCACAGCCACGCTGACCTAATGTTTGACCCCTTGTAATGAAGTGGTGGTCTGGCACGGTCAATAGACTTCACATGCAAGCAACCATTGTCTAGGGTTGACACAGCACACAATTATACAATACTCGTTCTCCTGTTTTTCATGTTCTGTGATTGTCAATAAATTGGAAAAGTAGGAACTACGACGGTGATCTCCAGAAAAGAACAATGATTTATTTATCATTCAGCAGCTTGGCTCTTATTATCCACCGAGATCCTAAAGAATTTTGCCTAGTCATTTTGTGTGATATTATTAAGTGCATTCAAAGCTGAAGGCCTTGTAAACTGACTAACTTCTTGTAGAAAGGAGCTAGAAGTTATGTCAGTTTTCGAGCCTCGGCTTCAAATGCTCGAAAGTAATATCATGTAAAGTGTCGGGGTAAAAATTAGGATCTCGTTATGTCTATAAGAGCCGAGCTACTGATATAACCTGCATGTAAGAGCCATTATCGAAACGATAATGGTAAGTAATCTGCCATTGATTTCTGAAAATCATCGCTGTGCTCTGTACTGTTCCAGTTGGTTTATGGTGGTCCCAGAACATGAAAAATGTGATAATGAGTACTGTATAGGTATTCTCTGAAGGTTCACTTGATCTGAGAGTAAATGACAGATAGCGGATGTCATAGTGTTCTCAGTAACTTCCATTGAAGAAGAGGGTTTGCAGAGCGGTGGCTTCAATAGTTTTGTGGTAGCACTCGCTCCTTACAGCTTTGGACATATAGTTATAGCATCATAACTCTCCTATTGAATTAGTTAACCAAGCAATTCTTGTAGATTACAACCTTCTGTGACGACCTGTTGGTCTGTACGTCATCACTGATAAGACTGTTTTCCATAGAGTAATGGACTTTTTTGGGATACAAATGTTTTCCTGCACAATTGAACCGAATTAGCAGCCCAAGCACCTCTCCCGGCTCCTAGAGTGGACGTTGGAATTTTCCTATCGATTGACTCGGTTTTTCAAAACTTTCTCTTAGATATTCTATGTTTAACTGCTTTTTCGCAGTGTTATAATGTTTCGAATACTTCTAAAAGAACTGGGTAATGAGCAAAAATTCGACCTCACACTGGAATTAAATCCGCCTTTAATCCATACGGATGAAACATAGTATCTACTCCAACGTCCTTTCTTGTCATATTTCTATACCGAACGCAAGATTCGCCTTATCTAAACAGAAACTATTCAGAATTAGGCTTAACAAGACTCATATTATGACTAGTAAACGATTATACGACGAGAAGACTTCGGAAAAGCTCGGTATAGATCAAATGCGGGTTCAATTCCCACTTGAGATCGAAATTTTGCTAACCACTCAATTCTCGCTGTGCTTTCTGTGCAAGTTTTTTTTTCGTCCGCTAAATGTTTTTGATGAGAATTTATTTACAGAGCATTCTCGATGACGATGAAACGAAGAGTTCTGGCGATGTTCACGGCACGGATTCTTTCATTGTATCCGACAATGAGTTTCTTACTGGTAGCTTCTTTATCTTTGCCGTACGTACTATCGAAAAAAACCTGCTAAAAAGTCATTGAAGGTGTTGTCCCTTTGATCAGATTCTTTGCAATTTTTCTTAAATTATCACTTTAATTAACCTGTATTCCCTTTTTTCAAATGTGCTGGTCCCAGTACTGCTAGCATTCGATTCTCTCCTCGCTTGTTTGATGATTTTATGTTATTCACGAATAGAATGCTAGTCAAGCACGTCTCCTTGTATTCTCGAAGAAAGCCAGGCTAAAGCGTCCTCTAGGACGTTCGTTAACCGATTGCCGGCGAGTGTTGGAAAGGGGAGGTGGTTCAGTCCCACGTCGAGCATCGCTAGGCACTCGGCAACCGGGCTCCCCATTTGTAAACTACGTTCATTTGAGTAATTTCACTTATCTTTCTAATCTAGATGATGCCTCGTTTCTGTCTGTCTCGTTCGTCGGAGGCCGAATTGTCGCCTGCAAATATATCATCTACTAGAAGAGCCCAACCACCTCGCCGTGCCAAGGTTATCAGTCCAAATTTTTTAAAGTCTTGGTGGGGTGTGCGATTTGGGAACAGATTTTTCAGGTCGAAACAGGTGAAGAGTTATTCAATCGAGTCCATGAAGCAGATTTTTCTACATCGGAAAGTAATTTGGGGTGAGAAGGCTTATCAAATTTCATAGTAAGGTCCCTTGACTATATGGTTTGATTTTCTTCAGAAGTCAAACACAGTGAAAGGCTGCAGCATCGTGAAAGTAGTACTCGAGAGGTTTTTATCAATCGAGATACTCTACGAGTAAAATCAAGTCCAAGCTCAGTTCAAGAGGTGAGCAATGAGTATTTAGCGCCACATAGATTTGCTGTGCTTGCTTGCACTCTCCAATTCCTTTGGCTTTTGTTTCTGAAATTTAACGCTTCATTATTCGTTCGAAACAGTTAAATACTTTTGTACTCAGATTTTTGTATTTTATCTCGCTAATGGCAGTGCTACTAGAGCCATTTCTGCTCGGTCCCCAGACTAGCTTAGTTCAAAGTGATTAATCATCGGGAACGAGTCGAACTCATGCTTATTACCGAGATTGAGCAGTATATTTTGATTGCTATTGTTATTTACAGTTCTATTATATATATTGCTATGAAAGGAGCATACACAGAGGCTGTTTTCTCAGAGTAGTTAAAGTTTATCCGCTCGAGCCCACTTCCATCCCCATTGACAGTGCAAACTGCAAGAGCATTCGAACCCGCTACCCCAGTATTCTCGTAATTGGATTTGAAGACGAATAGCAGTGTTATGACCTTACAGTTCTCAATTAAAGGATGCTGAGTGATGTGCAAGGTTTTCAACTCCAGCAGGGAGATGAACGCGTTTCACCTCTACCGGTGATCCACTATGTTTTTGTACTATCTTGGCTGTTGATATGGCCGAAGAGTAGGTTAATTATACAGTGCACTGTAGAACAAATTCTAGACGCTAGTGTTCTATTCTATGCGAAGCACACATAGCCGATCAGTCGATGTCTATGGTTCGGTCCTTCGCTCATGCTCATCAACCCTTCCATCCTTCCGGGGGTCGGTGAAATGGTGCACATTTTCTTAGAATCAAACGCCTGTTCAAAGCCTAAATCCCGCCAATCTCAAAACATGTCTGTTTTCTGAATAGCCTTTCTTTTTGCGTTGTAGTAGCAAAAGTAATGTTATGTTTCACCCTTGGTTTGCTTTGTTTGCTCAGCTGAAGTCTGTGGACGACTTTCCGCTGGCCTTCAATGATTATTCGATAGCTTATTTTCAATTCTGAGTCCAACATTGGTTTTTCTAGAAGGTTCTCATAGGAAATCTTATAGTAGGTTCCAAGATCAACTGATCTTCAATAACTACTTGTTTTTCTTCTGACCTCAATATGAGGTTTTGAAAATATTAGATGGTTCATTTCCGCTTGCTTGCACAGCTTTCTAAGCTTATCCCTTTCGTTTGAACAAGAATTTTCATAAAGGGTAAAGGATAAAGGGCAAAGGTCTCGGCGTTGATCAATCCTTGAAGGATGCGCCATGCATCCGTCTTCAATTTTTAACTTCGTTCGAGGTGATTGAATGCATATCTGGCGTTTACAATGACTCAAGGTGGCCTCCCGTTGTGGCGAGTCAGTGCTGCTTAGCCTCCCAAACAAGTCTGGGACCACTGCCATAAACAGTTTAACGACGCCGGAGGGATGGACGGCTTGTTTAGCCATGAGCACAAGATCGAACCATCGACCGCAGAGCACCTCTAACCACTGCGCCACATGCGCTCCTTTTCATAAAAGTGTCAGTAATCATTGGAAAGCTTAATTCTCTGGGTAGCGCCATGCGTAGCTACTTTTTTGAAAAGAATCTTTCATAACGCTATGAAAACTCAGGGTAAAATTATGCTTCACATCGGTCGCGCAATTCAACTACTCCTTCTCTAGAAGAACGAAAAGCACATGAACGTGTAAAGAAAATTTTTTGGTATCAGAGTCAGACGTTTAATTTGGAGTTTCTTCCAAAGCAAAGAAACAATTTTTAATCAAATAACAGAATTCGCAACTTCACATAGGTGCCATCGATTGATAGTCGCAGCGATCCCCCTCACCTGCACTCTTCCCCTGACCCACCGCAGCCCGTGAATTGGCCAAGAAACGCATATCCGCATAGGTGAATCAATCTTATTTCCCCTGCTACACTGCAGAGAAGCGATCTTTCCAGAAAATAAGAACAGCGTTGGAATTGTCAAATCTTACGCCATCAAATAATCAATAATAGTCATAGAAAGAGCTCTGTATTGCGAAAAATATGCGTATGTGAAACACAGTTGTTTTCCTTTCACTGAAGCGTTATAGATGGGTCTTTTCGGAAATTGAGCATGTACAGCATTAGGCAGAGATCTATGCTTTCGAGTGATTACAACCACTCTTTATGAACGGTTCGTGTCCACCGAAAGGGATAGGTGTGGAAATCTGTGCTACCACACAGGAAAGTGTTTATTATTTATCCAAACAGCTGATATTTTAGGCGCTTTACCTTCTTCAGAACCTGGAGAGATCAGGTCGCCCAACTCGGTCGGCCAAACACCTCAAGCAGTTAACGAAAAAATCGCCTGACCTAAATTTCAATCGCATCATTCTCAAAAATTAACATCATACATACTCATCGCTCTTCATTAGTCTTCACTGGGTTGTTCAAGTGGAGACCACCGGGCAAACATCACATAAATTCGCAATGTACCTCCCCTCTGCAATCGCTTTCCGGTAATCTTCACATGAAGAGCTCAGTGGTAGGCTTGTAAAATTCCGGACAACCTGGTTTTCCCAGGCTCAGAAGAGGCGGGACCGCCGAAAAGTCGTCTATTCTATAAAAATCTCGTGTTAAGCTTAGTAAGAAAAAACGGAATTTTCATGAAACGTTGTAAAAGCGAAAAAAAGTAATGTTTCACTTCTGCAGTTTTCTTCGTATTTAAGAGTTATCTATGCACGAACAGCATATGACTGTGTAAAGAAAATCATGGAGTACCAGATTAACACAAAACTTTTCAGTTTTTTTTCTTCAATATAGACAAGAACCACAACTAAACAACGAAAGTCACGCGCCACTTGCGAGTCGCGCTGTGCGATCGACCAGCTGCCGTCCCAAAGGGTTAATCATTCCAGAGAGGACGATCAATGTAGAGGCGACTATGTGACAGTGTGGTCACCGAAACAAAGGCCAACTTGAAGCAATCCACAGCAAAGCCACCAACGGTTATGAGTGCAAAATAGATTTTCTAAACTTATTTTCATTCCACCAAACCCATTACGTAACTCAGCATTTCTTGGATTGGATCGTTTCCTTACATCCATTATCTACGGAGATCTTCCAACTTTTTTGCATGTGTGTTCTGCTGCTGGTTGAGAACTTACCTTTTCGTCGTGACGTTGTTAAGTGTGTTGTTTGACTTAACTTATCCCTGGAGTTTGAGAAATTCAGGCTGAAGAGATTCCGTTTGAGTTGCAGAGTGAGATTCTCCCATACATATTCGGTATCTAACCGATGAGTGATGAGTGACATGATGAGCCTGAGACGTGGCCCAACCAGGATGTGCTCGTGGTGGTCGGTCAAGACTAGAACTGCACTGCTTACGATATACGCTAGCTTTTACTTAACATATTATAGTAGCTATCAAGTAGTGCGTATTACTAGCTGAGCTGAAATTCATTGTGATTGATTGTAGCTGTTCTCTAGGAATGCCAGGAGAAGCAGTCTCAAAGACTAGTTGATTCTGAGGAGAGTGATGTGGATACGGACGAGCGCTTTGAAATCTGTAAGGTCGATGATCCATTCAGAAATATTTTCTTACATTTCAACTTATTTGATCTGTGTTTTTGAAATCAGATTTGAAAAAATTACGAGATAGCTTGGATACAAAGAACAAGCGATCTGCCTGTGAGCAAATTCCGCTGAGTAGGTACGTCTCTTTAATATTGATGATCTTGTGTTTATATGTTTGCTATAGACGATTAGTTTTGAACCATTTTCCACAACCGACTATTCATCGGTCGTTATATGAAAATCGAGAAAACTTATCTTGATTAGGTGACGCGAGGTTGATGAATTAGTCGTAGAAATTCGGCTGACGTTTCGGCGACCCGCCTTCTTCAGAGCCTGGGCGTATGTAGTATTAGTCTATTTGAGTGATTCGGATAGTCTTATTTATATGCTGCCTAGGTCAGGTTAGAAGATCAAACGAAAAAAGGCGCGAGATCTCGTTTGATGGTGACGCACTCGTCCTTCCGGTTCATTTCGGGATTTTGGGTGTTTATCCAAAATGCCTCAAGAGTTTTGTGCGTGGATGTTTTTGATTCCTGCGCTACGATTGTGACAGTCACATCAAAATCCTTGTTCTTGTGTTTTTATACCCTACGTAAACCTAAAGGTTTGGTTTTATCTATTTAAAATAGATATTTTTCTATTAAAATATATAGATATTTTTATTAAAATAGATATTTTGAATAAATATAACCAAACCTTTAGGTTTACATAGGGCATAAATACACAAGAACAAGGATTTTGATGTGACTGTCACAATCCTAGCGCAGGAATCAAAAACATCCACGCGCAAGACTCTTGAGGCATTTTGGATAAACGGTCAAAATCCCGAAATGAACCGGAAAGGACGAGTGCGTCACCATCACACGAGATCTCGCGCCTTTTCTTCGCTTGATCTTTAACTTGACCTAGGCGGCCCATAAATAAGATCTTCCGAATCATTAAAATAGACTAGTACTACGTACGACCAGGCTCTGAAGAAGGCGGGTCGCCGAAACGTCAGCCGAACTTCTTCGACTAATTTACCAACCTCGCGTCAGCTAATCAAGATAAGTTTTCTCGATTTTCGTATAACAACTAATCATGCCAAGGTCTATAGAAAGTCGAACTTTTAAATTATCTATTGATCTTAGCGTAGAAAGAAGAACTCAGCGTCCTTTTTTTTTTTTGTTGAACAGGAGCAAGGCTTTTGTTAGTGTTATTCCTCGGATACAATGCAATACAGAATACCATTCAATTTAGTGAAATAGTGACTGACGTTTCGAAAGTATCGCCTTCTTCAAAATCTGGAATGGTCGAGTTCATTCGCGATCTGGTAGAAATACTTTCGTAACTCAGTGGAAATATTTTACAGATCAAAAGAAATTATCTTTACCGGATACGAAGTATTTGACCGAGTAGTTCGCGGATCAACTTGACGATTCGGGCTGTGAAGAATGCGATACTGCCGAAACGTTAGCTTTTGTCTCATCAAATAGAATGGTATTCTATATTGAATTGTACTCAATGAATCTTTCTACTTACATCAACCTCTTTGCTGCTCAACAAAAGTAACGCTGACTAGTAATGTGTTCACAGTTTTAGTTTCATCGTGAGCGATAGCGATGTTTCATCTCCTTCGTCGGTTTGCGAGAGTGAAGCGAGTGATGTGTCTTGGTCTCCCGATGATGAATGCGATGAGGAAAGTAGCAAAGAGCAAGGTACAATTCTTTTAACGGTCATTATTGAAATCTTTTCCTGTTCAGTCGACTTCGCTGTCGTGTATTTCTAGATGAGCTTTCTCCAGACAATTTGATAAGCTCTGTCAAGCATTCGTTAGGTCGTTCATCTCTGTTATCGAGAAAGACAAAAGTAAGTTCATCAGGAGTCAAAACTTATAGTTTGGTGGGAGCGACCCTGTATCTGATGATTTTGGTTTGTTTTTTTTTTTCAGGAAATAGATCAAGACGAGCACTTTCTTATCTCGTTATCCCCTGAGTATGTTGGCAAAAGGCATCCGGATGCTGAAATTTATCTGAAGAAAGGAATTAAGAAGAAAAACGTTAGAAACGAGCTCACTAAACGTCTTTTCGACATATTTCGCATCCAGTGTTTCAATGAGGAGGTCGGGTTGTATCAACTTGCAAAGTTTTGGTACTTTTTAGCTGACAATTTACCTGACGAGAACTCAATCGGAGCAGTAGTTATATCAATATAAGATCGAGATAGGGTCTTTTGAGAAGCTACTGGGTTGTTTCCATAATTGCTTTCGCATCAATGTTTTATCCAGTTTTACATTTTACTATTACAAATCAGCTAAAAATCAAAAAGGTGTGGTATGTTGGGGAATGTTCTAGTAGCTTGGGCAGACACTTGCATGGGCCCATAGCGCACCATCGCTCGCCATTCAATTGAAATGGGTTGCCACAAAGTGATGTCTTGCTGGACACCTCTTTCATTGACCGACTACCTCACATTGCAAAATCGGCTCGGGAAAATGTGGAGAAACTGAGCTAGACCACGGTACCACATCCAACGTGTAGCCCTGATATTTCTCCAGAGAATTGTCATCTGTTCCGCACCCTTGAGCAGCCTATCGGGAGAAAAAACTTAAAGACTACAACAAGCTTTAAAGTAACCTCATCAACTCATTTGATTACCAGCCTCGTACTTTTTGGAAAGAAGGCATCTAATCTTTGCCCAGCAAATGGATGCATATAATTGACCATAATGGTAATCATATTGCTTATTAACTGGTTTCTTCAAACAAGTAACTATTTAATTGACAAACGTGTCGAAATATGGAAGAAATTTTGGGACAATTCAGTAGCATCTCTGTAGTCCATTGAGACTAGATTTCAAATATAAGCATCTGTTGCTAAGCTCCCGGAACTCTTCACTATCAAGTGGAATCCTCGCCTGCGTAAAACTGCTGGTTTATGTCGAAATAATAGCGACCGGACAAGTTGGATAGAATTGTCGCCAAAGGTCTGCAGCACTCCTGGTAGGGCATTACCGTTGTTAAACTTCGACGGCAAGCTCTGTTTCTTTCTTTTTGCTTGTTTCGATACATTCGAGGTAGATCGAATTCGTGATACGCTTGTTCATGAGATGTGCCACGCTGCTGTGTGGATAGTCGATGGTGTAACGAAAGAGGGTCATGGTCCGATATGGAAGAAATGGTGGGTATCGAATATGAGTCTAAGGGTAGTAAAAAGTCATCATTTCCTAGTTCCGATTAATCATTATTCTTAGCACTTTCAACAATTCAGCTTCTGTTTAACAGTGGGAAAGTCTTCATAAACTTCATGTTAATATTTGCGTATTTCTGATCAGTGGGAACACCAAGTTACTGACAAACTTGAGAAAATGAACACTGAAATACAGATTGGAAACCGACTTTCCTTCACCTCGGCATTACCATTCAACATCAGCTTTCTTATATTTCATCGCGTACCACAAACTTATTGAATGATACTTTTTTGCCCAACGTTAAACGACTTAGTTTTCTTCCAAGCCCATGAGTTGAGTCGGATCACTCACACTCATTCGTCCTCGTTGTAGCCTTCGTCTTCGTTGTGATTCGAGTCGCATCTTCTTCGGTGGAACTTGATTGAAGAACCTAACCAAAGAAGATTCACTCGAGTCACAACGAAGATAAGACCACAACGAGGACGAGCGACTATGAGTGATCGATTTGAACCATCGGCTCTGAAAAAGACAAAGTCGTGGGAACGATTGTCGAACGAGTTTTATTCATCAACCTCGTGGTATGTGCTCAATCATAAATGAAACTATTGATGAATACAGTATAAGGTTATTTTAAACCAATTAGATTTGAGGAATTTGTTGTAATTACTGATTATCTCGTTTAAGGTGAACTTGTTTTACTAGGGCTTCCCGTTGCATGCAAAGATTTCGATCTCTTCCTATCATTGCTCGATGCCATGACTATGAAATAGAAGCGAAATTCATATACGAGTGTGGAGGTTGTGGACAAAAGTAAGTGGCAATACACCGTTCACTTTCTAACTTTCATTCATTGTGATTCTTTGTTGTCACCTTTCATCTTTAATATGAAATAATATGCGATCTGTCAAGAGTTATTGTGGCCACAGTATAGAATAAGCTGTCCGTGTGGCCCAGTGATTAGGGCTGCCCTGCGATATACATGTGGTCATTGGATCTACTCAGTGCCCATGCCTTTCAAACCTTCCGTTCCTCCATGATCTGCAGATTGATACTAAACTTAGGAGGATCTAGGAGGATAGTAGCATTGAGTTGATATATTGATACGTCAGAACAAGTGATTGTGTAGGTCAGATTAGGCGCTCGAAAACTGTTAACGGTGCTCATTGAGGTCGAATATATGTTGTGCCCTTCAGGGGTTCATCAACGTGGAAATACAGATCTTTTACTCTTTCGTAATATATACGCTAGACAAGTTTCCTCAATCATCTCGTCGACAATCTCGCTTTTTGAGTCTAAAATCGTATTGATTGCGTGTGGTAGATTCCAACCTCTTATAAAGCTCTGAGAGGAATTGCATCGATTACAGAGTAAAGCGTCATACGAAATCGCTGGATATCAGTCGAAAGATATGCGCTATTTGCAAGTGTTCGTTCACTCTTACAACTCCTTCACATGCGAGAACTCCTTCGGAGTCTGGACTCGGACAGAACCCCTTTGCGAAATTTGTCAAAGAAAACTACTCGAAGTACAAAAAGCCCGGAATGAAGCACGGCGAAGTGAGGTCATCGTATTTTGTTTTAGTCTCTTAATCTTTCCCTAATGTGACTGAAACCGTTTTTTAGAAATTTACATGAGAATATCTTGGTTTAACTCATATTATGCGTTCAGGTTATGCGAACCTTATCACAGCTCTATAAGGCTGACGCTTCGATTGAGAGCATTGAAAATGCCGATCCTGGACATGAACTCGATATCAGTGTGCTTTCTATAAACGATTAGCTTCTTTATTGATCTTGGTTATCGTCATGATCATATTTTGCTTAACTAAAAGTTATGTATACAATACATCTTCTAGATCTCGTACTACATGAGATTGGCTACATGTTAATGTAACTTCACAATCGGTTGTCAATAAAAACCTCATACAGATATTTTGGTACATAAAGCCATTTCAATTACAATTTAAAAATGTGTCGCGAAGTGCTATCATCCTTTACTGTGACATTCTTGGAAGATAACCTGCCCATGGTGTTGCTACTTGAATAGCCGCCCTGAGAAGAGTTTAGTTAGGTAGGCATCGCATCGAAGAGCCGGAAAGCGCTTAAGAGCAGCATAACGAGCCAGTGAAAAGAGAGTAGGCACTTCTCTGAAATCTGTTGTAATTAGCTGTTTCTGTCTTTGATCCTTTCTCCGGAAGGGAAACTCACCGGAATCTAATATTGATCATCTTCGGAGTTCCGTTGATTTCGGTCTCAAGTATCAAAAGAGCACTACCATCTGCGCAGACATCCATGGTGACCTCATACTCGTGGTTCTCCACTTCGGTAATGAAGTACCAGCTGTGATTCGTTTTCTTTGTAATGTAAATTCACAGTCAGACGTAATTATTCTATGTGGAAAACTAAAGCTGTAATAGCTGAAGAGCAGTGCAAAATAAAGATCCCATCGAAACACCGCTACTTTCATCCTCACGAAATGCTTACCCGTCATTTTCGAGCCTCCAGAGGTTTAGAGTTGCTATCTGAGTGCTATTCCTGGTAATAACCCATGTATGGCCTGGTCGGTGAAACACTCCCAACATAAGAACAGTCGTTACGCCACTCGGTTTACACAAAGAAGGCTCAAATTGAAACCGTGGTGGACACGAGAAAATCTAGAAATATTGTTTGGAGTCTGCGTAACGTCGTAAGAAGCCAAGACATGGGTACCTCTTTTTTAATAATATCTATAGCAAACAGATTTCCGTTGAAGCTCCGATCTTCCTCGGAGTTCTGGAGTGGCTCACTCTCGAAGCAGTATATAATGTCACCTTCCCTCCAAGGATCCGTATAGAGGAAAAATGGCTCGCCCTCGTAGGCGATCTCTGTATTTAATGTTTGTTGGAATGAAGTTGAATAACTGATACAACTTAAGTGAAATGATATTCAATTGAGACGGCACTATAAATGAACTATTTTTCTTCATAAACGAAGAGCTACAACAATCTAGATGGTTGGAGGTAGACCTAAAGAATCGGAATGTACTACACTGCTCTACTCTACGCATTGGCGACGGTATCCAGGTGGTGCAAGCGCGACGAGCCGCATAATTTGCAGCCCTCGGGTTGTGAGTCACATATGACTCATGCAGGCCAAAGCAAATGAGTAGTTGATCTCACCGCTCCTGCTCTGGTTTGGCTCTGTTGTCCATCTTACATATACTGTTCGCCTGTCAATCTACGTATTTTTTTATGTTCTTATATATTGCTCGTAGGAGCGCATGTGGCGCAGTGGTTAGAGGTGCTCTGCGTCGCACACGAGGTCAATGGTGCGATCTCGCGCTCATGGCTCACCAAGCCGTCCATCCCTCCGGGGTCGGTAAATTGGTACCAGGCAGGTCTCAGACTTGTCTGGGAGGATAAGCAGCAATGACTCGGTTCAGCGGGAGGCCACCGCGAGTCATTGTAAAGGCCAGATATGCATTCAATCACCTCAAACGAAGTTAAAAATTGAATCGAATGCATGGCGCATCCCTCAGGGATTGATCAACGCCGAGAGCTTTATCCTTTATCCTTTTTTATATATTGTTCGTACACGTTGAAAGAATATTCTGAGCCTTTCAGTGGGTCTGGTATGGCAACTCTATTGGTAGACGTACGTTTCGATGTTCTCGCACACTTCATCCGTAGCACATGCCTTTCGTTCATCTCTACAAGCAAGTGCAGCGGCGCCGAAGATTATCACTGCACGTCAAGTGAAAGGATACTTGATTTTGCCGTCTACTGTTATTTTAGTCGATTGCTCACGACTGGTAAAAACACATGCAGTGAATATCCTCCTAATCGACTGTTTTGAGACCTCGTTTAGAATTCAATATAATCCGAGCTATATGCGTTTTTACCAGCCGTGAGCAATCAGCTGAAGATCATCCTAGACCGCCACATCGTGATCTTTTCACCTGATGAGCAGTGATACATCTATGGCGCTCCCACTCTTAGTTGTAGGGGTGAACCGAAGGGACGAGGTACAGATGAGGTGTACAGATACACCAAAATGTATGTCTAGCACGAAGGATGCCATAGCAAACCTCTGAAAATGTTAAAACATTCCACTAGTGTATCTCTTAATTATTATTTTAGCCAGCATATCAAGTGGTTTGTTATGGGCTCTAGTACAGCCCGATACACGTGTTTCGCCCTTGCAGTCTCGTCAGTTGGGCAGGCCCTTCGTCTTCAGCAAATCCTCTCGGGGACCCATATATCGCCCTGTAAAGAGTAGACGACGACGAACGATTTACACAATCGGCGTCAAGTGAAAAATCACTAGATCGGCAATCTTCGACACTCGATTGCTCTTGGCCGGAATTTTTGGAATAGTATACCGTTCATTTCGAGTTTTTCTTAAGGCCACGCTCAAAATTAAATATATCCCAATAATTATTATTTGAGCAAACATGCCATGTGGTCTGTTAATGGGCTCTTGTACAGCCCGATGCTTGTGCTTCGGCCTTGCAGCCTCGCCAGTCGGGCAGGCCCTTCGTTTTGATCGTTCTTACACTCTATTAGATTATACTGAATTATAAGCGAGGTCTCAGAATGATTCGATTAGGAAGATATTGTTGCTTACTTCATAGACTATTCGAATCATTTGTGTTATGAAAAGACTCGCCTAGCATACAAGATAGGCGAGAAGGCAGTGAGCTGCATATGTTTTGTGCCGGCTAATTTGCTTTGAAGCAGGCAGATCAGATATGACTCGTAGCGGACATCGTAATTTTCGAAGTGGATATGGTAGCCTTCGGAGAGATTTGCATAATAATGAGGTCATAAGTGAGGGAAATCTTTTCAGGAACTGGAATTGTGGTTAAGATATGTACCACTAGGATGCACTTCGGAAAGTGCACAAGATCGTAATGTTTTCAATCTGAAATAGCCCATGGGATGTCAGGTGGAAGGCCACTTCAAGCTAGATTCAATGAATGTATTGAAAAGCTACCAGAAACGAAGACCTCAATGGCCTCTCTTCTCCACTCAAGCTCCAATATTCGGATACCAAATCGCCAACACGCTAATATTGTTAGACCTCTTTCGTACCTGAAATCACACTGAAGTAATTACTCATATTAGATTATTGAATCTCATTGCGCCTCTAAAAAGATGCATTGCTTGTGAGATCTCCTATAGCGTGAAGGTTATTCTGCCAGTCTTTTCGTCACTGGTATCATTCTTTTGCGCCTAGAAACTCAAAGATCATCATTCTAGTCACCTCATGCACCTATATTCGTCCAATTCTTCTTCCTGATGTCGTTCTTCGATTATAGGAACTCGACTCAGCATCATAACTTGCTTTCCCTTATGGTTTATATGCGCACACAATACCTAAAAACCGAATAAACACTGCTCATTTATGGATCAATGATGTGACTGCGCTTATTTCTAAATTAGGCATGCCAATAAAATCTATATAGAGGCATTTCTAGAAGAATAATAAAACACACCGATATGTCATCTTCTGTCTCAACGATGACGGCGGCTTCATTCTCACTCAATTCGTAGAACTCACAAAGCTCTTCTTCTTCCCACGAATACACTTTATATTCACTTAAATCGAATAAAAAAAAACCAGAATGTGTGAAGCAGTCACAATGACGCAGAATGCAACAATCATTTGAGATTAAAGGATAAAAAGAATAAAGTTCTCGGCGTTTGATCAATCGTTGAGGAATGCGTCATGCATTCGTATTCAATTTTAAACTTCGTCTGACTTAATTTGATGCTTATCTAGCCTTTACAACTCGTCGTGTCCGCTCGTTGTATGGAATCAGTGTTGATTATCATCCCAGACAAGTTTGTGACCAATGCGATAGCAATTTACCGCCCCGCAGGGATGGATAACTTGCTGAGTCATGAGCGCGCGATTGAACCATCGACCTTGTGTGCGGCGCAAAGCACCTCCAACCGCTGCTCAACATTGTCGAACTAATAGATGGTTTGAAAAGTCCGAGCCGTACTGGTTTCTTAATATGATTTTTGCAATGGAAATGCACATAATTTTTGTGTCGTTCAATTGCTGATTTTCTTGCGGACATCTTGATATCCAACTTGCCTATATTTGCTTTAAGATGGAGCTGTCTTGGGAACAAATTCGCTAGCTACTCATGCACAAATGGTGCGTAAGGGAAAATACTTGTGAGCGGCGCGTAAGATTAATGGACTTGAGGCGATGATACGGTTGTGGAAAGGACGGCCAGGATGTGCTTCACGAAATTTGAAACGGAAGAAAACAGTCTGGAGAATCAGTCGCGTGCGGACTGTCCACAGCAAGTTGAACGTCAAGCTATCCTTGAGATGATCGAAGAAAAGCTCTCAATGACATGCCGAATGCTTGCCGAAGAGTGCTACTGTCTTTTGATTGTTGACCTCTTATTCGAAAAGTGGCGGGAAGATGTTGAGGTCGATCGAGAACACTTTAAAATTAATAATTCTATTTTTGTCCCGAACAAAGCGTTGCAAGAAATGCTATTAAGAAACCGCAATAGTACATACTTTTTACACAACCTATTATCATTTCTCTGCTGATTAAGCCACTAGCATGAGCTCTATAATAAAAACTTCATCCAGCTAATTTCGACGTCTTCATGCCGATAATTCGAGTCGTTCTCCATAGTTGATCGTCCTCGTTATGGTCTTGGTTTTCGTTCTCGATCGAGGCGAATCTTTCTCAGAGAAAATTACTCAAATAAAGAACTTCACTCGGCAATGCCCTTACACCCTCGACTCGAATCATCGGCTCTGAAGAAGACGAAGACGTCAAACGTAAACCTGATAAGATTTTTATTGTCATCCACATGCTACAGACTTAATCATCAGAGAAATGATCGTTTGATTGGTACTGGCGAGGTTAGAGAAAACTTCGTGTTCAAATCAATTAATCGTTCAACAACCATATGTACATATTTCGGTCTACACGGTACATTAATAATGGCTATTCAAAACCACTTTTTCAGTTGCTTCTGCTTTTCTTAGGACTCTTTTCCCAATTCGTGAACCAAACAATACAACGACGATCACAAGATAATATTTACCGCTTCAAAACTGTTAACCAATTACTGAATAAATAATTAGATAGAATGTTATGAGCTTTCATGAGGTTTCATGTATATCTAAGCGAATTGAGTAGTGGGCAAAATTACGGTCTCAGGCGGGAGTCGAACACGCTGTTCATCCATATCGGAGACACGTGCTACCACTACACCACCGAGGCACATTTTCATGAGGTGTGTTGGAAGTATCGCTAGTTATATATGCACGTTTCGGCGTTTCGCACGCCTCATCAGTATCTCATGTACTGCTTCTCACTTTTGCTAATAACATTAGCAATCGGCGCCGAAGAAGTATTACTCGATGTCAAGTGAACGTTGTGATTGCTTGGTGGTTAACATACCTGTTGTTACCGGTCCAGAGATCATATACGGTCAGCACATTTTCTTTCTTTCGAGGAATGATTGTTTTCTCCTGGACGAAATACACATAGCGCGAGTTACCGACCGATATTGCTTGGGTTTCTACGACTCCATAGTCTGAATACGAAGTTGTGTGCAAAAAAAGTACTAATTCCATGAATAAATCAAAGCTGTGACTATATCCCTAATTTCCTGTGGTCAAGTCCATCCTTGTGAAACCTCTGTTATATGACAATAAACATGATGAAATACTTTGGCTGAAATTTAGGTGCTTATTAGTTGTAAATCACCAAATAGTTAGACACTCACCGTGATTGTATTCTGGGATTCGAATTTTATCGTCGAAGGGAAAAATCTGATGCTTTGACATGAAGAAGTAGGTGAAACAGTGTTCTGAAAGAAACAGGAAGAAAGTAGGTATTACAAATGGACAATGTGGACGTGACAATCGACGCCTCGACTACGCTCAGATTATTGCGAAATCCCCAAAAGCATGACCTCAGGTCACATTCCCGTCTTCAGTAACTCATCTAGGTGAAATGGGTTTTTTTTCGGTAGAAGAGAGGAGTGACTATTGATTGAGAATCTTTTTTACGACAGAACAGAGATTTAGAACGAAAAAATTCACTGAGAACTTTCAAATTGTAAGTGGTCTTGTTACCGTAGTAGTTATACGGTAATTGATCGCCATGTCCAAAGTAGTTCTCCACTTTCTATCAAAAGTCATAGGGTTAACCTGAAATCAGTAGGTAAGAAAGTTCATGATTCTTTTTCAAGAATTCTCTTAGAAATTCACTGAGGACCTATCAATAATAAGTGGTCTTGTAACCGTAGTAGTTTTACGGTATTTGATCATCATGTCCAAAGTAGTTCTCAACTTTCTATCAAAAGTCTTAGGAATTATAGTATTTCTACTGCTTATTTCGCAGTGTTATGATGTTACTTATATAACTTAGAGCATTGAGTGGTGAGCAAAAAGACGGCCTCAGGCGGGAATCGAACCCGCATTTTCGTTTTCGAAGGCGGGTTCGATTCCCGCCTGAGGCCGTCTTTTTGCTCACCACTCAATTCTCTAAGTTATAAAAGTCTTAGGGTTAGATTGAAATCAGTAGGTAAGAAAGTTCATATTTCTTTTTCGAAAATTCTCCTAGAAATCAGAAATATGTGGCAGGGTTTTGGAGGGCTTTGACAAGCTATGTACGGATTTTTCAACTACATTTTTCACACGGTGACCGTCACCTTTGGAAAACATTATTTTCGAAATGCTTTTGGAACTCTGTACTTGCCGAGAGCTTTTTTATTTTTGTTTTGAACAAATTGTATCTTCTTAAACAGAAGAAAATCATGGATCCACCACGGAACGAGGGTATCATGGTGACGTAAAACTGGGAAGGAGTCACTTTGGACCCAACCCAAGTTGCTGTTTATTCCACCTCCCCATGCAAATCCCGCTTTTTGTTCATAACCAGCGATTCCTTGCTTTTCTGAATTGATGGGTTTCCATGAAAAAAAATATCGATGTGTGCAGAAATTTAGAAGAACTCAATTTCATTTCAATCTCCTATTGCAATTTCCCCACCTTCTACCTCCTACGCATACGCCTTTACTTTGATGATTTCGATATAAATTAATATGGCAATTAATCCATAGGGTTCAACTACTCAGTTCAATTAGCTATCTATATATCTGTTTACTGTATCACATGGATGCAGTATTTGACTTCTTGGATCAATTTCTTAGAAAACATCAGGAGGAATTCGAGAACCATCAGCTTACCATTTCATACAAGTACTACAGAGACGTAAAGTATCAGTTCAACGGAGTAAAAATGATAAAGTTAATCAGTCTAAATTCTTTCTATTTTGACTGCCACTTGCAGTGGTATAATGTTCAAAGTATACCCAATATATGGAGTGCTGTGCAAAAACGTTTGCGTCAGCCGGGATTCGAACCCAGATCTCACTCTTTCCGGGAGCGTATGCTAACCGTTGCACTACCGGAAAGAGTGAAATCTGGGTTCGAATCCCGGCTGACGCAAACGTTTTTGCACAGCACTCCAATGATAAAGTTCTCGGCGTTTACCAATCGATGAAGAATGCTTCAAACATTTGCATATCTGGCCTTCACAGTGGCTTGCATTGGCCCAACGATCCATCAACTTAGTGTTTCTATCCTCTCCTTTGATACCGATTCACCGACCTCAGCGAGATGGAAAGATTGATGAACCTTGACCGCGGAGTCTAACTATTGACTATCTGTGTTGCAGACCAACTCTAACCAGTACGCCACACGTGTTCTAATACTAGCCTAGTGGCCATAAAATACTTGTGTTTAGACCACTATTCCAAAATCAGCTCATTACTTTTTGACTCTCTTGTAATTGATAAAACACTAATTGTTTTCACTTGGTTTATGTTCCCTAGTGATCATGATAAGTTACGTTCTCCCTCCTCCTTCCCTTCCTCCTCCTCCTCCTCTTCCTCATATTTTCTTTTCTACTCGATACCAGCATATTTCCACCAACTTAGCTATGTATGAAGTCTAATTGACCAGCACTCCATGGTGACCGCGGCACAATTTAAGGTTTAGTTATCCAAGTCTGAGGTTATAGGTGCTCTGCTGTTTGATTCCACCTCACAATATTGTTTGAAAAAGTGACGAACTACGAACTTCACATATCATTTTCGCCGATAAAACTGCCTAAATGATCTGCAGCTCTCTTTCACTGCCCTTGAAGCAGTGTGATGAAGGTATACTATACATTCAAGGAAAATGAGTGATCTTAGGCGAGATTCGAACCCGTGTATGACCATATTGGAGGCGTGTCGATACCACTACACCATCTAGCTACTCCCAGTATATTGCTCATCGAGCAAAATCTCGGCTGCGAAGACAAAAGTCGACTAACTTCTCGTATGTGAACAAACCGAGCACCCGAGAGTGTCGTGACGGTTTGGACGAGTGCAATGGTGCTCTGATGAGAATCAGCCGAACCGATTCAATCACTTTTCAACGAGTACTTCGAGTGATCGCATGTACGCTGTAATTTCTGTTTTAACTTGTTCTGTAATGTGTTATTTGGTGATATCACGGATTTTTGATTTCTATTTAGTGGCCTCTGTGGTATAGTGGTAACACGCGCCCCTCTACGTGGGTGACACGAGGGTTCGACTCCCCCCTGGGGTGAAACGTTTTGGAAGCCACTCATCGCTTTCGATTTTATCTTCATTACATTATAACATTGCTAAAAAGCTATGAAAATTTGGGATTCGTTTAGGTTATTGTTATTAATCATGACTATTTCGATTTTTTTTTCTTTTGATTGTTCTGAGTTTTGATTGTTTTGGTTATTTTTATTGGAATTTTCACTCTTATAGTATGTCTTTCATCTGTCATTAGCAAAAACTCTTTCATTTAAGCGCTTCTCTCAAATGGTTTACTTCCTCCTTGTGGATGGGAGAGTGTTCCTGAGTGTCGGAATGCGAAGCTCAGCATAGGGTTCAACCCCCCGAGTAGGGCCACCGAAGCTAAGAAGGAGTCCGACGTTTCCGCCTGGAAGGCCCAGCTCAGTAAGCCGTATCAGGAGTGATCGCCGTCTTGGTAGCTACTAGTCACAAGGTGGTGATCTTCCTTGGATCCACAATGGCCGGCGGCTGCTCTAATGTGATGACGACCTAGGGAAGTCCTGGCTAGGCTGACCCCGGTACCCCAGGGAACAAAACAGCCAAATCGGCACTGTTTTCCTGCTCTGCGGCTCGCACTAACAGTGAAGACCGGTCGTCCGGGTATCCAAGTAACGTTGAGTGAAATGCAAAACTCTGAACCTCGACGGGAATCGAACCCACATTTAACCCTTTTTGAGGGCGCTGAGATAACCTGTTGTACAATCGGGGTGTTCTTAATGATACTAATGATGTGATATTATCAGGTGATATCAGGTGTGATTTCTGTGATACTAGATAGCTTATGTGGTCTTCATTTTTAGAGTTCGTCGTCGTCCGAACATCAACGCGCTCATCAATGGCCGCCGATCTCGACGCTGAGTTAGCTCTGTAGGTGTCAAACTCTCTCTTCAATGAGTTTTTTTTGTTCTATCTCGATTTTTTCCGATGTGATGAGAGCGATGTTTCGTTTCGCGATTTACAGGACTTTTCTCTCTGCTCTCATCTCGCCTGTGGTCGCGAGCGAACAGCACCGAGGTGCATAGTTTACTTATCCTCCCTTTCCCTTATTTTTGACCAGTTCATTACTTCCTTTTATTAGGAAATTGTGCCTGACATGTGGTGGCATGCTATTCGAAGAGAAGTGGACTTCTAAAGATTTTTTGTTACTACTTCTCCCGAACTGTTTTTCATACACTAAGGTAGAGCTGTTTCTTAGATTTCTAAAAACGATCGAAATTTAGAATTATGATTTGCCAAATCCTGTCCTTAGGAGGTTACAGCTCATCTGGGTTATATACAGGGTTCGAGGGCGCGCTCAGCTCTTTATTCATAAAGATCCCAGCCGACAGAGTGCCCAAATCTGTCCATCAACCCTTTCGGGACCATGCGGACCTTTCAGCCTTTTTCGGATACAAAACTCATAGTATTCGTTCGATAGCTTGAGTCTCGGCGATTCCAGTACTATTAGGTTAGTGCAAAAGTAATTTTTGTTTCAGACCGTGAGTTTTAAATCGTTTTAACTTAGCTCAAAAACTTCTTTACTGATCGAAATGAGAACCACTGCAATCAACATAAACACATTTTTGCCATGAAGAGAAAGTTTGTTCATTCCTGTGGCATAAAAATTGATGTCTCAGGATTTGACGAACTCCTGAAGAGCTTGTTCTGCGATCTGTTGGTCGTAGAGGCGTTTTCCCTGCAAGAAGTCATCGAGATGCTTAAGAAATGGTAGTCGGTGGAGGCGATTTGCGGTGAATATGGAGGATGAGGCGGACTTTGTAACCCATTCGTCAAACTTTTAGAGTGTTTGTTGTGTGGACATGGGGGCACGTTGTCGTGAGGAAGAATGGGGCCCTTCCTGTTGACCAATGCAGGTTACTGCAAGCTTAGAAGTTCTCGGTGCATTCTTTGAATTGCTGTGCATATTTCTCAAATTCAATAGTTTCACGGTGATTCAGAAATCTGTAGTGGATTAGACTGGTAGCAGACTACACAGAGACCTTTTTGGTGCAATCTTGGCTTTAAGAAGCGCTTTGGAGTCTTCTTGGACCAACCAGGTTCTCGTATAGTGTACCCTTTCGAGAACCAGCGTTGATAGGCAAGCGGCATCGTGCCGTCGCCTTTCCTTGAGACACGTCTTCCTCTGTGTACCCTTGTTTGGCTCCCTCCGTGCGTTCCCACGAGACGCGACGCCACCATCACAGTACCTGACTGAGACTTGACGTCGAGCAGTGAGAAGCAAAATGCTTCTCGTGATCCTCAAAGGGATACACTTTTAGTCGCACGTCACAATCTCATCGAGAGATAATTCGCAGTGGTTACGTAGAATAGGAGAAGACGACACTTCAGAACGATTTTTTTATGTGGCACCCCCTTACCGCGCTGTTTCACCTTTCCAGGTTGCTTCAAATGGCGAATTATTGTAGAGTGGTTTTCCTCTTCAACATCTCGAATAGTCTTGAGAGGTTTGTCAGCTGCGGAGATTACTCTCATTTGGCCGGTATCAACTTCGCACTGCTGGCCACTACGTTCTTCATCTTCGAGGCTCCGTTTCCTTTATAGAAGTTCTTAAACCATCTTTACGACCCATTTCGAACCCATGATTCAACCGTAATACTTTTGCACCAACATCCTTCTATGAATCTAGAATAGATATAAAATAAATGGCAAGTAAAACGTCACGTAGAGCGAGAAATGCTCATCAAGGTGTTACTTAACATACATTCAATTTCTTTTAGAAAAGACCACTTAATACCTGTGGGATTGGAAATACTATTATTTTCATCTTCATACCGCATTTTTTGCTTGGCTAGAGTTTGTAGATGGCTTTGCAACAACTTTTTTTATTTATTGACTCAAGAAACGGTGATTGTGGAACTTACTTTGGTTTTCAAAAAGATCCTGTAGAGCGAGAAAGTTATCTTGTTTCGTTCTCGGATATATATATATTATATATATATATAGCGCATCTGGCGCAATGGTTAGAGGTGCTCTGCGTCACACACGAGGTCAATGGTTCGATCTCGCTCCATGGCTCACCAAGCCATCCATCTCACCGGGGTCGGTAAATTGGTACTAGGCAGGTCTCAGACTTATCTGGGAGGATAAGCAGCACTGACTCGGTTCAGCGGGAGGCCACCGCGGGTCATTGTAAAGGCCAGATATGCATTCAATTACCTCAAACGAAGTCAAAAATTGAAGTCGAATGCATGGCGCATCTCTCAGGGATTGATCAATGCCGAGAGCTTTATCCTTTTTATCCTTTATATATATATATATATATATATATATACATATATATGTATATATGTATATATATAATAATATACATATATATATATATACATATATATACATGTATATATGTATATATATATATATATATATAATATATACTCAAAACATGAGCGTGTAGAGGAAATCGTAGAGTATCAGAATATCAAAAGATCCTCGATACATTGGTAATGTGGTATACTCGGTCCCTAAAGGTTTGACTAGCAATGTAAATTACAAGGCTTGCTTTCCTCTGGTTAGGTCTATTTCCAAAAATTGATCCTTTCAGTCTAACACATTGATGTCACTTTCTGTCTTTGAATAAATCTTTTTTTGTTAGTATGCTCTTAGGTAGAAACACTCATCAACTACACTATGAATCCTTTGGTTTGTTTTCGACCACCATTACGTTGATTAGGAGGAGTGAGAGCTGTTATAAATCATCTGTTGGCTTGTATTTTCTTTCATATTACAATCTTCCATTCAGTTTCGAGAGTGAGATATCGTCTCTTGTTTCTGACTCTGGACCATCACCGAAGAAGAAGAAGAAAACCATTGCGACCGAAGAAACTATAGAAACGAATGGTAGTCCCGAAGTAACTTCAAATGGTGCAGTTATCAGTGCTCCACCTGCTGTATCCGTCTCGTCTGCTGTACCAGTCATAGCTACAGGTTAATATTATTCTTCTTTTTCTCAAAATAAAGTTGTGTGGCGCAGCGGAGGTGCTCTGCGACACCTACGTGGCCGACCAGTCGATGGTCGGTGGTTTGATTCCGCGCATAAAGTTCATCGAGCTTCCCATTCCTCCGAGGTCGATGAATCTATACCAGATTTGTCTGGGAGGGTAGCAGCACTGCCTTACATATTGGTAGGCCTTTGCGAGTCGTCTTAAAAGCTAGATATGCATCCAATTACAATAACGTTGCTTTATGATGTCGAATGCATGGCACATCTTTCAGGAATCGAGCAATGCCAGCCTCTCTATAGTTTATCTGTTCGAATTCTTTCTTTGTACCTTTTTACAGAATATTTTATTGTCTCATTTTTGTTTTTAAACCATTATAACCACTGTATACAATATTTCAGCGCCAATACTACAGACTTTCTCAGCACCAACAGTTATGGCTCCTTTTCTGCCACCGGTGGCCGGGGTTATCCCTCCTCCTGTTCCACCTCCTATCTTTGTCCCTACTCAGGCTTTTCGTAGTCCACCCGGCTTTCCTATGCCAATGCCGAACATTTTCTTGCCACATCAGGTGTGTCTAATCTTTGACTTCAATAATTAATCTTGGTTCGATCTTAACAATAAGGATATAGAATGTCGTTGTTTGTTGTCGTAATGGTTTGCAAAATTGTTTTTTGTATAGCGCAAGAAACGGTTCTGCTCCAGGTTTTTTTTTGGTTTGTTTATCTCGATTTATAAAATAATTCGGAACGTCTTGAATCCTACGAAACTCAATTTGTTTTATTTTTGTAGTCTACAACTGCCACCGTATTCTCAATACCATCCTCTACGGAATGGTTGAACGTTGGTTTATCCCGAGCTAGAATGCAAGAATATGGGATTTTGGTTGAGTTACTCATATAGTAGTGGAAAACTTTAGGGAAATCTCTTATGATTTTTAAGCATTAGAAAAGGTGGGATTTGTACATGGTGATGTGCAAGGTGCTTCCAACTTTCTATAAGAATCTCTTTTTTTTCTGAATCTCTTTCTTTCAAACGATGTTCTTTTCAGAAGAGAATTTTTTTTGTATGTAAGAAAGCTCTGTTTGATTAACATGCAGTTAGAGAACGTCCACTACCACTGTGTTTTTAATATGTTTCTGAATTGATATGGAATTTTCACGGCACAAAAAAACTTTCAGCTTCGTCAGTCAGTCACAAAACACTCAGCGACCATTGAAAGTGCACCGAAAATATACAATTCTGATCCATCTACTAGTAATGTCACAGCAGGTCAAAGTTCCACGGCTCCAGTTACATTCGTATGTTTACCAAGTCCAACTTATATATTCATTTTCTACCTATCTTGACATCGACCTTCAAATGCCAATTTTTTATCTTCTACATGTAAATTATTATATGTACTTATGCGATTTGATAGGCATTGGCTTCGGATATTGAAGCTATGGAGAAGAAAAATGAGCATCCGTCAGCGCCGTCATCATCGAGAGTCAAGGATTCAAAGCCGTCTAAACCGAAGAAGTATCTGCGAGCGGGCGGTGGACAGGTTTACTAGTTGTATCCTGCTCTATACTACACATTCGTTTCCAATTTATTACTATTTTTCAGAACTTTAACGACTAAAATACTTGGTATCAAACTTATTATTGCCTTTTCTGTCTATAAAATTTGTCAAAATCTTTAGTGTATAGGAGGTTTTGTTTTGTTTAGGTGTGGGAAGATTCATCGCTTGCTGAATGGGATAAGAACGACTTTCGGATATTCTGTGGAGATCTGGGAAATGAAGTTCGTGTAGCCATGTATATTTTATGAAATACTCAGTTTCAATCTTATCTTTCTAATATTGTAGGTCTCGGATGAACTTTTGGCGAAGGCATTTCGAAAATATCCAAGTTTCCAGAAAGCAAAGGTATTTCATACACCGTTTTGAACGTTTCTGTTTATTTCCTGTGACTGGTAAGAATAGATAGAATAGTCAGAAGATAAATCTCACGCCAGAAATGATGTCGAGTCGAGTTTAGAGCATTTCACTTTTTGTCTTGTCGTGGTCTTAGATTGAACTGCTCTCCGGTAGCGAAACGTACCAACTGGGAAGACTTAGTAAATTATAGTGAACACACTAAATCATTTATGGAGGGAAATAAGATATGTAGCAATACTTGCCAGTCGACTGCGTTAAAAACCTCACTTATTGCTCAAAAATTCGTTGTAGTTTGAGAGAATTTAGTAAGCCTTTCCGAGGTTAGTACGCCAATGGCTTTTTACGATTTCGCGGTCAGCCGCCTCATAGAGCTACATGCCCTACTGCTTCTACTAATAGCAGCGGTAGTTACAGATGAATCAGTCCAGACAACGTTCAGACTTTAGACTATGTTTTTTCTTTATTCAAACGAGGTTTTAAACACGACCGGTTGAAGGGTATTGTTACGTGCCTCGTGACAGCTACGTAACCATGGACTGAAAATCTGTTTAGACCACAACATCACGTGATATTTCACATTGTCTTGACTGATCCATTTTGAGCCATAGCTGCTGTTAGTAGAGCTGAGTCTGTGAGAGATGTAACTATGATGAAAAGCGACAGCGTTAAGACGTACGTAAGCCATTGACGTACCAGTCTTGGAAAAGCTCGAAACATTCTCTGAACAATAATGATATGATTATTTCAAAGCTTCGGCTTTTCGGAGGGAGTTGTAATCAGCTATTAGCATTATCTTGATATTGGGTGTTAGAAATGTGACTTTCTTCTCTCTGTATTCGTACACAATTTTTTGTCAGTCGGGAATCGTTTACCTAAGATGAAGCTTCCTATTGTGGATTGTTGTTGTGAATGTGATCAAAAGTTTGAGAGTATGAAGTTGGGACACCATGATGCCTAGTCAGATAGGACCTTCGAAAGGACAGTAATTTTGTTGTTCAGGTTGTTCGAGACTCGCGATCCAACAAGAGTAAAGGATACGGTTTCGTTTCATTTACGGAGTCAGATGTTAGTGTTATCTTGACTTATTATTCTCAGTAGATCTGTTACTATATGATAGTGTAACTTTGTTCTGCATAGCTGATCCTTTGATTATCGATAGGACTATGTACGTGCCATGAGAGAAATGGATGGGAAGTATGTTGGAAATCGTCCAATCAAATTAAGAAAATCCAACTGGAAGGAAAGAAATTTGGATGTCGTCAAGAAGAAGCAAAAACAAAAGGCCAAGCTTGGGCTTTGGAGTTAAGTAACTCCATTTTTATCGTGTTGTTAAATCGTTGGAGAAGATTGCGTACGGAGTTGTTGGTCACTCCACAAGTGTTTTGACACTGACCAAAAAAGTTGAAATTGCAACGCTTAGGGGCTCAAATAACTTTTCTTTATCACCTTTCTGACCGCTATTGTTTTTTAAAGTGTTTGCTTTGTGGTCATACATATCTACCCTGTCGTTATACAAGTACATTTTTGTTTCTATAGCGTTGATAACGTTAATTTCTACGTTTTTCCAGTTGTTCTTTAGACAGTCAATACTTTATTCAGGTTTTTTTTTCTTACCATAGTTCTCCTTCTATCTCCTTCACTACATTGGTTTGTATATTTGATTTATTGAATGTTATCTTAGCTGATTGGAAATGAAAGGCTTCGAACTTTGTGTCAGATACTGCTCAAAAGACTTCAAGAAAGTGCTGCCTACTTATTCTTTGAACACGTCCAGTGTCGTTTTCGGATTTTGGATTGCTTGATGTGGGATATCGAAATTTTTTTCCGATAAAGCCTTTGTTTAGTTTTTTTTTCATTTTGCTAAAGATCGTTCATTTTTCAATGATTTGTCATTTTTTTATTTAAAAAGCTATCGGAACATTGAGGCTCTATTATCTTCATCTCATGAGGTTAATTTGGCGTAATTAGTTGGTCTATAACAGCTTCGATAAGTCTTGTTGAAGAAAGAGTGGTAGTAAGGCGGTGGCCTTGGTGCTGTAGCGGTAGCACGCGTCTCCTATAAGAGTGAAACGCGGTTTCAACTCCCTTCTGATGTCAAGTTTTTGCCGTAACATTCATTTTCTTATCAGATGTATATTTCAACATCATACCACCACTAGAAAGCAGTTAAATCAAAGAAATATATGTTTTACATATAGAAAAAGCTATTAGCTCAGGTGGGCTGAATGACGATGTGTGCATACCACACAGAACCCGTTAAGGGTTGGTTACTGACAGATGCGATGATCCATGTCGAAGAGAGTGATCTTTTAGCGATGGCCTTGGTGGTGTAGTGGTAGCACGCGCCCCCCGGAAGGGTGAAACGTGGGTTCAACTCCCGCTTGAGGTCGAGCTTTTGTGTACCATTCAGTCCTAGCAGATGTATAATTTAACATTATCCCATCACTTGAAAGCTATCAAAACAATATAGGCTATTCGTCATGCTTATTAATAGCATTGAAGTCGTATTGAGATTGGTTACTAAATCTCATTGACAAAGTCAGGTGATGAGTAAAGTGACGGCATTCCTCTGCGCTGGTCTCATAAAGAAATTTGAACGTTCTTGGAGGATCTTTAGGCTGCTTGAGGAGCCAACCACCTATCTATGGATTCATAGCAGTCCGCAAGAAAATCATTCGTCTTTTTTGTGAACGAGCACAGTAGCCTTTGGCAAATTACATCTAACATGTTTGATATCGTTTTATTAGGGCATCGTCAAGAAATGTAGAGATCACTTTGTATCGCAAAAGGAGTGAGCAAAACAAGCGCCTCGGTAGTGCAGTGGTTAGCACGCTCCTTAGAATAGAATGGGACGCTGGTTCAACTCCTTGATCGAACTTCGGAATTTTGCATAAACACTGTCGAATGTATACACTTAAAACTATCGGATATATAGCCATAAATAAAATGATTATACCTTTTCTTCGAGTGCTTTATTGAGACCACGCTCAAATTTCAATAAATCCTTTCATTATTATTTGAGGCAACTTGTCATGTGGTCTGGTAAGGGCTCTTGTACAGCCTCTTGACATAGAGTGTAATAGGTTGAGGAGAAAGTTCCCGGAATTTGCCCATAACTTTTACATGTTCGCATGTTTTATATGCGATTTTCACATGATTTGAAAGCTCGTTTTCTTGCGCATCGATTGATATATAACTCTTCTATAGTGCCGCAAGATGGAACTGAACCGCGAACAGAAACGACTGTTGATGCTTCACGAGTACAAAGTGGGCACAAATGCCGCTGACACTGTTCGTCGAATCAGTGAGGCATGGGGCGAAGGAACTGTTGGAAAGACAGCTGTTTACGATCACTTCAAGAACTATTGAATTATTCACTATCAGCTATTGACTATTAATTATTGACTCACTCACTATTAAATTGTCTTTTGTTCGAACTTAATTGATGCATAAATAAAGTTTTTATAAGCAAATTCCGGAAACTTTCTCCTCAACCTATTGAAACGTTCGTCTTCGATAACTCTCTGTAAGGGAGCAGAGCTCCCGAGAGAACTGACTTCAAAATATCGAAAGACGACGGGTTCTGCCCGACTGACGAGTCTGTAAGGACGAAACACGTGTATCGGGCTGTGCAAGAGCCCTTACCAAACCACATGACAAGTTGGCTCAAATAATAATGAAAAAATGATTACACTTCATCACCATATCTTGTGTGTAGTAGTCTGCACATCCCATCACGATGTATAGCTGCTGTATTGGCGTTTTGCCCGCTTTTGCTTTATTTTCTGGGTAACTTGTTTGGATTAGAAATTGATCCAAAAGTGCTTCCTATATGTATAAATTCTTCTATAGTCACGGCGCCGTGGCCGAGTGGTTGTGATGCTCGTCGCGGCGGGTGGAGCCGAGCTTCACACCCAACACTCCTCAGCAGTCAACAAGAACGCTCTATGGAACGCCATAGCCAGGCTGTCCTCGGGATTGCAGGGAGTCCCGCTCAATTAGTACATTATGGCGTTCAATAAGAAGACGAAACAACAAATTGAGTGCTAGAAATACTGGGTCCCCACAGGGGAAAAAACACTGAAGACGTGTCAATAAAGCGAAAAAAAGTTCTAGACTTATTGCATTGTTAGCGATCGATTTATCAACCAATCGCTCCATGAGAAATCGTTTGGTTCCCTGGATAGATCGAGCCGTTTTGGTGACGTTAATCGCTTTCGTGGTTGTGAAACCTGAGTTGAGAAGCACCATATCTCATCTAAATCAACAAAGACCAGCGACTGTCAAAAGTGAGGATTTGCAGATGGTCTTCCTTGGTCTTTTTTCGAAATATCAGTCAGCGAAGAGCAGTACATCATCAGCATTAATACTGGGTTCAGATCCATGTATGAATTCACCCATCCACTGAGAGCAGCGATTACCAGACAGCGATTGGAACTGAAGAACTCCGGGTGCACATACAACATGGTAGATGTACAGCCTATAAGTTCTACAAATTTCCGGCGAGTGGCTTTCGACATTTTGTCCCATTTATGCAGAATCAACTAAATAGCTAGTCTACAACTCCACACTTTGAAAATCCCCATTTTTTTCTGGGCTGAGATTTCTTTGATGATAAAAATTACATCAAACACTTAACTGAAGCATCGATATCTATGTATCTTCGTTTCTTTCCAAATTCTTCGTGAGATCCGAAAATATGCGCTTCAGTAGGTTTCTAGGAATTATCGTTGCATTGTCTAGCTCTCAGAAAGGACAGACAAAGGGACTAGTTCAGCTACGCATTTAACGGACTGTTCAATCGTGTATGAACGTAAAATGCATGCGACTCATCAGGTGCCGTAGAACATACTTGAGTGAAGGGTCAGATTCTTCATGAGGTGATGTTGCACATGTTTTAAGTCTGAACAGCTTTATGGAGTTTTCATATTTGTTGGAATAGATCAGACTATGAAGACTTCATTCCCAATACATCAGTCAATAGTGTGCGAACTTTGCCTCAACTCTTCTAAGGGCTTATCCACATTGCCTCAACTCCTCTTAGGGCCTTAGGGCTTAGGACTACACATGACTGATATAACCGTTTTTCATTGTTTATTACATGATATCTCACTAACATCATTGCTTGAAAATCAAATCACCCAAAGTCGTAAATAGGATGGATAATGGTGGCTCGAACATCGCATATCTACTCATTTACGTTTTTCAATCATGAGAATTTGTTATAATCACTTGGAAATATCTCTGTCTTGCAGTGAAAGTAGGTACATTTGAATAGGAATGATGATTATAGGCCGACATGGGTAGAATTCTTCTTTTCCAATTCCTCCAAATACTAGTAGGTAAGTCATACGATTTATGTGCGACACTATATTAGCGTTTCTTCAAAACTCTGCACCTCATTCGTTGGGCTAACATGATCTGTAACACTGAGAGTCCGGTATGACTTGATTTTCACTCATTCACTGGCACTCCAGATTGGCCGGCTTGAGTTAGTTCTATTCAACATTGCATGCACCAAGAACTTGTGTGTTAAATAAATACGGCAGCCAAAGAAAGGCGACCTTGAACTGTAAGTGTTATGACGAAATGACTTCCAGAAAAGTGTTGGATGACAGCGAAACTAGGCAGTGCCTACCTTTGCTCATATGAATTTTGTTGGCTTATATGAAAAATCAAATTCTCATTGTCCCAAAAAGTCCGATTTCTTAGAGAATGGAATCTTAAAACAATTGCATTTGAGGGAAAAATTACCTATAATTTTTCTGCATTGTGCAAAGATATAGTATAATAGCGGTTCCTTTCATAAGATCACGCAGAGGAGCACACCTGTTTGTGCTTGTATCAGTATATCAGTATCGACGCTCACGCTTTCCTGAGTTTTAATGTAACAATTCTATCCAAATTAATTATCAACGCTCAAGTGCTCTACATACAATGCATGCGTGGAGGGCAAAGTGGACGACATGTATTCCCTTCACTTCGTTCCCTTTTCGGTAGTTTATCTAATGACAAATCTTTTTTACCGTACTTCTTATTGAGTCGTTTATTTATCAGGTAAAGGTGCGTTAGGCGTGAGTTATGAAAAAATACTCATTATGCTCAGCAACTCCCAAAAAACAATTTTTTTTTTTTTGAGAAGATCACTGTCATAACGAAGGGTGTTGAAGAGACCACCCATCACGGATACTGTGGTTGATGATTATGATGCAGTGATGACGTCTCTGCTGTATTGAACACTAGAGTCTGATATTTTGGGACAGCTGTTTGCCAAAAAAAAAAGTGATAAATCATCAAAGAGACTTCTCCAGTGCGGCTCGTAAATGCTCTTCAGTGTAGTGTGTCTTCAAGAACTGTTATAGAGTCGTACCGTCTCAACCTCTCATCCACCATCCAAAGGTTGTGTTTATCGATGTTTATTTCACTTTATTCTTTAAATAGAGATTGATTCGTGCATGCAGTTCTTTATCTCATACTTACGTAGTAACAAAATTATGCACTTTGCGTGATCGTATCGAAACAGTCCAAACACTGTTTTTTTTTTTTTTTTTTGAAGGTTCTGGGAGGTTGGCATATCTTCTCTAGAAGCTTTGGCTGACGGTTCGGCAATTTTATCTTCTTTGGAGCCTAGGCATACTCCTAGACCTACTAAACCATATCTTATCTGATTTTTCTCTTGATATCACCTAAATCTTGTTAGAAATATCCCAAAAATCAGCTCAAGCGTTTACCTATCAGAAAGAAACCCGATCTTATAACGTCTTATACGGGGAGGGAGATAAGTTGCCGATGTGTTATCACATACTACCATCAAAAACTCTTACCCAAACTAGAAAATAAGCCTGAAGTAAGGTGCTCATCATTTGTGATATTCAGACACTCTCCCTTCTACTCATTCTCAAAATTTTTGAAAATTATCCACAAAGTCCCGAGGGTTTTTTGTGGGATTCATCGGAATTCCTCCCAACACATCACGTTGGTGGTTGGTTTGGAACCGCTTATATGACCTTTTATGTAAAACAGGATCACGTGTCATATCTTTATGCTGGGGATAGAGACTTCATGAATTCAGGTGCGATGTACTTAATCACAGAACATTATCGCTTATCCTTTATATCTGATCTCTTGTAGGACTTGTGACAATGAATCCAAAGAGCAAACAATTAGAGCACTTTGTGTGCGCATACAAAAACACCTGGATGGAAGTCGAAAATCGGGAAAGTACTGCTCTCGGCACATATGGGACAGAGAGGCATTGCAATAACGATTTTGAGATGGTAGAAAGAATTATGTGCAATAAACTAGAACGTCGGTGAGGATAACCCTTGAGATTTTTGTAGCAAAATGTCCAGGAATGAAGAGAATGGGAGAGTTTACCGACTATATGACATCTTATGTAGGACTGATTTTCTAGTTTGAGTAAAGTTCAATATTCACAGCGTATGAACACACACCGGTGACCTTTCCTTCATAAAGAGTTAAGTGGTAGCTAATCTTTTATATGTGAATATTTGACTTGATTTCTGTTACAAATTTTTACGAGATATAGATAATGTTAACTGAGCCATTAAATATAATATGATATAGATGTAGTACGTTTAGGCTTTGAGAAAAACGAAATTGTCGAAGCGTCATCCTACACTTCAAAATAAAGCATACCAGTCTCACGCAAGTCTCATAAAATATAGTTTGTAAAATAACTCTATTAATGCCACAGAGCTTTCTATAGGATCCCGTTACGAAATCCTCACTTTATAGTAGGATCTCTCTTATCTTTTCATCTTTTCTCTAGCACTCCTATACTGTTATACTGTCGATATCTCTTTCTTCAACTTCAGCTAAGTAACCTTTGGAAGTTCCTTCTAGTCATTACTGCAGATGCTCGAATGGAGGTCCCTTTTTGCAATGACTTCTCAGCCGAGGAAAGCCTTGTATAATCATTATTGGTATAGAGAAGTAGTAATTGAAAAGACCGACTATCTACAAACACTGGGGTTGATAACCAACATACATATAAATTTGAGGACTCTCCTTGTTTAGCCAACGCGAGGTTGGTAATTGTAATTGTTTGTACTTGTGGGCCGTTCGATGGCTAACGTTTCGGCGATCTCGCCTTCTTCAGAGCCTGGACGTATGTTATGTAACACTATTCGTGTAATTCGGTGGATTATTGATGACATTTGAGCCGCCTTAGATGAGGTCAGAAGATCAGTCAGAGAAAGGGCGTCATGTCTTGTGTGACAGTGACGCATTCGTCCTTGCGATGCATTTTGGGATTATTTAGTGTTTATTCAAAACGCTTCAGGAGTTTCGCGCATTCATAATTTTACCGCCTGAGCCAGAATTGCGTTGTCACTTCGAGATCATTGCCATTGTGCTTTTGTGTCCCATGTATACCTAGAGGAGTGGTACTTTGTCGAGTTCTGGATTTACTTTTGAAGAGCGGAGGAAATGTCTTATGCGGTGTTTATGAAAAGTGAGCAGAAAATAGATCAGGAGATGAAGAAGAAGGTGGTCATGTTGAGGATAAGTGGATGTGTCATGTCAATTATATGCCTGTTAACCGTGTGATGAAGTTGCAGAATATAGCCTATGCAGAAGGAGAAATCTTCAAATTTGCAAGTGTGGCTTAATCTGTTGTTTTGAAGCCGTTTGACGAAGTAATTCGTACACCGACGGTTGGAATACGGGTGTTAGCTGAGGATTGCTTCAACAACTTACTCTTTTGACCGAACGCTTAGGAAATAAATGAAACAGTCTCTTTCATAAAAAAGGAAAATGGATATGCCAATGAGATAATCAAACAAAAGTCACGAAAGGCGAAGTGGAACCTCAGCGAATGGCACCGGTATAATGATATTGCATCGGTTGGATAAAGGAGACACAATGATGTATACCGTGCCTTTAAGCTAATTCTCTATCACTAAAAGAGGTCAGAAGGTATAAATGTGCAAAATTTTTTACCGCAACAACAGATGGTGTCGTATCCTATACTAGCAAAGAGCACCCTCCTTTTGCGTATTTTTGGTACGCATGAGTGATCTTTCAGACAGTCGCGCAAATGTGTACAATACACGAAGGATATGTTCAGACAATAAAAAATTGGAGATGAATGATCTCAAGATCCGAATGTGCTCGAATTTTGTACAAGCTGCTAGTGTTCGTACATTACAAGCCAAGTTTCTCACGGTACCAATGTCATTCATCAAGACGAAGACGATGTATTGGGAACGAAGAGATAATATACAGTACACCTTAACGATGATTTTCCGATTTGCAACCGACACACAGCGTGAAGCGGGTCAAGTTATCCAGACATCTCAGCAATTTCTTCGATATCCTTATTTCGGCGTATTAGGTCGTCCATAGAGTGTTCACCCGAGTGCGACATATGAAGGTAGTTTGCTTTAATCAGAATGATTACATAATTTTTATATTCATGAGAGTCTTGAAAGGAAATTGGGTGAAGGCGGCATGAGAATGTTAACCGTAGGTGGATCGGAAAGGAGATAGAAAGTACCATGTCATAAACGAAAGAAGCTACCACAATTCATCATCAACGCGACCTATCCGATCAACTATGCAACTCGAGAATGGAATTGAGTGAGTATGAAAAGTGGTTAAGTGGATATGACATGGTGAGCTTAACCATCGAAATCCACTGTTTCTAATGCAGATTCCTCTTTTATGTATTTGGGAATCACTCCATGGACAAAACCAAAGCAAATTTGACCATTTGTTCCCCAAACATACGTCTTATTTGAAATGTTATGAGGGCTACACTTAGGAATTGTTCAAAGTTCATTCTGACCGGAAAATTCTTTCCCTCAGAGTAAGTTTATATTTTGATCGTGTTGTTACTATCATTGGAGAGGAATACGAAAGATTGTGCCTTGTCGTATCAGCGATACTGAGGAATGGGTGCCTAGACAACCTCTTCGTTCTCCATGGGTAATTCTTCACTTCTTTGTCGAATGTATGCTAGTTTCACCTTGTAATCACTGTTTTACTGGGCCACAAAGTTGTTAGACTGTCCTTTCTGTGAATCACTAGATGTGATTTTTGATCAATCTGATTTTCTTTGAGACGATTCCCGAAGGTCTCAAAAAGAACTTGGCGTATTGCGAATATGAGGATGTTGCCGTAATATTTTCAAGCCGTTCTTCTAGATAATAATTACTACAATAAACTATTAAATGAGCCTTTGAAAGTAACAGAGAATTTGGCACCAGTTTCTAATAAACAAAACTTTTTCTGGTATTCGAGCTGGAGGAGTTATCTTCAGATAGAACCCATTGTCAAATGTCTCTATTGCTAACTGGCTCATAAGTTTTTGTCGATTCCAATATTTTCATTTTCGATACCATTTTTGCTCATCCAGCGCTATTAGAGTTAGTGTACCATTTTGAGGTAGGTTTGAATCTCATTTTGCCATAATAGCAAAGCGTTCCAGATTGCTTGCTTTTGCTTAGTCTCACCTGCGGATTTGCGGAGCTCTGTCTGCTTTTGCTTCTACACCATTCAAAAGATCGGTCATGCGAATCCTAGAAACCGAACATCATCGTAATGCGATTGCATAGGTTGCGTTTTAATCGAACTGACGAGCCCTTCTGGGTTGTGCCCCAGAAGGCGTGGCACATGTTGCTTTTGTAGTGAACGTGCTCATATAATATGATAGTTCTAGGTCATCTACCTCATTAAGATTTGGGTGTTACCATCTTGCCACTTCACATCGTTGCTACAAGCTGTTAAAATTGTATTTCTGTACGATCTCATTCCAGTGCAACATAAGTCGCTTTGAACGTAAATGAAAGAATTCTACGCTGTTTGAAGTGACTTATATAACTTATATCTAACCTAATGCAATTAGAATTTTCGTAGACGTCCCCATAAGCACATGTACTTTCTTGACCAATGTTATCGATGTCTCTCGTGAATAGGTCGTAAAAGAAACGTTTATAGCTCAAAAGTGTGATAATTGCCAGGGCTACAGTTGATTTGACGCTTCTGGATGTGATAACAACCAGTCCCTACCAAAAGAAAAGTGAAAATGAATGCTGATCACCATGATATATTTGTTCTAGTCGGAATCGTTTTTTTGCATAAAGATCTATATCGTTAAATGCTAATGTCAACATTTAGAGTGCTTTAGGGGCTGTGTTTTCTCTTTATATTCAAGAACTTTTGATTTTAGAAAGAGGGCATAGGTGTAGGCTTGTTCAAGAGTTTGATATTAAATTATTCTGTTCTTATTATCAGATTTATTTTTCGGACAATTCGAAATAAAGATGCACTAGGTCAAAATTTAAAGCAATTTAGGACTTAGCAAGCTCTGTTTTGTTACTATTCAAAATTTCTTGTGAACTTAAATTTATTCTCGTAGTACATCATTTAGATGGTTTTATTTTTTTGGCTTTTTTCCCCGCTAAGTGATTTTTTGTTCGAACTGAACCCTCAAAGTAGAGGTGTTCTTCAATCTTACAGACCATTTTCTCGATTTTACTGATTTCTAAAATTCCGACTGACTCCTGAATAAGTCAGTATTCTTGATAACTCACAGTAAAAAATTCCAGCCATTGCTGTAATGGTATCCGAATTTTAATCTTTTCAGATATCAAAAATTCCGAAAGTATCTGAAGTACTGTGGTTAGAATCTTCGTAGTCATCGTTTTGCTCCCTCCACTGGTTAGAATGACCGAGCAGAAGCAGGTAAGAGTCAAAGTCATTACTAGTTTAGCGGTGTTTGCTTGAGTCGTAATGACTGGGTGCAGGTAACTCGATGCTCCATAGCCTCCTTATCTATCGGCACGCTGTTGATGAACTCACTAATTACACTAGAGACTTAGCAGCGGCGTTAAGTTATGCCGAAGACAAGGGTGGCTGAGGCTAACGCCACCTGTTGCGTTCTGAGCCGATTGTACCGTCATATATCAGTTGGCAAACGCCTCGTTTGTTTCGCTATGTTTCGTTCAAAAAATTCCACTATGTACAACGAGGAGTTTCTAGTATGTAGGGTCCTTATCACTGGACTGGATTGGGACATTTTTATTCTATGGTGTTTAGAAAAGTCACTATAACTAGAAATCTCCGCCTAGTATGGTGCGGCTTTGTGAAAAACGGAATGAGGGAGATCAACTGATTGGTTACATTTTCTTTTAAAATTTAATTTCAAAATACAAGTCGCAAAGTATGTTGGTAGCTATTGTGCTACTTTTAACAAAAACTCTTTCGATTACATAATCGCTCTGGAATAATCAACAATGCCATAGGTTTTAGTTCCATAAATGATCCAATAATAGTGGAAAAAGGAAATTTCTGTAGTAATTGTAAAGAAGAAAAAATCTTCATAATAATTCACCTCTAGAAGCTTTTCTAAAAGTAATTTATCTCTACTAATACTGAATAAAAGCTATCTTATATAAGTGAGCTAAACGTAGTCTAGCATACTGGTATAGAACCAAATTTTGTCGTTTTTTATTCTTTACGCTGATGTAGTTAGCTAGATAAACAAGGTATTTTTGGAAAACTCAGGATTGAAAAGAAAACCAGGGGTCTCTTTGCTGCGGTTATTTCTTCTCTTGACAGTGTTTATGGTCTTATCTCAATGTCAGCCGTTGGTGATGAAGCACGCATTTTTGTATATCACCTTAGATGCCGCCAAAGACAGCACTGGGTATACCTAGGGGATTAGCTTGTTATCATCAAAAGGTGAATGCCGCCGAATCGGTTGCACAATATTGAGCTGCTGTGATAAAAACGCAAACGTGATATGCCTGTGTACGATCTCAGTTAAATAAAACGTCTGTATTAGTGAGCTGCTTAACAAGCTATTTCTTACTACTATCTTGTAGAACGTTCACTGTAAATTCTGCTATCCATGAAAGGGGTAAATGAGTTCATGAATCTGAAATAAAACGTAATTGAGGAAATTAGATTCCATCATTTCGTAGTGCCTACTTTTTATCTTGTTCGCTATATTCACATTTGATTACATAAATTTTTTAATAGTGGAGAGACACATGTTTAAGGTAGAGATTTTCCAAAGATCTGATTTATTCTCAATGTTCAGTTTGGCAGAGTTGAATTGTGCAACCTGTCACAGGGCATCATGATATATGGAACGGTATAAGAATCTGCAGCTAGCTGATTTTTCTGTTATGATCGTGATCACACGATCGAGTAATTGAGTATTATGTGCTGTCTTCACTTGCACTTTTGGTCCCTTTAATGAGTGTAGAAAATTAGCGAAGAATTTAGCAGGTGTGGGATTCGTCATCTTGGGTGTGGCCATGGGAGCTCATACGTCCTCCAAGTTTGAGCACGGCAAGGAAGGAGCATGTCAATATTGCGTCACTTATCGAGGGTTAATCTGCACATATCCGGAGCGGTGTCGTTTTACTACACCCACTGTATATCGTTGCGTAACATGCGAAAGTTGTGCTTAGTGGTCAGGTCCTGTTCGACGCTATATGGTCTTCAAGAGTGCAAATGTAAACTTTCCATGTATTTCTTCGTTCGAAATAGCTATATCATGCTTAGAACCAATCTTATGAACTCTTCTGGGTTAAAGCTATCATTTTCTGAACTCTGAATCTCCTAAATTTTAGGGTCTGATTAACACTACACCTTGTTTTTCGTTAGCACATGGATGAGATTTTCCTGATAATAACAGCTCGAAGTGATCAAGGGTCTGCGCAAGTGCCACAGCCCTATCGTGTCCTGTTTCTATCGTCTCAGGAAATATGGAATTTTGGCTTCTTTGTTGGATAAATCCAGAGTGAAAATGTCATGCACAAGTACAGCGCATTGTGTACCTTCCAATCACAGTGTCGCAAGATCAACATTTGTCGAATAATCAGTAATCAGTAAAAGGGCGGCAGACTAATTTTTCTAAATCTATGTCATGTTCTTCGATTCACGAGTTGGGAAAAGGGCTTAAAAAAGGCTCAAGGGATTTCAAAATGGTTACAGAGGATCATAATTACCGTACTTAAGCACGCTATAGTGTCCGTACGGTGCGGAGTGACTCAATATGACCGATATGAAGAATTCTAGAAGTGCTTCTCTTAGTATGTACTTTTGAATAACATATACTTGCGGTCCCCTGAGTAATTATCGACGAATGGCCAACAATTCTCGCGCTATTAGCGCCGAGCATCGTTGTCCGTCCGTTGTGTGTTACAATGATGAAAACATTTGTTGTCCGGCAAGGCAAATGACATATAGCGGCTGCAAGTGGCAAGCCACGCGTTCACCTCTGTCATTTCACGTACGCTGTAAGAAAAATGGTGTCACCACAATTTCTAAGCATACATCATTAATTCTGAAACAATTTTGTTCACTATCTGTCTACCCCAAAAGCGTGATCTTCAAAGTTACTTCAACGATGTTTCTTGTCGTACTTTCTGTCGCTCTGTTATGAGAAATACGTTCGGAGCTGGTGTTTCGACACTTAACGGCGAATCTTACAAATACATCATAGAGACTGTCATTAATCTAATGTATAGTTTTATACAGTATCCTTTTGCTTCGACTTCTGTTTGGAGGTGATACTTTGAGAAAATCAAGGACAAAATCTTAAACTTCCGAACATCTAATGCGTGAGGTAGTGGAAAAAAAGCAGAAAAGCCTCGGGGACTTGATCATGTTCTGTTCGGCGGTGTTTTCCTTGTTCTGGTGCTCTTCTTGTTCGAAAAACGAGCCTGAACACAAAAAAAAAAACGTTTTATGAGGCTCCGAAAAGAAGAATTTCATATCGAGAGGATAAGGCAGCCTTCGTTCAGTACCAAAGATCTATGGATTTCAGCGATTTTTTTTAGGGTTTACTACGAGCTGAGGTTCGAGTTCACGAGCGTAACGTGTTCATGCATCACAAACATTTTTTTCTGGCGCTCATGCTTTTCTCTTTGCAGGAGATCATTCAGTTTTTGATCATAATCTCGATGCGCACGATATTTTTTGTATCTTCTTGCTTAGTTGGTTTCTGTACCACAAAATACTACAAATTAGAGAAGACTAGAAGTTTTTTCGACTACTGTGCATAATGACGCGTTCATCTTGAGATTGATTCATCCCTTTTCTATCTATCGTTTGCCTTCATCTTCCCATATTCTGTATCGTCTCTAGAGCTTCGTTTGTTACCGCGTAGTCACCTCGGGTGTGTATTATCAAGTGTTAGAGTGTCGCGACGGTATCGCTCGAGTGTCCGTCCAATGTTTGCCTCCACTGCGGTTGGGGTACTACCGTAGTCTGACGAAAGCAGGCCAGGTGAGCCACACACGACATTTGTCAATCGGTACATGACAGGCGATCCCCCACATCAAAGCCTCGCCTGCTGCTGTCGATTAAAGCAGGTCGCTATGGCTAATCCTTCTTATAAGTCAAAGAAGCGCAATATTACCACTACACAATTTTGCTATTCATAGAGCTCAATTAGCATCTTAATTGCATATAATACAGGTTGCTTTGCCGATCTTCAACGTACCAGATATGATCAGTTTTATGTGAATCATCTACTTTTCTAAACACTTTTAAAATACCATAGGTATGAATTTTTTAGCGGTACTTAAAGTGATCAGTACGGTAGCAAGCACTATGTGTACCGTGTGGAAGAAACCTGGGCTGAAAGTTAAGTGCGACGAGCAGAAAACAACGCACAATATCTAAGACATACCATCCGTAAAGCCTCGAACCACTATGATTATCTTGTGCCATATTCGAAAATGAGAGTGAAAACACAGGATATGTTGCGCATCGAATGAACTATCATATAATCAGAATAGTGGAACTCTGGTCACAGTATGTAACAAAATATAAAATTCTAAACGATGGACTCCTATGAGGCAAGAACGTCCTATAAACATTTTTGACGTGACATGGTCACGTCCTGATCCCAGTGCTGTCAGATTACAGATGCAGCTTTGACCAGACGAACATGAGAGGTAAATGGAATCCAATGTACAAGTAGTAAATTAAGTTCAATGTAAGGAGGTCTTATCATCTGTTCTAACAGATAGTCAATTGTAGCTTGGATTTATTAGGATCACAAATTTTGGTCTGTAAACACGTCTTTTTTATTTATCACTATTCTTATTTATCTTATTTATCACGAGGCCATATCACAAATTTTTTGAAAAAAGTTTCACAATATTGTTTTAGGACTATTCTACAGTCGATTCGTGTGATGTAAAGGAGCACGATAATGCAAAGACAATAGCCGAGTTTGTAAGGTTTTTAACTCCACTGACTCGACCAGATCTACGACGAACAGCACTTGAATATGTGTTGAGCTTTAGTGGCTCTAGGGACGATTCCGCTGCTTGTTTTTTCACATACAACAATTTCGAGATAGTTGGAGTGGGTATTCAATTTCTGTTCACGTTGTTGTGCTTATGATCGCTCATTTCAGATCGTTTATCTTAGCCTGTCACAAAAAATCTGCAGAACAAAATATAGAATGAAGTCCAGTGATATCTACTTTCGATCTGTTTTCAGGCAATTTGTCAGCTATGCCAGGACAGTGTCTCCGATCGCTCGGAAGCGTTCTGTATTTTGACGAACTGCTCATCTGAGTCGGATGATGTGGCAAACTTTATCCTGAACCACTCCAGATGCGCACAAATCGCATTCGATGCTTCTCAATCTCGTGAAGGATATGCGAATTCTGCCGCTCGTTTACTAGCGAATCTCTCCAGACATTTTCCGGACAGGGTTAATGATGCTCTTATTGCACACGAGCCCAATCATCTCGATATTCTCATTGGTGAGCTCATTTTCTCTATTTTTTCAAATCATCAATATTTTAACGTTCCTATGAAATGCAACTGATCCATATGCTTCCAACTTTTTTCACAAATGTTATGATGTTTCGAAAAGAACGCGATGCTTTCCTATTTTTGTGTTTGTTTACAGGTCCATGTGAATTTGAAATTATGAATTTCCACATTTGAAAATATTGATAAAAGTTTACCTTTTTTCTATATAAAAAGTAGGGAATGCTTATGAATGACTACTTCCACTTTTTCTGTCTTTTCAAGTGATATTGTGAAGTTGTCCATTCTGGTGAAGACAGTCGTGGCAGGTGTTACGTCATCAAACTCTCTATTATAATATTGTTGTTCTTCACATATTCTTGCTATTGATAAGTGGTACTTCAGTCATATAGTTCCAGGAACTGAGAACTCTTTATAGATTGATTATGCAGGGTTTCAAGCAAGTTCCCTCTATTGAGATAGGATTTGTGTTTAGTATCCACAATCCACGCTAGTTACGTTCGAAGACGATTTACGATGACACACGTAACTTGCGAAAATCTTTTTCTTGACCTGAGAGATGTTAATGCGGTTGTCGTGAGTAATCACATCAAACTGTTAAAGTGACGCGTGTGCACTTGGTCTGGGCAAAAGAACGAGTTGACTGATAACGGCCGCCTTTTCGCAGGTTCTAGCTCGTTGATGAAACATTGACTGATGAGAAGGGAAGAGTCGATGTGATGAATTTTGTCGTGATTGAGTGGGTAAAAAAAAAGATTGCTCATTTCTTATACGATTTTGGGATGTCGTAATATATATTCCACATCGTGATCAATCATTAAAAAAAAACTTTGCGTGAAAACCACAAAGTGTAAACCACACCCAGCTTTTCAGTCACAAATTCACTCTTTTTTAGAACCTTTACTCTTAATCTTTGAAAAACCTTTCGCCCGATATTTGACTTTTGATCCCTTAGTGTTATTTCTAAAATATTACCATCCACCGTAACTGTAATCATTGATGATACGAACTCTTTTCATAGATCTAAAGTATATTATTTGTTAATTTTCTGAGTGAATGTGGATTGGACCTGTGCAGTGCTCTGCCTCTTGCAATGATTTATGAGCTCGTTAGAGGAGTAGAGTATATGATATAGGTCAATTCTGATAGCTCTATCACATACTTTTGGTCGTTCCATTACGTCATCCCAGTGTACATGCCCTAATGAGTCTTCGTGAAGTACGCATGGGAGAATAAAATTAGATGTGTAGGAGTTTTCAGTCTTGAAAAATAGTTCTTAACTGAAAGATTTTTATTTGTTTTAAGGTTCCGTATAATTTGATTTCATTTATAAATCACAAGAGACAAAGCGTAGATATTCTGATGGACCATTCATAGATTTCACATTGTTGAAAAGTTGACAAATTAAGGATCATTCCTTATAGGTGGTTCATTTCAACCATACCGTGCCGTTTTGTAACTTTTCAATCTCCTTGTAGGAGTAAAGTCAATCCTTATCACACATCGTAAAGTGAGGGAATGTTAATTTTCAAGCAGTACTATTCTTTCCAATAGAAACGATTAGTTCGTTTGTTTCGACGTGGTAAATTTTATAGTCTTACTTCCCTAAAAACCGTGAAAATCATGTCCTTCGTTCACCGTTTTTCTGCTTGGCATTATTTTCTCGTTTTCCCGTGATTGGATTACATCTGGATTGTGACAAAAGCAAACAATGATACTGAGCTAAGTCTCAAATGTGTTTTCCGGAAAGAAATCAATTCTTGTACTATAGATCAGCTGCATCTGATTATTTCATTATGACGCGTTCTTAGCCGTACGTATAAAAAGAGTACTAAACGATTCGTTTGAGCCAGGCGGCCTTGGTCTGCGCAAAATGGAAAATGGCTATAAAGTTACAGACATAAAATATGCCTACATATAATGAGCTTTGTCGAATTTAACGCAACGAATATTTGGCCTAGCCAACTCCATAAATACTAGTTCGTTTTGGCGGCCGCGTGTGCTCAGCCCTGTTCGCGCGGATGCTGACTACCGTTTCTGACAGAAAATACAACTGGAGAGGGTCCAACACCGATAGATTGGCGACACTTCCTCTCCTGCCGATGTGGGTGAACATCGCTAATCGAATCACGGTCCGTTTTCAGCGTGACGTGTTGACACGCCACGTTTAGTTTGGGTGGGAGAGGTGTTAGTGATTTTTCGACACTCCATTTGCATTACTGTATGAGCGGAACATCAATGACAACCATCACCGCTCACACAATCACAAAACGTAGTGGCACAGACTTTCTGATATCACAGACCCCAATACAGCGTCAACCTGAGATTCTATGAGAGAGAGGAGGGTATGATGTTGAACCGGACACAAGATGATACACTCCATCTCAGCGATGTGAAGGCTATATCTTGGGTCACGCTTTTTCTAATTGACGTATACACCTCATTTGTAGTCTTCTAATCCTCCCTATCCTTCTTTTCTTTCGATGTTAACCTCTTTTAATTGTTTAAATCAGCATCGTTATAAATGTGAATGGTAGTTGTGCTCGAATACTGTAGTTGTTTATCCAATTCGATGGGAAACGAGTATTTATATCTAAGTCAAAACATGTATTTTTCCAGTGTGAAATTTTCCAAAATCTCTATTTCAGAACTCTTCTCTTCGCCATCTGAGAAGCCATTCTCGCGCCTTATTGGCTATACTTTGGTAAATCTATCGACGCTGTGTTCGGTTAGGTACGAGCTAGTCAACTCCAAGAGGCTGAGCAAGATCTGCCCTCTGACTGTGGTCGACGAAAAAAAGGAAATGGCCGCTGACATTCTAAGGAATCTAGCATTCGAGGATGGTAAGTTTGTAAATACTTCTTTTTTTTGGGAGGCCTAGAATGCTGTACGATATATCTGTATGCCTTTCCAATCAATCTTTCTCATTTTTTAGTCCACTGTCTTCCCAACAGATTTCTATTTTGTTCCGATTGTTGGAACAGTAAATTTTCTGTCTACGTGTAATTTTGAAAACCGTCTAGGACTTTGGCCCATGTTTTCTAACGAATCACATAATCAAAATACTTCTCTGCTCAGTTATTAATTAGCGCTTTGGTGTAAAACTTTATAGGCCATGGCTAGTCCAAGTGGCCAAATTTGACAGACTACAAGCAGTTAAATCTCAAAATGGTTTAGAGAAACGAGTGGCAGATTCTACTCAAATACTACTTGTCTGCGGCGCGGTGGTGTTTTGGGTTTGCGAAACGACGCGCAGACTAATTTTGTGAATATCATGCTTGAATTTTTATGTCGTTCTAAGTTGTGCATTTCATTTCGATTCGATCTTGAAAAATCATCCGCAAAACATAGCAACGTGTTATTGATTAAAATGATTTATGTAGCGATTAGATAAGTGTGCATGTCTAGCTGAATTCGAAAATATGTCCTTTCTGTAGTCTGGAATCGAACTCAGGTTGCATTGTGAACTTTCCTGTGTGTTCAAATGTGGTTTGAATCGATCATTAGAGAGCGATGATCGCATGCTTGTCATACGAAAATTGTCCTCTTTGCTTCTTGATATCTTACAGTAATCACTTAACTGGATATTCAAATTGCTTAGCAATCTGCTTCTCTTATTTTGAAGTTCTATGATTTCAATGGAGCTTGAACACACATCTTTGATTATCGATGGATTGTTTTGCGTGACAATATCTCGTGCATTGCTGAAGCGACTCATCTTGTTTATGTTCTTGAGAACGAGAATTCTAGTTTCTTGCATTCTACTATGACATCAGTCTTAATGAGTCGACTAGTGCTGGTTTATGACTGTGTTAACACGCGTGGCGACAAAATTAGGAAAATGAGACGAGGCGGGCAGAATAGAGTGCGGAAGGTAGCCTACTACGATAGATAAATACCCAGGTGGCGCGATGACGATTTTTGTTCGCGAGGCGATTCAACACTGACGTCCTTGTTGTATGTGAATGTTCCATCTTTCTGCCTTGCAAATCTCTTTGTAGTCAAGCCGCCCCGGTCGCGTGTGCTTCGTCACGCAGCGAATTCCGATGATAGATGAGCGCATCGCGTAAACTTGACATTTCGAATACGGTTATGGGTTTTATGTAACCTCATCGCTACAAGGACGGACTTCGTGGTCAAACTCTGACTTGTCGTTGTTCGATAGAGGCTGTCGTTAATACTCTACATTTATAGTTATAAATGGCTGGTTGGATAGATCCATCATTGCGGGAAGAAACTTTTGGGAGTATACCTTTGAGCGTTCCGTTTAACTTTTTGTCTCAATAACATTGACTATCTACTCCTATAATGTCGTATTTGAAGTGAACAGGTCGAGATTAAGCAAATGGACACCTCCCCCCCCAACTTCAAGGCAGTTTTGAAGTTGTTGAAAATAATTTTCGGTAGTTATCTAGTGGTGCTAAAAATGCTGGTTTATCCCAGCTAGTCGCTATATACTAACATCCTCCCAAAGTCATCGAAATACACTCGGCTTCTGTTCTTTGCATTATGTTTGCGCTGTCGGCGCGACTCTCTTGACCCCAGCTTAATCCGACATCTGATATGTCATGTTCGACAAGAACACAGAAAACGTTTTACTGTGATCGACCCTTGAGTGTTATCAAACACCACTCCAAAACACTGCTTTTCCATAGTACTTTGAGAGTCTAATCAGACTTCCTAGTTATTCCTTCTAAGGTCTCGATTTTCACACAAACTTCTAGCGCAGGTTATGCAGCGATTTCTGGGGTGCCTGCATTTTCAGCCTTCTTTTGATGAAGGAAGCAACAGACTTTTCAGCAGCATTCACGATTAATGAGAATTTTCATCTTCTCTATAACGGACAGATGATTAGCTTTCTTGTCTTGCTATTTAACTTCGAAACTGAACCAATTTCTTGGCAAATCCCGATATCGATAGCTATTTTGCTGTACATTTTGCGCTCCGGTATGTGCAGAGAGCTATTTCCTTGTCAGTGACGGTCGCTGCTACAATGTTTGCGTGCCGTATGTGCTGCGTAGGTAAACACATGCGATCTGATTGTTGTTTTATCACTCTTAACAGCTAGTGGCGGCAACCGTGATTTTATTTTCATTTGCAAATTATCATCGTTCAGGAGCGTATAGAAGTGACATTATCTCGAATAAAAGAGCATTTTGAACTCAACCAAGCAGCGCATTTTCCATAGTAGTTTAGAACCTGCAGAAATTACGTAAGTTTAATCAGAAAGAGATTTGTCAGATAGCCATTACAATATACTGTTGCCGAATGCTGCTAGTAATGATTATCACAAAAGTGACAAGAATTCAGAGTCATTCAAAGTACGTTGGTTTTGTCTAGAGCTCTCCTAAGCGGTAACGTTACTATTAAAGTAATGGCACCAAAGTATTCAGTACTGGAAAATATGACGATTAGTTCCTAGAAAGGAATAAATGGCACGTTGTATCGTCAAAGTCTAGCGTTTATCGTGACTGGTTGCTGCTTTGATACTTTGTCGTCGCTCTTTGATTGCGTTGCCGGAGAAGCTGTAAATCGAATTTTGAGGGTGTAGAAAGTTGCGTATTTCAGCGAGAAATCCAGTATTCTCAAGTTACGAGATGCATGCGATCTTCGTTTTTGGACATCAGTGGAGTTTAATTACCGTATCGTACTGATATATACGTCATCTATAATAGTACAGAGTGATGATAGCAATTGTCGATCAACCTGGTCGTAGTGTCAGCCGCTCACCTTACACGAATACTGGTGCTCATTCTATTCCGACACAGCAGCTGACTTGCTCTAGCAGTCATACATGCAATATCGGAGTGGATTGAGTGAATCTGTTTCGTTAAATATGATGAGTATCTCGTTGTCATTCGGTGATTTATGACCATAAGCTTGTAAAGCTCTGAACTTTCTAATTTTGAAGGATTTCATCCCACTTGGAAACAAAAAGGAGCTATATTAAGCAATTCTTACTATCTGATTCCATCATTGAGCCGAAACTCTGCTTAGTTGAGTTAATAATACATAGACAGTTCATCTCTGCGTATAAAGGAACTTAGGTTTGTTTAATAGGTACTACCACAGTATAGCGTTGATGTAAATCCCATAACCCTTTCAAATTGCTTTGAAACTGGTGTGTAGCTTTCACACAGCAACCAAGGCAGTTCTGGTCTTACCGTATCCGTCAAACAAGATAATTATTTGGGTAAATGGCTAACGCAACTCTGAGCGCCACACGCGAGTGATTCGTTGTTATTCTATCCGCGTCGTTTAGACACTAATTATCTTTTCACTTGTTTCTCAGCCGGTGTCACAATGGCATTAAAGTCAGCCGGTGGTGTAAGAGTATGTGCTTCATAGATTGCCAGAGTGTGTGGCTCGTGTTGTTCAATTTGGCGCCCCAACTTGTGGAATTGAGCACAATTAGAGAAGCAATGAACCGCTTCGCACAAGACCCCAAGGACTTCGTTCCGACTAACTCACTGATGATGACACCTCCCTCTTTTCGGTCTAGCGATTAGTGTTGATGAGGATGTCGACTCGTTGATAAATCTTTGTGGAAATATTTGGTTTCTTCAAATTTAAATAGAAGATTTCGAATATTTCGCTGTATACAAGTCCGAAATCATGTAGACTCACTATAGATGTGAGGCGTCCGTTCGTCACCTCATGGTGAGGTCTATCTGCAAACACCTGTTGTGCGTATGACACTTAATATCTCACTGAGGCGCAAACACTGCTGTTCTTCTTCTCACTTAGCATCAGCAGCAATAGCGCAACGGTCGCTTTCACTACCGTAGGCCATTAAGTCTGCTTATAAGTGGGAATATGAAAAGCGCCGCCGTTGGTTCTCATTTACCTGACTACGAGATGTTTATTATGGTCAACACTGCTCGCGATTGTCCATTAAGAGTGTATTGTATCCCGTGTATACCTTGAAAACTCTTTGTCATACCTTAGACGAGTCCGCAGTTGTGAGCAAATGACAACAACAAAATCACGACGACATCTGGGCTATACGCCTAAACATGTGCCGGCTTGCCGTAAGTGCGCCTGATTATGGTCGTCACCACGTCAAGTGCTACTAGAGAGCATCGTTATGGTGGTGTGGGCAACCAGAACGATTGTAATGGCATCATTAGATAATGCCATTTATCACCCCAAAGCGGGAGTGCTTGACAGACTTTGTCACTGTTGTTTTTCTGCTATTTTGTGATCTTTATTATAGCACTTCATTCAACCTTGCTTGACGAGTCGGGCATGTACCTGGTGTCTCTATTGATTCCGTTGGCTGATTGCTCGGACAAATTGAGTGACGATGAAATCGAGAAATTGCCGCTAAGGCTACAGTACTACGAGGGAACTCGCGAGAAATCGGTACAAATGCGACAGAAACTTGTTGAAGCTCTATATCAGGTAAGTACGAGCTAAGCTAGTTGATGGTCATGAAACTACAATGAAAATTTTCCAGCTATGTTCCACGCGACATTCCCGTGAATATCTTCGGAAAAGGGGAGTCTACGCATTGCTGCGTGAATTGGATCAAGCAACGGAAGAAGAAGACACACATCACAAATCGCACACTGGTTGGACCGGTGGCGGTGTCAAGCTGCTCACATCACAACAAGAGCACACTTTACACGCTCTGATTGCTATTCTCATTCGTGACGAAGATGAAATAAGTAGTGATTCGAATTTTAAGAGCTTGAGATCACTTAGCTAATTTTTGCGCAAATTTGCTATGGTTGTTGTTACGTTGACGTTGTTTGTTTGCCGTTTTTTCCTGGTTGATTTGTCATTTCGAGGACCACCAGATCGCTTTCCACTCACCCATTCCCGGGGCGACAGATCGTATCCATCTATCGGTTTACAGAGTTCTGTGTTGAAATGATGATGCCGATTTTTGTGCGAGACTGCGCGTAATTGCACAGCAGTGTTTCATTACAAATCAGCTGTGTGGCCATCGATTTACGCCCCTTTCCCAGCGAGGATTTGTCGCCATGAATCGCTTCCACACCGTACACCTACGCTCTCAATCATCTTTTATAATAATTCTCATTTTCGTCATGAATAAAATTCTGATAATATCCAGGTGTTAAGTCACAGAGTATGAACTGAGTATACAAGGTATTTGCCTACCAAATAAAAATTGCCGAAAACTCGATAATTATGGAAAATTAACGACGAGAAAGTTCTCAAAACGAAAACGAGCTAAGTTCGCCTCATTGGTTAGAGATATTTGATGACAACACTATTAAGAGATCTCGGCCGAAACAAATAGAGGAAAAAAGAGAAGAAGTGGGAGTTTTATGTCGAGAACTCTACAGAGAGGCACCAATAGGCCATAAAGAAGAGTGGACAAGCTCTAGACATGATATGTACGAAAATCGTCAGGATAATGTTTGTTGGCGGTTGTCGTTGGTAGAGTGTGGCTATGCGTCACTACCGTAATCGACTGCGGACTGAGCGGCTGGACCCGCCGACGGCGCTCCGCCCCTCTCGTGCTCCAGCCAATTACGAACGGCGGGCGGGGCGCAAGTTGAGGTGTCAATTTCGGCAGTTGCGCGTGTGAGATGCGAGCATGGCGTTCAACCCGTTTCTGAGTCGTCCTGATCTAAACATTCTACCCTTCATGGGTCATATTCCGACCCTCCCCGGAGCCACAGGATTCTTTCCCCGTCTGCCACCTGATTTACAAGAGATGCGAGCCCGAGAGGATGACGACGGTGTCCAGGACGATCCTCAAGTTGAACTCGATGATAAGGAGCTTTGGAACTCGTTCAACTCGTGCGGTACTGAAATGGTGATTACCAAAAGTGGGAGGTAGCTGTTAATGATTGATCTCATAACTTCAAAAGTCTCTGAAAGTAATCATCTGCGTAGATTCATCAATATTCAGACGGATATTCCCAGCGTTTCGAGTGAAGATTTCTGGTCTGGATAAAAAAAGCAAGTATATTTTTCTCATGGATTTAGTTCCAGCCGATGAATGCCGTTATAAATTTAATAACAGCAGGTTGGTTTGTTAATTCAATAATGAGATCATTTGTAAACGTTTTTCGCTTATTTTTGACTCATATTTGCATGGCAGGCATGTAAATGTGTCTGTATGTATGAGTGCTATGTATACAATGTTGTTCACATCTAATTTATCTCTGATTTATCAATAACACCACCATTTATGTAAAGTCGCTAAGTTATCGGTCGTTTGTTTTAACGAGTGCTACTTTTCCGTGGTAAAAATTCCCGTCGTATGATTTTTTATCAGTTTTGCGATGCTGTGACACCCTTTTATCTACATTTTATTTAGGTTATACTATAAAGTAGGTGCCAAATATTAATTTCAACTACCACTTTTGCAAACTAATGCTTAGGTGGATGGTTGCTGGAAAGGCAGATCCAGAAATGCCGAAAAGGATGTACATTCACCCGGATTCACCTGCTACAGGCGAGCATTGGATGGCTAAGGGTGCAAATTTCCACAAACTGAAGCTCACCAACAATATTTCTGATAAACAGGGATATGTGAGTGTTTTCTTTTCTTCGCCTGAATATAGTTTCGCTAATTTTTTTCCTTCTTTCAATTGTGAGAAAGCATATTCATTACTCCTAAATTTTGGCCCCTTTTTGCTATGTTGAATATTGTTATCTACTTGTACATCTCAGGCCATAACATTCCATCGTCCTCTTAGAAAAGCCTTCCATTCGCGTTCCTTGATCCCATCCAGTGTTTCTATCATGTTGCTTTATATTTTATTAGTGTGTGCGGAAGCAAATCTATTCTTTGGTGAGAAATCATGCAAGCTTTGGCCAAACGCTTCTTTCTTTCATGGCTGGAAGTCACCACGACTACCGCAAACACTTTTTTTTCTCAAAACAGGACATCGTATTTCACTGCTCTTACGAGCCACGTTGAGTGTCTTAATAAACTTCGTCTAAACAGCATTTTTGCTTTAAAATTATTACTGTCACGCTAGGATCTTCTGTCTCAGTGCCAGGCAACGATAATCGGTGCAATTTAACCGTCAATGAACGACGACTGTGGCGGCTCACATCGCACTCCAAGGTGAATGAGCGTAATTACCCACTCACGCAACTGTTTATAGAAACCTTGTCAAACAGTTTCGACTTGCCTTGACTTGCTGGTCCTGTTTTTTCAATTAATCCTTTCACTTTTTCATTTATCGCTACATTGTCAAGCCTTCGATCCCTATGCTGATTCTGTCTCTACAATTTTTCCTCATGGTTTGTCAGTAATGCGGTTTACATTGACCACTTTTTGGCGATTTTGGTTAGAAAATTCTCCTTAACTTCAGCTTCCTATTGCGCTCCATATTTTCAGACAATCCTAAACTCAATGCACAAATACCAGCCACGACTGCACATTGTTCGATGCGCAGACATAATGAACCTGCCGTATTCAACGTTTCGGACGTTTGTCTTCAAGGAAACTGAATTCATTGCTGTTACGGCTTACCAGAATGAAAAGGTTCATTTTTTCGTTCGTGATCACTCTTTTCAACTTGAGCGCTTCACCAAACTCTACCGTGTTGGCAGTTAATCCGACCGTCTAGTATTATCATTTGTCGCATGTGCTGAGGTAGTGCAATGAATGTAACAGCGCTTGCTTTGTGTACATTACAGATATGAATCGCAGTCAGTTTGACTGCGATTTCGCTGCGGTTTGCGCTTCTCCTAATCAGCACCAGCTTAGCCACTGATACACGACTTAGTAATGCTGAACAAAATAAGACTTAGTTCGGACTGGCACTAATATTGAATATTTATAGGTGACTCAGCTGAAAATCGACCATAACCCGTTTGCGAAAGGATTTCGTGACGCTGGCGCTGGAAAACGGGAGAAGAAGCGCTTGCTACAGACACACACCCGGGAACAGCAATCACCTCGGTCGTCTTCAGCCCATCCTTCGGAAGACGCTTCTGAGGACGATGACCCGGCCCCTAAAAAGACTCGAGAAGAGCCACCAAAGCAGTCACCACCAGTGTCAGCAGCTTCCATCAACTCTTCATGCCCTTCTCGACTGCCACCGCAAATGTTCCCTTTCACCTTCCCAACCGAGATGTTCTACCCCAGAACGGATATTATGTCTCAGTGGCAAGCGGCTTTATTACGACCTCCGTTGCTGCCCACAGGCATCAGTCCGCCAGTAGTCCCTCAAGCTTCTCGTAAGGGTGGATTCGATGTTTCTGATCTCTTGTCAAGACCATGACATCACACTGTAAAGTTTCAATCTAATCTTGTCACGACGGGCGCTAGGCTGCTCCATCTGCCTCCGATGGATCCGCCATCATTTTTAAGCCAGACATATCATTTCTTTAGCGATATGTCCGTATAGCTGGAGCTGCTGTATGATCACAAACGAATGTAACAGAAAGTAGACAGTGACAAATACAACTCATATGTATTGATAGACGAAAACAGTTGATATTCAGCATTTATGCTTAGTAAAGTTTACAGCAGCTCTAGCTATTCTTGCATACCTTCGATCTTCTATGACACACTGTTCGGGCTTAACTATATTCGCATGTGCATATTGCTATGGATATACAGATGATTGAGAATTTATCAAATGCTCAGCTTTAGTCCGTTTTTTTCGCTATTCATGGTGCCTATTGCGTGGCACAACGCTGAAGACGGACATCTCGGTAGGCGAAAGTATACCCATAATCTGTGTTCAATCATTGAAGCCGTCCATTCCCCGTGATAATAAATATTTTTTCTATTGTCAGAACAACAAAATAAGGAATACGAGATTGGCATATATCCAGTTTGTATTAGTTTTCCGTAGCTATGGACAACAGCCACATATTAACCACTATATATTTGTCGCATCTACTGAAAAGATTGTATATCTAGTTTCAAGTTGATGCAGCACATTCCCTATAGAAATTTTCTCTACCGCGTATCAAACCACTTGAGAAGTCACGTTCTATTTCACAATTTCAGTAGAAATTTTTCGTCTCGTTCTCATGAACGCCTTGCATGAGTATAGCGAACAGTGATGCCTATTAATAGATTTTTATACACCAAACACATTTACACAGCGTAATAACAATGTAGAACAAGATATTGAGCTGAAAGTCAGCTCTATGCAGGACCGATAAAGGATTCGTTGAAAGAAAATTTGTACAGCGTGCTTATAAACATATACATTCAATCTGGTAAATATGAAATCTTCTGGAATGAATCGGCCAAAGATGACGCTGTTGTTCTATGCGACGATGCTGAGTCGGAAGCTAGACGTCGCACTGCGGAAGCCATATCCGCGTTAGTATCACGAAGGCATTGACTGTGCCGTTTGAGAACATCTGGGGCAGCCCCCACCAAAGCCCATGCCTTTAGTAAATGACTTCGGCAGAATAGTAGCAGCAGAACGTCGATGTCAGAAGCCTCACAACAACCAAACTCTTGCCCGAACGCGGTCCTGAAACGAAAAGAGCATGGGATACCAAAAATAAGGGCGATTCGAAGCGGTAGAGATTACGGTAGTGAAACGTGTGAGTGTGATGGGTGGAGGTGGTTGCCAGTTAGACCACTAAGCCTTGCACACAATCCTCTTTTCTTCTCCTTATATCTGCGCACAAGTATCTCGTAAATAATGGTCTGCGACTTTCAACAAGGAGAGCGCTATGATCTCTCACAGGAGTCGTTAAGACGAGCGCGACCGGTCACAACGGTTTTCGACAACAACTACCACAACAAGATATGATATTTACCCGTAAAGGAAGTGTAATTATTGTTCGACTATGCTCTAACGTGTGGTAATGAAATTGAATTTGAAGTGGGAAGAATGAACGAGGATTATTTGAATTTTCAGGTCTATCCACTTGACCTTCTCCATCATCACAACTAGTCGACAAACACGCAAGCACAGCCAGTCTCCTATGATCTCGGTAGGTAGCTAGAGAGAAAGAGAGCGAACGCTTAATCGCTACACAAATTTGCATATAAGCGTACGATCAGTGACTGCAGCGTTGTGTAAACAACTAACCGCAGCTTGCTTTTAATAGGCATTGTCAGTGATTTCCTGAAAGAATACTAGAATGTGGCACTTTAGCGAAGATATAAATTGCGACAAAGAAGGCTAGCACGGCAGCTTTAAGGGGGACTGTAAAAGACGAGCATACGAACAATACCTGAGCTGTCTCAGTGTATGTAGGGCTTGTGTGTAGCGCTTGTTGGTCATGAGCAGTACTAAAGAATCGCCAGAGTGCTCCGAAAGTAAGGAAGACTGCAGATCGCGTTGGGGTAAGTCGGCGACGCAAATTAACAGCTCCCTCTGATGATCCAGGACTGCCGGTGACAATGTGTAGGCCTAAATTTAGAAGTGAATAGCGACACAATGTATCTCCAACCTGAATTCCCATGACAAATAGTATAACATGCGCTTTCCATCGATACAAAAAAGTTTGTAAATGAGAAAATATGTTCGTCGACTGCATACAGTACCCTGACATTCTAACTGAAGTGCAAGTGATCACATGCGTACACAAGCCCGTGGCTGACTGTTGAAATCCAATCGGCGGTTGTGGTTGGTATAAAGGGCGCCAAATATGGAAACATGTCGTCGATGACAGGTGAGTCCACATTACCACAGATTCAATTTCCATTCCACCCACTTACAACCACTCATATATCTGCCAATAAATTAATTCTAATGTGACATCAGTAGTTGCCTAGTATTTCTAATTTAGAAGGACTGAGGCGCAGGAAAAAACAAAGAGAAATTTATGCAAGAGACGAATGCGATCACCCAACGCGCATACATACATATACTATCTTCTCTTAGTTTCTGAATGCTTAGAGCATTGTGACTATTCAAGCAGAAAAGGAGCCGGAAAGCCACTTCAGAACACAAAGGCATTGACAATGAAGGCTTAGGTAAAGAATTTCACAGCGCTGCGTTAGAATTGAAGCCCATGAAGTACTTAAGTAACGAAGTAAAAAGGCCGGCATTACACTACGGACAGTCTATAAAAGGGAACCATATTAACGACGTTTCCGCCATAGCGCCAAAGCAATTCCCGGCGAAGATTTATTGGCGCACCTATATACCGTAGGAGGTGACTATATTATACTCATTGTACGATCTGACTGACTTAAAAAGAAACTTACAAATAAAAAATTGAAATGCTCTGGTATTGTAAGCAACGCCGAGAACAGATCCTATTGAAAAATGATTGGCAAAAAAAGCAGCACTATGGAAATAAAGGTATTTTCTCTAAGAAGGTTTCAACTCATGTTTACGATGTTTTTTCAAATACATCTATTAAAAAATTGTAACCTGCTTACTTGAGAGCTGTGCGACTCGCTCACCAGTCTAAGCATATCGTTTAATGAGTCACTCATGAGCATCAACTGAAAGAACAGCTTGCTCAGCAGCTTTCCAAGTTCCATTTCCTGTAACACAAGATTTTGTTGACAAGTTTTCAAAGAAATGCCAGGAACCATACTTGCGTGGTGCCACCAGCAGTCCAATCTACAGGTCAGCATAGAGTCGGTGTCAACGCGCATGTCTAATCGCTTTCCGCTCTAAGATAATCTGCGCGCGCAAATCGTCGTCTCCTGGCGTCTCAATCAACACATTAAGATTAGAACTCATCAGAGAACCGGTTTGGGGCCAACAAGGGACTTCAACTGCACAATCGCACATTTGTATCTCCTTTTCTATTGCGTAACTGAACTTTGGTCAAAATACAGACCACATGGATTCGAATCTCTGCGACGGTCTTCAGAATATCACAAGAACTTTCTCGTGATACAACGAAGCTTTTTTTTAGCTTGCAAACGCATTATTCCAAAAACATGCCATAAGAAGCGTTAGAGATCGCCATGTAGTAGACTTGACTATAAGACCTTGTGAACAACAAATCGAAAGATAATGAAAGCGGCACTTGTGAAACAACGATACTATTCTCCTCACTCCCATTACATTTTATGAGGTAACCTAGCAATTTTCAACGATGCTGCGATCCTATCTCTTAGGCGCTCTTCTGTGCTCGTCAAAGAACACAGAACCGTTGCGTGTTCACTTTGCTAGTAGTGATTCGAAAGGCACGTACACTGTTCGCCGCGAATGAAGACGTTGATCCAACAAGGGTGTTTAGTTTGTGTGCAGATTTCACCGAACTCAACAACTGAAAAAGGATAACTGGTAACGAATAGCTAGAATAATGCCGCTATAATTACTGCCTAAGTGATTTATTTTCCAAGAGCACATTGACACAGAAGCAAGCATTGCATCACAAAGCTCATGGTTTTGAATTTCGTCAATTTCCACGCCTTCCAGCTGGAAAGCAGTTGCTAATTTGCAATCAAATGACTACAGGGAAAACATCGCGAGCAAATAATGGAGTGAAAGAAGACCATCAAATGGGAAGAATGAGAACGCTGAACTCACTCGAATGCTTTGCTCCTTTCTCTCATTAAACGTCTCCCAATGTTCGCGAAGTTCAAACAGCGAAAGTTTCAAGCGAGGAAGAACTCCAGAACAACGAAGCTAGAAAAAAAAAACGACGGAACGATTAGACATCAAAGTAAAAAGCAGCAAAAAGGATTTTTTTACATATTGAGGAGTGACAAAGAGGAATGGACAGTCTGCGACTTCAGTAAGGACATCCTGTGCATGAGCAAATGTTCGAGTCAACGAACGTGAAGATAGAATGTGCATCGCATCACGCAACAATGATGTTACTCGTCCGCAGCACGACTGAAAGCAGAAAGAACCCAATATTTATCAAGCTGATGGACGTGCCAGTCGCATCTGTGTTTTTTAATGTAAAAATGATGGGCTGCAGATATAAAACCAATAAATCTGATTTGCAGATCGATTGAGCAAATCTATCTGCTGGAATGATATAATAATGCTCTCATGTTTCAGGGTTATATTGTGACAGCAAGATGCAAATATGGCGCCTATGGAATTTATGTGATGCCAATCCCACAAAGCACAAATTTGAAATCCGATACGGTAGAGCAGATTAGCCAAGAAGCCATGATCAGGTGACAATGTGTCGAAAATAGCGCGCGTCATGAGAAGCCCTGGTCATGAGGCTAAGCGTTGGTAAACACGCTAAGATGGGAAGCTTTGGTAACGAACAAAGTGAGGAAGGAGAGGGTTGGCAGACGAGAACAGAATTTCACCGACCCTGAAAAGCTGCGTGAATAGTAGAGTTGCGTAGGAAGTAAGCTCGCCTTCGGAGTCGTCCTGCAATTCAGCCACCGTCGAAATCCACATGTTATCAACCTGCGAAAGATGTATTTATAGTTACGAGGTCAGATACATAATGTTGTACACGAAAAGTACCCTTCCGTCAAGATGATGTGGACACTGGATGTGTATAGAGAGCTTCGATGTTGTTTTCTGCGAGTATAACTCGCCAATTGAAGCACGCGAGCGGCAATAAAACGACGACCCATCTATCGACTCCTCATCAACACCGTTATTATCACCTTGCCTGAATGAATTTATTGATTTATAATTAAATATTACATTTGTGAATAGTTCAAATACCGTTTTTCCAATGTGTTCCTCGAAACGGTAGAAGGCGGACTAAGACGATCCTGAGCTTGTGCAATTGTCGGTGAAGAAATGTCGCCAAATCCATCGTCACCTTCTAAAAATGGTTGAATTGAGCAATTCATGAGTGGCTTATAGTATCGTTACTTGCCATCTTCTTCTTCATCGACCTCCGAAGCACAAGGGGTCCGGTCAGAAGAAACGGAAGTCCGTGAAAGGCGAGATGTTGATGCTCCTCTTCCTTCTGAATTAGCTTGGGCGCTTTCAGAATCCTGTAAAGTGGCGCATTTCTTGTCGAATAATGAAGAAGACAAGCTCAGTACTGCTCGTACCAGGATACTAGAATATACCTCGTCTTCATCTAGATCGACATCGTCATCCTGAGGTGGTTCCTCACCTATTGATCTTGGACGCATTGTCGACAACCACCCGAAGCAGCTGTCAGCAGTCTCAGAAACACTGTCGTGTTCGGCTTCCAGAAAATCGAATTCCTATAAAGCAGCATCTCTAAAAACAAGAACCCATCGTGTTAAACCAGTTAAAGGCAACAACTTTGAAAACTCTTGGGAATGAGTCGGTGATGCTTGCCGAAGGATCAGGCAACGATGTCGTAGAAGCGATTTCCTAAAACAAAATTTGACAGCTCCCTGATTAGTTCAGATATATTGTTGTTCGCATACCTGTGACGATGTACAAATTCTTTCATTTGACGAGGTATTGCTGACTAGATCACTCTGAGAAAATACAACAGAGACCGCTGACGGTAAGTCCACTCGTAGTCCTGACGCTGATAGTAGGCCAAGTAGTCGATCACGTACACGAGTCTGAAATGTGATTTCCGGATGTATAATCAATCACAACTTATAAGCCTATCGAACTCACATGATTGGGTGCTTGCTTTCTTACAATAGTAATAGTATTTGATGCGCCAGAATCAACCGTTGAAATGTTGTTCTTTCTCGACGATGGTGAACTTGGTCTGGTCGCAGTTGAGATTAACAGTTTGTCAAACTCCAATCCGTTCAAAACGTCACCATTCTAAACAATGTTAGTACCAATCCATTTTTTAAATGTTCATACTTCACAAAGCCTCTACGTGAAGCGTTTTGAGATTTCAGGGATAAATGAATATGACAATTAAGCGACTTAGAGCATTATCTCATACCATTCGACGCATACGGTACATATGTTTCTTCTCGCGGCGGCTCGTTGAAAGGGTTACGGAATTGTCACAGCGGAGAGGTCATTAACAATTTAACAACATTCTGTGACGAGGGTCAGATTTCATGCCCCCGAACAGCGCCAGGTGTCTGACACATTAAATGCCGCTCGGGTTGGTCGACACAAGTGCAGCAACGTTGCCAGCGACTGAAGGAGATACAATCTTGGAAGAATCTATCCTCATGAAGGGATTGAAAATACATACATATATACACACATTTACACAACATAAATATGTCATCCTAAATGGATTACAAAAATGAGTGTTTCACCCAGTGTCGTTTTAGTTTGATCAAAAATTAGAAAATTATGGACGACTCTCTAGGCTCACATCAGTTGTAATTATGACACCGATAAAACATACCCTCGATAGGGATACTGTTGAAATGTAAACGCGTCTGGCGACAGACTCGCGTCACGCTGCTGTGACTCAAACAATCAAAATTTTTCAACAGCTCAAGTGTCATTTCTTTCAATAATTGAACGCCTTCTTATAGCACAAGGGTACCATCGCTACATGCCAACATTGATGAACCCACTCCCTGAGAAAGTAAGCCAAGCTGAGCTATTTCAATCACTTTTTTTACTCCTATCGTTATAATACTGCTATAGTAAGTCCAGTTCAAGTTAATCTTATGCCACAGAACAACTTGGTGAGTTACCTCTGGTTATAAACTCGCTGAAAAAACGGGAAAACATGTAAACAGCATCATGCAGGAAATTTGATGCTGTTCATGTGTTTTGAGTGAGAGGTATTCGCTGAGCAGCTCGATGTGCGATAGGGATAAATGAGAAATTTAGGGAGCACCGCTCGAGTTAGTCGATAGTATATGGCATTACGTCCATACAAAATCCATGCAGTCTGCCAAATTAAATGAGTGCATAATAGTTCACCAATAGAAAAATCAATTTATCACTGTTTTTTGAATAAACCTCCCGAAAAACAATGTAACATTCTGCTGACAAAATTTGTTGCATTCATGATCCCCATGGATGTCAGAAGAACAATCCGCATCACAGTATCGGACTATATTATCTGAGAAAACAGGAACACCCTAATACCATTACTTACCGTAATGTTGTCCTTCTCGGCACTCTGCCATTGCTCGACTATTGCCTTATAAACCCGCGCAGCCTCTCGCCAATTCGTTCCCTGGACATTAGACGGTTAACAGCGGTTCGATAGAAAAAGGAAATAATCTTCTAATTCGAAAGAAATATTCACCTGGACATGTCGTGATATGCTTCGCACTACCTGAAAAGCGATTTGAGGTAAGAATATGCCATTCAGAAAAAATTAATCATACCGTAGCAATCTGAGTAAAATAGTAGAAAGCTTTTTTTCATCAATTTGAATTTGTTCATAAAATTATTTTTTGATTATTATTAAATCAATTATCAAAAACACATATCAGTATTTTCTACGCATGGATATATAAATAAACAAGTAAGCAGAAAACGTCCCTATTCCGAAACTGCTATGTCAAGGTTCGAAGATATCATGCGCCAAATTTGTAGACAAATAGCTGCGAAATGCCATCTGCAACATATCCCGCGCTATCCTGATTGCCTATTTTAAAATTTATTTTATTATCTTAACTATACAGCTTTACAGTGCTTTTACTGGAATTTGCAATGTTTTTTTCTCGGAGTGTTAGGAGTCGGATACAACGCAGATGGCTGACTGAACAACTGAGCGTGCGATTAGTGAGCGACACGGACGATTCGCGAGGCCGCCAGCGAACAATATGGTGCGCGCCTATCAAAATGTCGTAAACTATGCAAAAAGGCTTTCCCGGCAATCATTAGATGAACACGCTGGCTCATAAACGAGTTCATGCCGGTTATAGTAGATCGAGGGTAAAACCGCGTCGCATAGGGGACCAACAAGAAGCGCATGCTAGGCTTCGCTCATTCATTACGGTGATACATAAGACCTTGGTGAAATGGCATGCCTAGCGAAAATTAATTTATATACTCGAACTCAGTCTAAAACACTTAGCGACAGATTCCAATTGAACCCCAGGACGAGAGAAAACAACTAAACCAAAGTAGTTTTATAAAATACAATGAAACTGTCTAATTCTAGGGAATTTCATTACGGTGCAGGAATCACAGGGAAAGCGAAACATGATGTTATTTCACGTTTTTTTTTTCGATAAGGCACTGAATTTTGTGTGTCATACAGCGGAAAAATAGAATCATTTACATAGAAGAAAAAAAAAAACAACTTCGGGACTCGAGACTAAATTTGCACCAATTTCCACGATATCGCTTCATTTTCTCAAATTTTGCTATCAACACAGGTAAATTTTTTTTTAAAAACCACTCAACAGGAACAGGGGATTTTTTCCGTGAATTGTTGAGTCGTATTACTTGCTAGAGCATAGGCTCTCAAATTTCTCGTTAAAAACCAAAATTGCTCAGGCAGGTTGTACACAGCTAACCAACTGACACTTGCTTTGATGCTTAGAAGAATAAACGTTGTGCCATAAACACGTATAAACGACGAGTTACGATCGTCGTTTTCAAGCGAAGCGGTTATCCATTAGTAGAGCGTATCAAGTCACAACTGCGTTGTTGAAATGATTCGCTGGAAGAGTCGTCATTTCTAGCGCCCTACCAACGATTAACGTAATTCCTTAATTGTCACAATACGTGCGCTGCGCAACAAGTCACCCCAACCATCCAGCAGCGGATTACGGACCATGCGAGTTACTGTAACCGGCCGCTAGGGAACGGCATCGTCAAAAGCCCAGACAGGTGTGCCGTTTGCAGATTACCCCAGTGATCAACCAAAGAAGGGAATAGAAACGACCTCAATAATCAAGAAACGGCTCAGTATTTCAAAGTCAGAACGGTAACTTAACTTAAATGCAGTTAAATAATTCACTGAGAAAAGAATCGTAAAAATGTTTAATGGTGAAAAATATTGCATATTACCTGAGCGTTAATGATAATATTGGAATTGATGGCATCTTGTCTCAGAAGCAATAGATAAAGCATGTGTAATACATAGACGTGCATCGACGCTGTACCCTTTTCAAGCATCTGAAACGAAACTTCGCCTACAGTATGACGAAGAACTCTTGTCTAATTGAAAACGCTTTTGTAATTGGAGCCGAATTCGCATTATAGGTAATTAAACTAACAATAGAAAAATCAGGACGTGGATAAATCTTTGAAAATATTCTGTCATTCTAAGAATACACTACAATCGAAATTTCAATTGAATGTCCAATGCCTATTTTTCTTTCTATCCATTTCATTGACTTTGAAATGTCTGTACTTATTTGCAAGACGATGTTAACTTTCGAAAGTATTTTGAATGTCAAAATGAATATCCCAAAATACAGATAGATCTTTTTCATTACTATAAATATCCACGTATGCTGACAAGGCAAGAAATACCTCCATCTTCTCAAAAAAATTAAACAAGGCTAACAAAATTTTCCATAGGCAATTCTGTGATGACCAATCTTTGATTCAAAATTCCTGAAGTCAGGACACAGAAAGAAAACTTTTACTTCATGTTTCATTCAACATTTTACTTTTAGTACCAGTAAAATCGCCCGTATCTCAAGAAAAGAAAACGAAAAAATTGAGATTCAAAAACATGGAACAAGATCACATAAAACAATGTTAACAGCAACAATTTAGATGGCTTCATTACAAGTTTTCATGAGGAAGCACCTCCATCAGGACAGCGTCGAATAACAAGATCAGCAAATAGAACATCTGCATCCATAATTCTCGAATACTAGTGAAATATACTTGGAAACTTCATTTTAACTAGATTTCCGACAGTATTAAAACGTCTCTCGCGCAAATTTTACTCTCGTTTTCTGCGTGAAAAGTAGATACTGAGTTGGGAGAGTAACACCACAGCCAACATTTTTCCCGTGATTATTTCAGTCTGTAAGGCTAAAAGGAATTAATTGTGTACTGTGAACAGTTCGAATCCATAACAACTTCCGAGATACTGGTAGCAGTGAATCAGTGTTCCCACAATCATACCTTGGATTCGCAACCGATAACATCTCGGACTCTATTGGAGTGTCGGCAATTTGCACCTTGATTCTCTTGGAAACAGACAGTGCTACACTAATCTGCTCTGATCATCTGAATCCCACGGCGACCTATATGTACCTCTATATAATTCGAAAAAGAAACTAGGACAATAAAAAAGTAGAGGTGGTATGGTATAGGCAGTTCTCGCCTCATCAGTCATACATCATTAACAACTTGTCGACAGCGTCAATGTGAACGGAAGTGTTGCGACGCGCAATGAAGCCAATACGACGAATGACGCCGGAAAGTGCTTCATCAAATATGAGCTCCCGGCTGTTAGCTGCCTAGCAATTCTCATTCAACTACACGACTGCCTTCAAAAACGGCACCACAACGCAGTAATTTCGACCAGATCCGCTGGAAGATAGCATGAAATCGTGTCTCACGAATGTTGGCATTTCTAGGGATAATATTTTTCTCCACTGGAACACCACACGTAGCAAAGTCTTCGGTTTCAGGCTTCGCATATTCTGAGCAACTTGGTAGAATTGAGAACTTGGGAGAACTCAGAAAAGTATGTAGGAAGTATGAATTATGACCGATCTCGAACTACGTTATTCTACTTAAATAAAATAAGAATATGAAGCGAAGGAAAGAAAAATGTATGTGATGGATCAGATGAGAGTCATTTAGTACAGCAGCAGTAACCGAATATAACTTTTTTTTTACTTTTTTACAAGATCCGACATCACACGTGTTGTGTGATATCAAGAACTTGCATTCGATTCGCTTCTTCGCATTCATCCTCCATGAAAGTCTTCGAACATCTCACATGTTGTTTCGCCTCTTGCTCGAAAACTTAGTATTCTTATGTCTTCTTATGTTAAATGATGGACAAGACGATTCTCCATGCCACTTTGGAAATAGCCGAGCTAAGACCTCCTCAGAAACGACTTTTACTTGATAAAAACGTGTTGCACGCCTACATTCAAGGCACATTAGCATATATCCAAATCTGGTTAAAATCGAATACTCCTTCACCAGTCGATTTTGAGAAAAAAATAGTTTTTTAGAAGGCTTCCTAGACACTGGAAACATTATGTTCTTCAAAAATCTTCCAGTGTCAACTTCTACAAATCACGCTAGCTCAACAACTCATAAATCATTGTGCCTTTTACTTGGGCAGGCAGTGGATTAATTAGTAGCTACTTCTAATCACTCATGCGTTGTTCCAAAAAATAATCGCGATGGTTGAACAGCCATAAGCATGCCACATAGAATTACGGTTACGCAAGGAACGCAAGTGGAGTGTGATGCCGATACGAACTTTAGACCTTATCTTCGCAGCACATCACTCGCGATTCGTCAAGGCGAACGTACACACAATGACACTAACATTAATTATGCGTCTCAAGACTACAACCACTTATTTGAGAGGAGGGGGAACTTCCACGGCATTCAACAGGTACTAATAGGCAATAGTAGTATTAGACAGATTGACTGACAGAAGGAATAACAGGCGGTATTGACTGGTTCTATATTTTGTTCTCGGAAAAACATGAACGCATCATAAATTGGAATAATCCATAAAGTATCGATATTCATGATTGATGTCCAGAGGTTGAAAGAAATCATCAGATATTCGTATTCAAAATTGAGTTTGCTATTTTTCACATCAACTCGACCACTCAGGTAGGTAACTTCGACAAACTTCACTCCAATGCTCTAAGGTACCGCGAATTTTCAATGTTTGAAAGATATAAGAAAATTAACCTCGGCCAATAACACAATCATTTGTTGTATAATCGTAAGATCAATCGCTTCACATAAGTATTGCAACACACATTTGGTCCATTGATATCGATCCTTGGAAAAACTCTTCGTAGTATAATGCGACAACATCTGAAAATAATGAAACCAGGAATTGTAGACAATTTTGACCCAAGATCTGATGACAAGCGAAACATTTGAGTTGGCTTACCGTTGCAAGATTATTCAGTGGATAATCTGCCTGTGTTATTTCAAGTTTTTTCAGTGACTCCGAGCAATACTGTAATCAAAGTAGCAGTGACACAAACCAGGCTATCTATTCAAAGAATACATATAAATGTTTACATATACATGTGTGAACCCATATACATACACATGCACATGTATATTCACACACACATATATATATATATATATATATATATATATATATATATATACATACATACAGAATGAATACAACTACAAATTACCTGTTTCAGAACAGTGCACATAAGAACGCAAAGCTGATTCGGTGAGTCGAAATTGAACAAAAGATAGGGCAGCACATGGCAAACGACAATACCAAGCGAATCTCTACCACCAACAACGGGTTCATCGAGAACGTCGACAATTCGAACTAACGCTAGGATCGATGGCTCGTACGCGGATGGCACAACGGAGCCTAAAATCACAAATCTTTGCGGTATTGACATATCATGGAGACTACTTCGTCAAATTTTATAGTAAAAATCTTTCCTTTCAAACATTTTTCAAATAGTTGGCCTTGAACCTTCAATGAATGCTAGAACCTTACATACAAGACCGAACAACGCATAATAGTGAGGTAAGATGAGATCGAGAGGGAAAATCTGAGAAAGATGACCACGAAATATCAAAACCATGAAAAAAAAACAGAGGTGCTGCAAACGTAGTCTAATCTATAGGATAACGCTGCCTGCGCTTATGATCCCAAGAGATGAATCATGCATTTGACTCCATAAAGCATCGTTTGACGTGATTGAGTGCACATCTGGCCTTTACAATGACTCTCGGCGACCTACCATTGTATCACGTCAGTTTTGCTATCTTTCCACAAGAGTTTGACATCAAGTTGCCTATTCTAAAGCAATGGAAAGCTTGGTAAGCTCACAGCGTTAAATCCAAACAACGACTATTAATGTTTTCAAGACACCTCCAACCATTGTGCCGACGTGCCTCGACAAAAATCCGATGGGCCCAAAGACTAGGAAGTGCTTCACAAGGTGGGAAAGAAAATGGAAGAAAAAATATGGCTTATAGATTATCGATGGAAGTATGAATGGTCATTAGTCCTTGATGCTTGTTCTTTAAATCAGATGAAAATTCAAAATTTCGAGAGAAGTAAAGTCTTGAAAAGCACAACTTTTTACCGAAAATGGAACATATCTCACATGATAGTAGATGATTAGTTGTTCCCACATTGCAGCTGACCTATAGCTGATTGACACTTAACAACCAATTTTGGTGTGCATCGTATGTGACCACATCTAATCGTCTTACCATCTTCCACGCAAATTAATAAATCAAAGGCGCTTGTCAGCGCGCTGGAATTTACAGCTTGATGGGCGTGTGGAGTAACTAAATTCCATCAAAACGATAAGTGATGACAAAATGGGGAACGCTTGAGTAACTAACGGCACTAAAATCATTTGAAGACTAATGTGCATAAGAAAATGACGGCGTTCTCCAAGTCTATGATCTTTGAGTAGAAGATTGGACAAATTGGAACTCAAGTTGAACGACATGCGCAAATAAGCGGTAAACTTTAAAATGTAAAGTAACATCGAAACCTGCCTCTAGAAAGTAGACCGACAATGCCATTGAATCCTTTCCAGTCTAGCTGATGTATTGTCTTCTCCAACTTCTGCAGGCATCGCGTTTTATGAGGTCCTGATGTGTCAAGGACCTAAAAAAGGGCTTAAAGAGTGTCGACCGTCAAACGCCTAACTGTTAAATAACTTTGAGTTGTCCAAAAAAGTAAGGAGAGTCGTTCCTGGAGAATTTGCACTTTCTTACGAAGATATTTAACGAAGTTGTCGGCGTTTCACAGATGATTAAGTATTATGTTCGGTAAAAAAGATTGAATGTTATGAGTTGCTCCAGTAAACAAAGACTTTTGAATGCTTCACATTGTTCTCAAGAGACCAAGATACGTGAAGGTATCTGCATACGGAGAAAGTAACTGTTGTAAAACATGTAATTAATGCTCTGGATAGCTTTACTGTATAGACCAAATAGGTTTACGATGTTCCCTAACTCTTGCTTAATAACGTCGTCAGGATGTTAAGGTTTATGGTTGACTCGACACATGTTCAGACTAGATTGAATCTTCTCATTCACTTACCATTTTCTCCATACCATGCGCTCTTTATGTAGAAATCTTGCACAAACGCGATACGGATTCATTTGCAGCATTGAAAAGTTTTAGGAAGAAGTGTTTAGTAATTGTTACCTTGTTGGCATTTGTTACAAATCAACACCATTTCGTCCTAGATAATAAAAGGATGAAAGGTAGAATGTTTGCATCCATAGATCCTTATGGGAAAGCCGTGTATTCGACTTCAAATGTCGTTGGAGCCGACTGAATGCAAACATGGGATGTGCGATGACTTGTGGTGCCATACCGAACCGCACAAAGACAATGTAATCTATCAAACAAGCCTGGTACGTCTCCTGCCTATATCCGATCCAGAATAAGAGAGGCTTGTTGAGTCTGGTTAGAGCGGAATTACAGGATTCTTAGCGGCATTTTGATAATGTCCGAAATGTAGCTGAGTGTGTAGACAGTTCATGAGTTCAGCATAAGTACGCGACTCCTCCGAAAAAAAACAGTGACAGCTCTTTGTTTCAGTTTTATCTCAGTATGGATTAACTACTCCAAATTATAACTTTTGTTTCGAGTGTTTTCTTAAGATCACTACTCAATTTTCAGTATGCCTGATAATCATTATTTGAGCCACGCATGTCAGTGGTCTGTCAATGAGGGCTGACTTATAAAGCCCGATACACGTATTTCGATCTTGCGATCTCGTCAGTCGGGCAGTTACCCTTTCTCGTCTTTTGCTAAACTCTGTGGGTGCTCCGGTCCCCACACTAAGAGTTAGCGACGACGAACGTTTTACACTCTATGTCCAGTGGAAATCTCACCAAACACAGAGTGTTGTACAATCGTACACTCGAATTTCAATATGCCTGATAATCATTATTTGAGCCACGCATCTCAGTGGTCTGTCAATGAGGGTTGACTTATAGAGCCCAAGAGGCTCAAGGCATATTGAAATTTGAGTAGTGGTCTTAAGAAAACACTCGAAACAAAAGATATATATTGAATATACCAGCCAAGAGCAATCGAGTGTACAACACTCTGTGTTTGGTAAGATTTTCACTGGACATAGAGTGTAAAACGTTCGTCGTCGCTAACTCTTAAAGTGGGGACTGGAGCACCCACAGAGTTTAGCAAAAGACGAGAAAGGGTAACTGCCCCACTGACGAGATCGCAAGATCGAAACACGTGTATCGGGCTCTATAAGTCAGCCCTCATTGATAGACTACTCCAAATTAGATGTTTAACCGCAGAATGATATCATTTATCTCTTCTACGGAAAGAGTTTGCATTTGTCGCCTCATGTCAATTTCTGCTAAAAGTAAACAACGATAGTCTCGTGTGGACAGGGCGACATATCGGAAATTAATGGAAGGATGTAACAATATACTACCAATTGGGAAGCCCCCAGCTCTCAAAAGCAACAGCGGTGTTTTCTTGGAAGGACATGTCTTTATTAGGCTTAGTTGCGTGGATAATTCCTGAAATGAAAATTCCATCTAGCACCCACTACTCAAAATTTACCAATACCGCAATGAGCGGCTGTTCATGAAACCAGGGTTCAAAAAAGTTAGATAATTATTCCAACTAAACCATCTTTTCAAGAGTCGAGAAATGTATAAGAGATGCCCAGATACGAACGTCGAAGAAATTACCCACAAGATCTAGTAAGGACGCAGTAACCAGTGAATGCTCAGTGCAACGATTGCTCAAGACTGGAATTCTTAACGTATTGTGCAATTTGAGATCACCCAAGTCTAGCATCATCGATGTTCTATAGAACTTGATCCTCAACGCCATGCAAGATATTGCAACTCTTAAGAGAGAGACAAATGAGAGCAAATAATGATGACAAATTCATAAAGCTCGGATCTGTCTCACATAATTTTTACCCTTATGCCAGAACGAATATTATCACTGAGATCTGCTACAATCGTATTTTTATTGTTAAGTGGATAAGAGGTTCCTCAATGCTCATGTTTATCGATAGTCAGCTCTGTGAATTATCACAAAGAGAAAAAAGAGGCGGGATAGCTCAGTGGTTGGTGATGCGGTGTACCAGGAAGCAAGGCACTAATCTGATCTCTTGCCTTAACAACCCCTCTATCAATCAACGAACGCCTTAGTCGGCTATAACCAGTAAAGAGAATGGACTCAATCAGCATTCCAAGATCTTTATAAAAGACGAAAATTGGATGCGAGAGAACGAAATGAATTCGAGTGCTGGGATCCGCAAAGCAAGCTGCGATTACGGGTCGTGTAAAATATAATAATAAGTAAATAGTGTAATAAAATCGTTTCAACTTCTCCGATAAAGCTAACAATAAGCAAAGTTTCCTACTAACATAGAAAAAACTTTCAAGGCAAACACCGTACCATATACAAATGTGAATGGGTGTCACCAAAGAGTGAATCTAATTTTTTAAAAGATGAAAACAACAAAGACACTCTTTGGGCGAGCTTAAAATTAACAAGCGGAAATGACGGAAGGAAAATTTTGCACCGACACTGGTCTCTCTTCGTACTTCACTTAATCTTGAAAACTCACTTTTATTTCAGTTTGGCATGAATGACGTATGATGATAGGTTGTTTAAAAAACTTGTGCTGGTTTTATTCTTTGTATGATTTTTGTAATACTTTGTTCCGAACAAAAGACAAAACTAATAATCAAAGTATTCTCTATCGACCTCGATAACTTCCTGCAACTTTTCGGGTAGGTGATCGATGCTTCGACTGTAGAATATCGTTTTCTTTTTCTGCGACTGTATCATCGCCCCAAGCTCCATTTAATCTTGCGCTCCACTTCACTGAGATTTTCGGTATATTTCCGCTATCCGTATCCTGCTTCGACCCCTCAGGATAAACGCAATTTTAAAACTTCCTTAATGTTTTAATAGTCGCTCGATAGCTTAGATCGAAAGAATTTGAAAGGTGTATTTTGCTTTCAAAATGGCTCCATCATTATGCTTTTACTAACAACCAAAAAAATGTTTTTTTTCTTCAACGGGTCGAAACAGGGTACGCACTACGGGAAAGTACCACATATTTCCCTATGGCGCCATTCGTGCATGAGTATTGAGCAAATATGTTATCAAGACAGTCCCATCTTGGAGCAAACATAAGCCAGTGGTATGCCGAAATGTTCGCTAGAAAATACGCAGTTGAACAATATCAAGATCTGCAATTCTATTGCAAACATCACATAAAAAAACCAAAACGGCACGTACTTTCTGCGCATCTTATTGCTTTGTTCCATTCCTCATACAAAGCGAATCAAAATTTTATTATGGCTAGCGTTTTGGCGCCTTCGCTTTCTTCAGACCCGCAATAATTTGAGTCGATTGTCCACAGCTGTTCGTTCTTGCTATATGAGTCTTCGTAGTGGTATATAGTCGAAACGTTTGGAAAAGAATCCACCCAAATGAAGGAACATGTCTCAGTATTGCAGACTTAAGCAAGATAATTGTTTGCTGATTGTTCATTAATCAGAACTGTGCTCCCGTTCTGCATTCTACTGAATTCGACTCGATGAGTCTACAAAAAATAGCGATAAAATCATTGCGGCTTTGATAAAGGAGATGGCGCTCATACGTCGGTCACAATTTTTCTATCAACTCTTTGTATATTCATTAATGAAACAAGACATTTTACTGTTTTGGTTAATTCCTTGCTACATGGAGCTACGAATCTTGATTTTTTAGCGTCTACAAAACATATGTACACTAGATATCTCCACTTAATTCCGCAAGATTCATATAAAATTCATAAAATTCACGCCAAATCTAAATATTACAAAATATGAGCGAAAAGTCCAAAGTCTCAAGATGCCATGCAATACAGGCACGATGCACATCTTTGGTTCGTACCCTTCCAGAGCCAATAATGCCTCTAATGACGCCCAAATAAGTAGATTAGCATCAGTCAGACTTGTCTCGAAAAGCACCGTTCAATTCAAAAGTGCCCATGAAAAAGGTTACGAAATCTTTAAGCCGCACTCCTAAACGTGATATCGAAACATCATCGTGGTTGACAGACAGGAGACAAAAAAAAAAAAAGCAGTGTTGAAATGTCCAACACACTGTTAGCTAGGTTATAAAAATAAAATCCTCACATCAGCGAACTGCCACCACAGAAACGATCTTATTTTGGCAATAAATCATGTTCGTGTGACCTTCCTGTCGAAAGGCTGAGGCCCGTGAACAATTACCAGAACCTCAACCACGCAGCGATCGCCGACTTAGTCGACATCAATTGCAGGCAGTGGTGAATCCGTTGTATATGTGCTACGAATCTATTCGATCATATAACATATCGCACATTTCCTACTAGGTATAATTTTGAAATGATAAAGCAGGAAGCTAGATAATCTTACAGCAATCACCTTTTCAAGAAGATTGACTGAGAGAAGAAATTCGTTATCTACTCCGCTCTCCAATAAAGCGACTGCTATGGCACAGATCTGCATACGGGCATTGGCCTCCTGAAAGAAAAACTTTTTTTTACAGTTATCAAGCTTCTCATAAATAGGAAATAGAGATGCATGTGGATACTTAACATAGATATAGATCGATAAGACGAGGAAATACGATTCAAGATTAAAAAAAACAAAGAATTAACATTCAAGACAAGCTCATATTCTACTTCTTATATGACACTCCTATCTCCACTGTTCCTGACATCATTGGAAAACTTATACAAAGTTTTTTTTGAAGCACTACAATTCCGGTCAAAAAACTCCCAACGTTTTTTTAAAATCCAAGATAGTACCTACATTTTCGCGGAAAATCGCCCTGTAAGCTAGTTATACTTCTGCATTACTTGTATCTTGCTGGCTGGGAAATTTCTTCCTTAGGTACACAGAACTCAGCTCGAATGTGTTTCTCGCTTCCCACCACAGATAGCTACAGAGCCACCTGATTAGAAAGCATGTCGACGTTTGCTTGTTTTCTATTTTTGATGAGAAATTAGCAACAGTTGGCCCGCTAGACTCCGCCAAGGCCATGATTTAGTCTTAACTAGACTTTCGAATTTGATCTTGTTATACTGCTCAGCTGAGCCAAATATGATGAGATCAAACTAATTTTTGTACCGCGCGATTGAACATCTAAGGGTACTACATCCCTCCACTCGAAGATTTAACTGAAAAATCTCAAGCTCTTCCTTGATCTTTTTCTCCTAAGTTACACAGCCAACATCACAACTTACTGTGGTGATCCTAGAACTGGCATTCCATTGCTTTCCTGGCATTTATCCTCCACAAAGGTTATCGTAATTGCATATGTTGGCTGCAGCTTGAGGAGTTCGTCTTATTTGTAAATGTCATAGAATGCTGTTCAAGACATTGCATCAGACCGTTGGAGAGCGGATAGAGCCAACGCCTCTCTTGTCACTTTGCTTCCTGATGCACCACATCACTGACCTCTACGCTACCTTACCCTTTTCTTCAATTCAGAAATTATCATTTTGCAGCATGAAAACCTCCCAAGCCTTCGAGTAACTAACCTCGTCTCCTTCTGGTTCTGTTTTAAGTTGATCTGCACTCTTACTTCTCATGAGAGCTGCTCCAAGGCTAGAGTCATCTTCAGATAATAGCAAAGATAAACGGGCATCTTAAAGAACAAAAGATATATATATACTCAACAAAAACTACTAGAAGTGCACAGATTTTTCACCACCTTTTCGCTCCTGATGTAGTCGCTGACTGAGTATAGACTGTCGTAAAAGGGCTGGCGTATAAGAAGTAGATCGCGTATGAGTTGGAGAAACCGAAGAGATAAGTGGATGATCAAGAAGCTGAAACTGTGACACTGGCAACTTCTAGACAAATAACGGAGTTCAGATTGAAGAACTATTGGTGGACTTGACAATTTGGGGTTCAAAAAGAACAAATACGCAAAATACTTTACCACGAAAGCTTTAGTGGCCCGGCCGTTTAACAATGAATGAATCTACCAAGAGATATTTAGCTACCAGTCACTTTTTTAATCACTTTATTTGACCCGCATCACATTTTTTCTGTGCGGGTACCAGTATTTCTAGCACTCGATTCGTCTCTTTGATAATTGATATCTTCTTCGCGACTTCGTAGAACTCTGGTCGAACACGTTTCCTTGTTATCTCGATTACAGCCACGCTGAAGCGTTCTTTTAGGCATTGTTTATTGATGCCGGAGAGTGTTAGGAAGCGATAGGGGTCCAGTCTCGTGACGAAATCACTAACCCTCTCGGCCACTGGTCCTCTCCCCCATAGCTACCGATATGTGAATTGAATTCAGAGTGGATTCGCGCTGGTTCTATTTCATTGGCAACTAACAAACATGCTAAACATTTTGTCTTGAAGTGCTCAGTAGAATAATGGGAACCGACCGGATTCAAATGAGGAGTACTGCTAATTAAACATAGTAACAAGTCTGTGACGTATGCTTGAGTCTCATCATGCGTCTCTCCAACAGTTTCCACCAATCTGCTGATTAAAGATGGTATCCAAGTTCCAGGTGGCTGGCACAGAGCAGATACAATCTGAAGACATAATGTTGCTTACATTTACATATCACCATCTATGGAGATCGCGAGAAACACAAGCAATGGGAGAATTGAAAACGACAGAATATTGAAAGAAAAAACAAACTTGGAAACACCGTCCCGCAGCGTGACGCTGTGTGGTAGTGAGAGCCATTCGCATCGCAAGCTGAGTCCATACTACGGGTAATAATGGTACGATGGGTAGCATCAGCTCTGCCAAATGACGAACCTGGAGATGACTAGGTTGGTTTCTCGAAAAAAAGAAGGAAAATACTATCAGACTGAGCGTACAAGGCAAGTAAGTTGCGCTGCACTGGGCACTTTCCAGCAACGTGGAGTAGCATCCTCATTAGACCACAATGGGCTGCCCATACTAAACAAGGAGGTATAAGTGAACCTAGACAAAGAACCTAAACGGAATAAAAAACCGATTTGATCAGAATTGTTAGAGGTAACTGGATGCATATTTGGCCTTTTCAAGACTTGTATGCTGCTGCTATTCTGCCAGACAAGTCTGGTAGCGAATCGCTGACCCCGTAGGGATGACAGTCTTGGTGAGTCTTATAGCATGGATCGAAATACTGAACACATACGTGTCGCAGAGCACCTCTAACCACGACGACACACGCCCTCTACGAATATATCTCTAAATTAATTCTCCCAGTAAGCCAAAAATATTGGAAAGGAGCACCGAAAACAAGGATCTTATGTTTCTCAACCTCTAAGTTCACAACATTTGCATACTTCTTGGGATCTTTTCTCAATACTAAACTACTTACTAGATTACACTGGTGGATAGCTAATAGAGAGAAATGATCTACAAGTCTATGAAAGAAAATGAACAAGTTGTTCCCTCTCCTTCTCCATAGTCTCCTCTTTGAGGCCCCATGTAGTGACCATTTTGTAGAAAGTTAGAAGGTCTATGATGGAAAATACCGAATAGGGGAATAATCTCAAGAACAAAGGCTTCGAACTAAACTCACTTTTCACTGAGACAAAAAAACAAGTGCCATAATAAGGTCACTCTGGGAGGAGAAAAGCGTATCGCTGTTCAGTAGCATATTTCGATATTCTTCAGTGGCAACTCTGGCAAACGTTGGACAAATCCTTCTAGCTGTTACTTGATCACAAAACGATGTCGATGAAATCTTGTGCCTGTTGTCCGCAGAAGTAGAGTGGGACATTTGATGCTTCAACAGCATGACTGACACATGTGACAAGGTATCCTTATCCGTATGAAGGAGAGAGATGTTGATAATTATCTGAAAATTTCCACAAAAAAGTTTTTTTGTTAGGATTGTCATGTCAAGTCTACACAACGTCGATAATTTCGGTACGAACATGAAGCGCCCATACTTAACTTCTCTTTTTTGAAAATTTTTATCTTTACTATTTCTTAGCAGTGTTACGATGTGGTAATTGGATATCCACGAATGTAGAGTGACATGCAAAAGGTTTAACTCGAAGCATGGATTGAACCTGCATTCCATACAAACCGGAGGCGCGTGCTACCAGTACAGCACCAGGTCAAGCGCTTTGCTACCACTCTTCCTTGTACATAAACCATCGCAGCTGTTGGCAACCAGCCTAAACGGGTGGCTTTGGTGATCACATATCGGCACTGAACATGGTAGAGCTGGCAGCTATTAAAAGGAAGAGTGGTAGCAAAGTTGTAGCTACGACGATGTTAGTGGTAGCATGCACCTCCCGATATAAGTGAAACATGGAGGTCCAACGCAACCTGGGGCCGAATGACTTGCACATTTCCCTAGATTCTTGATTTTTCGTTCTTCCATGCTTGCCGAAAGAATTGGCAAACTTGCCAAAACATAATAAAATCATCGGAGATAGAAGGGATGTCAAATGGTCGGTTACCTGTCTTGCATGTCGACAAAGAGCAGGTCGAAGAGAATCGAGGGACAGCACTGCAGCGTGGAAAATACGTGGAGTGGCTTCGTTCCAATCGACATCAGACGAAGCTCGAATTATGTCACATATCAAAAGCAATGCCACCTGACTTCTATAAGTACGACGATAACTTTATTGGGAGGAGAAAATCAAATCCGCTCCGGTTTATACCTCGAATTGATCTAAAAAAACATCTTACTTGGTGAAAAACTGCACTGGTTGTGAGGCTGGAGGTAGATATTTGCACAATTTTGAATAATATCCACTATAAGCTGGCATTGGCATCAGGCGTATGCCTTCTTTAACAGTGTCCTCGGAAGCTGCAGCAAGCCGACCACCCAACGGAGATTCTTGTATCGGTAAACTCACGTCCACACCCAAATCCTATCAGTATTTAAGTATTGAAGTATGGAACTGAGATCACAATAAAATCTTTTTTTCAAAACAAAGGCGCACTTTTTTCGTTTCAGTGTCATCTTTCCAACGATAATATGGAGCCCTATCAAATCGTTCAAGAATTAGACGAGAACTGTCACAAGACATGGTTAAGTGTTCAAGGAGAAAGGCGGCGATACGATTTTCCAACGACTCCAGCCAGTGTTACACCAACCCGTTTTGCCTAAACATGAAACTGACAAAGCTAGAAGCCGCTCGAATGGATTGCTTTTAAAATTTTTTATAATGAAAAATTGAGATCAACGACATATGCTTGGGTTATTGTTGACTATCTTGCAACTCACATAGGGCAGAAGTGTGTCGCAGGACAGAACAGTAACGATGTAAAGGTAGTTTAGAATCACAGGTAGATTTGCCGGAAACGACAACGCCAGCGTTTGCCAAAGCTCAGTAATTTCCTTCTCATGCTCAGGAGCCAGATAAACTGTCAAGTACATGAGGTTATTTTAAGAGCAACTGCGTTGCTTCCTCTGATCCCCATCCTCGAGGACCTAAATAAAATGGATCAAAAAGGATTTATCAAGAAAAGTTTTCTAAAAGTGCAGCTAGCTAGTAATTTATGATAATTTTGATTCATAAAGAGGGGAATACTGAATTGTAGGCGTTCTAGAAGCTTTGCACCGCAACTACTGCGGCAACTGGCTTAGATGCCCTCACAAAAAGCCTCCCTCTCTACGGTACTGGCAGACTGACGCCGGACTTTTCTACGAAAAGCGTACAACAGAAAGGACGCCGATCCATGTATTAAAGAATCAGAAACACATTAGCACAGTTATCCAAGGATTTCAAGGTATCTACTCTATTCCAAAGAGTAAAAAGATAAAAGGATAAAGTGCGGGCGTTGATCAATCCCTGGGTGATGTGTCATGAATTCATCTTCAGATTTTAACTTTTTTGACAAAACTGAATGCACATCTGGCCTATGCAACGACTTGCGGTGGCCTTCCGTTGTATCGAGTCAGTGCTCGTTATGCTCCCCAGATCAGTCCCGTACCAATTAACCGATCCCGGAGGGACGGATAGCCTGGTGAGCGACAGGCGCAAGATCGAACCATCGACCTTGTGCGCAAACGCAAAGTACCCCTGACTACAGCGCCATATGAGCTCTTTCCAAGGGATATTTGATGAAAGTTGTAACGAAGACTAAAACGTCCTATGGCGAACAAACCCCTTAGCGAATCCAAAAATTAGAGAGCATAGTTGTGACAAAGAAAAAATGCTGAAATTCAAATATGCGCTGAGAAATCGTAACCACAAATAAGTGACGCAAACTAAGATAACTTAATCAATGGTTTATACCGCTTAATGGCTCCCGTAAGTTAGCATAATATGGACACACCTTCGCAAGAGTCTTCACCAATCGTTGGATCAACGAGTTCAATATTCTCTAGCCATGGAAGCAGTAGCGAGATCAGGTACGTTCTGTTCTGACTTCTAGCTCCCTCTAGACGGAATGAAGCCTCTGAAATATCATGAAACATAGTCGATGCTTGCTAATGTATCTAATATTGACATGTGAATGTTCATTTCAAGGTCGATGTGAACAACACAAACCAAAACAAAAAAAGGGCATTGAAAAAGAAGCCAATGTCTTCCACTCACCAACCAGACCCGCAGCCGCAGGCTCCGACGGGTATTCGACACAGTTTTTTAACTTTGGAAACATTCCCAAAACAGCTAACAACGACCATTTTAAGTGTGGATTGTGATGAAGCTCTATTACTCCACTGAGTTGGGAGCTCATTACAATAAACCTATAATATAGACTTCCCTCGATTCTTATAAGATCGAAGTTCTTGTTCGAGAGGTTGGCCGTATGGTCCGTCTGTGTATGTGTTCCTTCAGCACATCATAATCTACGTGTTTACAATCCTCCTTCCGTAAACTCAGTTCGGCGAAGAGCTACAGACATTACGCCCAACAAGATTTAGCATTACAAATGTCCCTATGGTTTCAAAACGGTCACTAGTCTCGGTGTCTTAATCATGAGCAAGAGGCATAAACTACCTGAAAATGTATAATGTAAAAATAAAAACAAAAAAATTCATCAATTCCCCCCCAGTAAGGCATGAGACGTGACCTTAATTATGTGCTGCAGATTAATTTAATACAGTTCGGAAAACCTATATGTGCCATTATAAAAGAAAGCTCCTTTTGTCCTTCATCTCTTTGCTTTTCGTTCTTCACCTTCTTTCTCACTCCCGAGATTATACCACCTCAGGCCCCCCGTCAGTAGTCAAAATAACTATATGAAATTCGTATCCAACCCTTTCACGTTTACGAGACTACTGTTCTTCACAAACCCACATGCCTAATTTTCAACTCATCGCCCTTTATATGATATTTTTTCCTGACGCTCATGCATGTTGGTCTTTTCCGATTCTACCCCTCATGAGCCCACCCTTTTACTAGTGCTCTAATACAGCTCCTGTCCCACGTTTCGGCCTGGCGAAGATTTCATCAGTTAGCCATGTGCTTCTTCGTCTCTAGCAGTTCCCTTTCGGTGGTGGCCAAAACCACCCAACCCTTCTCTTCAACTAGACGCGTCCTCGTTGGCTTTGGTTTATAGCTCTCTGTTATCATCATACCCTTTCGCCTGCACACATATTCTGAGTGACCTTGCACCATTAAGGCGATTCGTTGTTGTTAAATTATTAAGTTCTCTGCGCCCATCTTTTCTATGAGTACAAGTGTGGCTTGCCTACGTCTCCCTTCAACGACCCCCGAGATTCCCGGCACTTCTACGACGTTTACGATGTGCGCACTATGATACGTGAATAATGTGATGCCCTCCCCTTTCCCTTCACTATCTCCCTTTGGCTGTTCACAATAACCGTCATAAATAACCATTTTTTTTATTTTAGCTTATTTTTTTTTTTTTTTATTTTTTGTATTTGTGTATGCGGCTCAATAATAGGACGCCCACCTCATGCCATTTGGATTGTCTCAAAAAAGTAAACCTATATTCGGTGCCATGATCGGAAAACATAGATCATGGATTCCCACTATATTGGAGCAAGAGGCAGGAAAGGATACTAGACATGTTTTGAGATTCGTTATGAATTAGTTGTCATCAACGTTTATTAAGTCTCGTTTATCAGCGTAAAATATGGTTGAGATTGTTTGGCGCGTTAGTGCTTGTCGTCGATACCGACCTCCTTCAACTTGGGTCCCGCAACGATTTCGGCCCCCCACAATTCTCTCTAAAAAAGCACCAGCCGACTCTCCGCCCCTCCTGATTCGATGGCGGGACAAAGTCGACCCTTATGATTTTTTCCGTGCTACTCGGAGCATAATTCCTTCCCTGAACGCCCCTTGTGAGCTTCTTGGGTTCAGAATGCCGTTTTTTTTTTTTTTTTTGTGTCATTGAGGTATATAGTTGGGTTATGGGACCCGATGCTTTTGGTTTGCCCCCCGTGCTCGGCAATGGTGGCATTACTCCCCATACATGCTATGAAACGAAGTTCCTTTCATTAAGTTATCATACAATTTAATTCTTAAATCCTTTCTATTGTTTTGACATGCCACTTGGCGCAGTGATTATAAATGTTCTAACAGCCTAGAACCCACTTTCCCAATATGACGGTCGACGGGACCCTCAGTTCTGCATAACAAGCACTTTTTCTGACGCCTTAATCACATCTACATTCTATTGTTTTTCTGCCGTAAGACCCACGCCACAACTCGTCGCCACCCATAGCGTAAGATCCTCAGATCTCATTTTTTCCGGCACGGGACGTTTAGTGCAACCGTATGCATCCCATCTTACCGACGCTCGCGGTCTTCTGCAGAGCACTCGTTAATTACCCCACGACTACTATAGAGCGCAGTTGCCCTTGTTCTGTCAAACAGCCAAACCTTCGAACGAGTCTGGCGGTGGCTTAACGCCAACCAAGCACACTTATCCAACCTCATGGCAATTTGAAACATCTCCCCTCACCCAATTGTTTTATAAACGTTTTGACGGAATAACATAGCACTGCGATGCGCAGCCGGTTCGACAATCCACGGGCACCGGCGTGACCGCAAACGTTTGTTGCACAAGCACTCACATTTGTTTGGGCATAATTTTTAGTTATTTAAACCTTCGGTGTTCACATTTTGTTTGTATGCGACTCGATCCTATCGACTTTCTTGCAGTCCCCCCACACATACATTGCTGTTACCGAATACATTCAGCGTTTGTATGGGAAGATTTGGTTATTGTCCTATCCCGTAAATAATAACCACATGGGCCAACCGGTAAACACTATCGAGTTTAGCCTATTTGAACATCTTACCACTCATCTGCAACCGACTCTGTCAGACGTCGAAGCCTTGGTATAGGGAGGACACGTTCGGCCTACATGACCTAGATTGCACGGATTGGCTATTTTTCCGGGTGATCGAGCTCTGGCATCGTCAGCTCACCACTGTCTTATCAGATCTAATACCATCGCTCTGTCGACTAACTCCGTCCTCCTCCAACGATTATTCCCCACGCCATTACGAACAAATTTGTTTCTGCCAAAAACCTGCACCAAATCTGGATCAGCCACGTTACTGATTCTATACTGTTCCACAAAATTAAAAACAAAGTTGTTTAGAGCATAATTTTTCCAAGTAACTGCATTATTGTCAATTAGAGGGAGCAGGATTTGCGTCATTTCCCCTCCGTTTCTTCACCCTCTCTTCTAGAGCACAAATGGTTAGTAAGATGGCTCAATGGAGACAGTCTAGCGTGTACCCCGTTGTATTCCTACAAGACGCTAATAGCACATGCGCCTTATTTCAATCCAGCGGAGCCTCCGAGATTCATTGCATTTCGTGTGGTGAGTGTTTCATCATGGGGACACCAAATTCTGGCTGTAGTTGGAAAAGATCCGTTGTGCGCTTTCGGACACTTGCCCAGGACCCCCCATAACAAAATAAGGACGGATATGGTTACATTAAGTAGCCATCAGAACCGACTCGACATGCTATCAGCTGTTCAAAAGTGATTCTGTTATGCTATCAATCGAGTGTAATTTGGAGACGCATGAAAACCATCTTCAAATGCCCACGGTCAGCCCCCTGAATCCCACCTCACACACACATATCCCACAAAAATGTGACGACATTCCCCGGAGGAGACATTGGTGTCCTACAAACCAGACGACCTCCGACCCTAACTCCTTTGACCCCTTCCCCATTATGCACCCCACAACTACCTCCTCCTTTCACTTACCCCCATCCACAAATAAAAGAATATTACGATCAAGTAACCATCTTTCATCCCTCCCCCCCACTTTAGCTCCCGATACCCCCCCCCCCCCGGCACCACCCCCCTGCTCTCTGTCAGGATCTATGGCAACCAGTCCCGTTCCCTACACTAGACAAGCATATCCACACCAGAAGCTCGCAAATGCGTGTAGATTTACATCCTGACCTCATCATAACCAAACAAACCACGACCGAAAAACGTAACTGTACAATATAGCCCGATAAACATGGAACCCCCACAAAATCACATGCGCCCCAAGCCGAAAAATGCCCCCCCCACCGTCTGCTACGAACCGACAGAACTACCCACCCCTTCTGCCACATCCCCCGTCTCACCAAAGCTCCTCTCTTGTAAAGCTACCTCTCTATAGACCCCCGGCACCAACCCACAGTCGTTAATCCCATTGCCCACTCCGACGACATAAGCATTCCATAGACTCCTATAAATTTTATAACCCCATTGACTAGCATTTCCGTTCACATCCCCCCGCAAATTTCATCCCGCATCGCCCAACTATTTCCTTCACCACCCCTTTTATTCTCGCCTCTCCTGCATCCCTCATGGAACTAACAGTTGCTGCATAAGAACAAAATTAACGTATTTCTCGAAAAAGTGCAAGCTATGCTTTGTTCCGATGCGAACTTCACGAGGCTTTCTAGCTCTTTTAGCAATACATACTGTTAACTTAACCAACCCGGCATCCATTACCGAACGTCGTTTGTTCTGACTTAAAGATATGGACAGCGTGGCCACAGGAAAACCCCCTTGCCCTACTCTCTTTACTCACCCCCTTTTGTGTTTTGTTGTGTTGTTTTGTTTGTGTCCGATTTGGACGTCTTCTAATTCGAGATTATTACATCTCCCCCACATACAACTGACTCAAACGATCACCCCCCTCGCACAAAACTTATTGCCATCGTTCCCCTCCAACACGAGACCATTAACCGCCGACCTGAACCTGTCCCTTCGGCCACCCCCAAAATCCTTAACCGTCTACTCTTACAAAACATTTCTTCGTCACCCCACACACCCCACCCCCCCGAAGGATCCAACCCTGTACTCTCCTCCCCCCCGCTCCCCCCAGTCAACACACCTGCTCATCTTTTCTAACGCCACCCCCCGGCTCTTCCATGCCCTCCATTTGCCTACTCGACTCTACATTCACTCGGCCGTCCACTTTATTCAACGCCCCGACCCCTAGGAAGCAACTCGATGCTAGCCACCCCCGTAACCCCAAAATGTGCACCCAATTTACCCACGTCTTTGCAATTGCCGCCCTCCCGTGGTCCCCATACATCTCAGGGAAGATTGAGAATCCAGTTACACGCTAAGTATATGTGGATATATGTAGACCTACAAGTCCCACTCATTTCCCTTCCCACCCGATTTTTTTACTGTACGGAAAGGAACACCCCAGCCATGTTCTACGCTCTGGCTGGTATGGACGGCGAAACCTTCGCCATCTCCCCCCCGCGATGTATAGCATACCAGGCTAATAGTGAAAAATCAGTAGCGTGGCATCCAGGCTCCTGTCCCCACACCCCGCTTTCTTCCCCTATCCAATTGGTAAAAAACAAGCACCTAGATAACTGGACAAACAGCGAGAAACAGAGAATGTCTTATCGATTTTTCGTAGCAGCAGTCTACCTTGCGTCAGGATGCGACATGGATCTATTTTTTACTTGTGCGTACAAGAGGCGCGCGCCAGAGATTGTGAAATCCGTTCACTCAACCTCGCCACTTTAGCTTCTTACTTGAACATGGCGTATGCCCACTCCTAGAGCTGTAATCGGCTCAAACAGCCCTCCTTTTTAAGTCACATCGCCCCCTCCCCCACGAAAACGAGATAAGCACGAACCCAGATGACACTCTACGCCCCCAGAATCTACCCCCCATCGGAATAGACCTTTAATATTATCCGGAGGCAACAAAATCTTCGCTGGAGCGTGCACACGTTTCCATAATATTCAAAATGAGCAAAGTGAGAAGAACGAGATACCAACCCCTAAAAATTACCCCACACCAGCTTATAGACCCCCCCCACTAATCTACTACGAAATGTGAGGGCCGGTGTCGCTATCTCCCCCCCCCCCTACCCGACATTCTGGGAAACGCACTTAAACCAAGACCTTCGCCACCCACCTCTCCCCCCAAATCACCCACACCACCCCCCATCTCCCCGGGGGGGAGACCCACACACCAGTACCCCCCAGCTACCCCCCCCCCACCCTCCCCCTCTCTCTTCATTCGGGAAAATTAACAGTTAACTGAGGATTTGCTCCTCTTAGATATTTTTGCTTGTTGTGATGACAACCCCCCCGCTGAACAATGTATAAGAAGCACACTATACAGGCTTGTATTACCATGTTATATCCCTCGCATTCGTACTGTTTCTCATAAAGGAACCGATCGTCTAGAGTCTTCCACCTGTCGGTGCAAAGGGGTTCCGTAGGAACATCCCCAAGGTACAAACAATCCCCGTTGCCAGCTGCAGTGTATGATATTGGACAAAATATTCAATAATAATACAATTGTTAGGGAGTTAGCGACTCCCCACGCCGCCCTCCAGGTGCCCGCACTCAGACTACTTACAATTCTATAGAACTTGCACTCATTTAATGAGCAATCCGGTATAATATATTTGAAGAATCGACTCATAAGATTCATCATCGCGGGCACCTGAACTTCCGCGTAAAAAATGGACAAGTCGATGTGCATAAGGTGTTCGTAAACATGACTAGAGACAAAGAGTGAAAGTCGAGAGCTAAGTAAAGATACCAGGTATTACACAGGACAAAAAAAGTTCCAGAGCAAAATCATACAGATGATTCCCCCCCCCCCCCCCCCCCTAACCGCAGGAATTATAATTGTGGAATTGCACGAAAACTCAGGTCGCGCAAGTCAAAAAAAAGCAGTTGTCGTATACTAGATTGTGATCACCTCCCTCTTCACCCTCACGACCTCCGATTGTCGAGATCTTGTTGTGCGACCGCCCGTGCTCTTTTTTCACAATACATAGAAAGACTACGCTCTCGCCATGCCCAGACACTCTTTTCCCCCTGGCCTACTTCGATCAATAAAATCTGCCTGGATTTGCTCTACATTTTGAAGGACGTTGTACAGTATAAAAGAGTAATTAAAGATAAAAAGGGTACAGCGGTTTTGTGAACTGATATATCGAATTTTATTATGTCCCAAGGCTCATCGGTATAAAGGTCAGGAGCAGAGCAAAGAAAATGGGTGAGTCAAAAGACACCGACACCCCCCTTACCCCCCCTTGTCTCCCCCCCTTTTCCGCTTTCCTGAGTCGTCACTACAACACGGCCCCGCCCCCCCCCGTGGCCTCTTCCCTCGAAGTTGAACCGACCCACCTCTTCCCCCCCCCCTGTCGCCATGCGGTATTTTGTCTCTGGCTTTTCCCTGTTACGATACTCGCTTTCTTCAAAGCAACACCCCTCATCTCCCCGACTCCACCTCTCTCGCCATTCAACCCCCCGTCACCTCTCACGCCTCCCCCACCTATTTCCCCCTCACCCCCTCACAAACTCTTTTCTCGTCTTAACCCCCCCCCCCCCCACCTAACCCTCCCCCCTTTTACTCTCCCCCCCCTCCCACCCCCCCCCTCCCTCCTAAATCCCCCTCATTCGCTTTTTTGTCCCCCCACATCCACCTCCCCTTAACCCCCCCTCCGCTTCGCCCGCTCTCTTACCCGCCACCACATCCACCTCCCTCCCCTTCCCTTTTTCCGCCCCCTCCCTCGGACCCCCTTTTTCCCCCATGTCCGACAATTTCCTATACCGATTTTGTTAATTCCACTTTCACCCTTTTTCCCCTAGTAAGTTAATAACAAGAGCTCCGAAGTGCACCGCAAGCCCTCCCCCCCCTACCCATACTCCCAAACTAACTAAGAGAAACACAGACACACATACCTCTTTTCCGGCCCCTATTTTTTCGCTACCCCCCCCCCCCCCCCCCCTACCGCTTAGAGCCCTCCGATAATTGTCATTCGGACGTGTAAACCTTCCCGTATCCCCCAGAGGGCAGCGGGCATTCTCTCCTCTATCCGCCACACACCCCCCTATAGTCGTTTTGCCCCTCAGGCCGGTCCCTATTACCTCAAGCTTCCCCCCCCCCTCCCCCTTCCTGTCCCTTTTTTTTA